>CM076580.1:1815735321-1816107993 GCA_034641835.2 Pinus albicaulis
GCACAACAAAAGGAGGAGGCAACTACATTTATATTGTAGGCAACTAGAAATGTATGTTTGTTGTGAATTAATTGACATTGAAGTATTACTTGTCAATTATGTATTACTTGTGATATCAACAGGAGAAAGATATGTGATACCTACATGGCTATTAGCTACATGGACTTGTCTAAAATCAGTAAGTGCCTGTTTTAAAATGGACTTATCTTTGGACATGGACTGTGTGTAGGCGTTCAAGGTTTATGAATCCTTTGTTTTTCTTAGGAAAACCCTCTGCCCGATAGGCACTGTTCCTATGTAGTTAGTAGGTTGTTGTTCTTATAAATTTTGAAGGGCACTATTCCTATGTAGTTAGTAGGTTGTTGTTCCTATGTAGTTAGCAGGCACTGTTCCTATGTAGTTAGTAGGTTGATGTTCCTATGTAGTTAGCAGGCACTGTTCCTATTTAGTTAGTATGTTTCTATTCTTATGCAGTTAGCAGGCAGTGTTCCTATGTAGTTAGTAGGTTGTTGTTCTTATAATTTTTGAAATATTTTACTCAATATAAAGTCAATATCCAAATCTAGTTAATAAGCACAACAAAAGGAGGAGGAAACTACATTTATATTGTAGGAAACTAGAAATAGCTACATGGACTTGTAATGGCCTGAACGATGTTAGCTACAGGGACTTGTAATAGCCTGAACGTTGTTAGATGGTGGACTTGTAATAGCCTGAACGCTGACAACTACATTTTCTCCACAGAAATTGATGTACTGTTCTTAGGGGACTGTGTGTTGGAACAATTTCTTGAAAGATTTTACTCAATACTGGACTTAAAGGTTTAGAAAAATTCCAACTTGAAATTTGGAGTAGCTAATTAGTAAGCTAGTTTGAACACTCGTAGCTTCTTTAATCTATGTGATTTTCTCAACTAAAATAATGATAAAGTACTCAATATCTTGAATAACATTATTGAAGAACAACGAAATACTTGTATGTCTCCAGCAACACTCCAGAAATTGATGAAGAGAGTGAATGTAACACTGTGCACACACACTGTCTGGAATGTAACACTGTGCACACACTCTGTCTGGAATGTAACACTGAGCACACTCTGTCCTCTGTCTGTATGTCTGGAACACTGTCTGAAAAGGATTGTATGTCTGCAAAATGGAAACTCACTGTCTGAAAACTCACTTTCTGAAAACTGTAGGTCTGCAAAATGAATGGAACACTGTCTGAAAACTCTGAATGTATGTAAAGTACTCAATATCTTGAATAACATTATTGAAGAACAACGAAATACCTGTATGTCTCCAGCAACGTTCCAACAACTGATGAAGAGAGTGAATGTAACACTGTGCACACACACTGTCTGGAATGTAACACTGTGCACACTATGTCCTCTGTCTGGAACACTGTATGAAAAGGATTGTATGTCTGCAAAATGGAAACTCACTTTCTGAAAACTGTATGTCTGCAAAATGAATGGAACACTTTCTGAAAACTCTGAATGTATGTCAGCAGTAGTTTAAGAGTATAACGAATGCCTCAAATGTAGTAACAGTTGATGTTTTATAGTTTTATGATTTAGAATTTAATTGGTAGGGAAGATTGGCATGGATTGCCATCTCCCAAATTTAATTGTGTGTTGTGGATTGATTTGTACATGATCCAATGGCTGAAAAGCTTTCATGGTTGATCCTTGTGCTTTCCTGAATTGAAATGCTTTCCTGAATTTAATTCCTGTAATTCCAGGGCTGTTGTGTTTAATTCTTGAAATGAAAGGTTGGGTGAACTATTTCCTGAATTGAATGGTGTCATTTAATGTCTTCAATAAGCTGAATGGTTAAACAAACATGTACACATGGCTGATAGACATTTCACCTATTTTTGTGCAGGTGGTACTCAGTCCTTGTGCAGGTGTTACCCAGTTTTTGTCCAGGTGTTATTCAGCAATGAGATCTATTGCCCCAATGCAAAATCAGTGGGGGACTGTTTGATGGGATAATTGTACTTTTGGATGGGTAGCATTGTAATGTTTTGTAGTGCATTTTGCCTTAGATGGTAATTCAAAACTGTAGGTACTTGAGACAATAGGTCTTGTCAACTTGTGATTTTAGACTTGGTGTATGGCAGTTGTTGGTCTAGTAAAAAACTGGGCCCATTTTGGACATATTTATATAACTTATATAACTTATTATCAAATATTTATGTGCATATTTTAGTGAGTTTGTAATTTATGTTTGATGGATGTGTGGGACCAGTACTATAACTACTACTGGTCCTTGCACAACAATAGAAGCCTCTCCCCTAGAAATAAATTCAACAAAAAAATATTTTTCTAATAATTTTCAAAAAAATAATTGTGGAAATATTTAAATAATTTTTTTTGGTAATAAAAATAAATTCAACAAAATTTTTTGAGATACTCAAATTCCTAAAACTTACTAATTATAACAAAATTCAACAAAATTTTATAAATTTCAATCATATTCGAAACAAAATTATAACCTTCTTAAACTTTTTAGGAAGCTAAAAAGCAACAGGGTGAAGGACCCCATACCGGTACGGTACGGTACGATCAGATCAGTTGGCGAAGGCTAAGAAATAAAATAAAAAAGAAATATTAGTGTGATTAGAAGGGACGAAAGGTCCACCTAAACCCCTTATCGTTACGTCCACGGAGGTCCATTTCGTACTTCGTACTTCAAAAGTGGTGACCCAACAGCTGGTATTCCACACCACTTATTAACCTCACCTCATATCAAATCCCATGATTCTTGACATATCCACAAAATAATGTCAAATCTCATTTGTCTTTTTGAAAATGCATTTTTGTTTTTAAGTTGTTAAGTTAGAAATATAAAAAATAAGTAAGCCATGTTCTTGGATCAATTATGGCTTTTTTGGTTTTGTAAAGTATTAAAAAAAACCATCGTAAAGTTTAATCTATAAATTTCTTCAAGTATTAACTAGTTTAATCAATGGCAAACAAAAAATTGATTTGGAATTATTTACGGAGTTGTCTTTAGTGCGACTTTTTAAAATTTTAGGTGTCAGAATTCGTTGAAAATTTTTGAGGTAAAATCTTGGTTTTTTGACTTTATATATGGATTCAGCACCCTCAAAAACCTCTAAGGCACTTCGATTGTGCAAAGTTAGCAATCAAACTTCTCTTTTCAATAAATTCCTGCCGGAATTTAGAGAAATTACACCGTAAAAAGTCACCGTAAAAGCTTTCAAAAAGTCGCACTAAAGACTACTCGATTATTTACTATAATATTTCAAATAAAATAATTTATTTTATTTCATTATAAATATATTAAAATTTATTAATATAAAAAAAATAATTAATATGGATTATTTAAAATAATAATATTTTTAATAAAATGTTTTTTATAAACTTAAGAAATTATTCAAATCCCTTGAATGTTTTTGTTTTGTTTTATTAGCTAATATATAGTATAATGTAGTATTATATGAATTTTATATTTTATTTTTTTCCATTTGTAAGATATATAGACTTTAGAATATACCTTGAATTGACAAATTATATGAATTGTACATAGCCATTTTCTTTAATTTAAGAAAAAATATTGTTCTTTAAATACAATTATTGGGTTGTTGTGTGTATATAATCATTAGGTTGGTTTCTAGTTTATGAAATCTTTTTTTAAGTACAATTTGGGTAGCTTATTTATTATCTTCTTTCGTACCAAATTTTGAATAGCTAATTATAGTTTTGGTCAGTTTTCTTCATTAATTTTCTTTTTTAAATCCATTTCATTTATATATTGATTTTTATTTTGAGCTAATTAAGCTTTGCAGTTCACAAGACATGATTATTTGTAATGGGATCAATAAGTGACCTTTCTCTAGTCACATGACTTGTATTCATGGGCGTGGTAGCAGTGTTGTAGACTATGCGATATTTGATATCTAAGTTCTCCACCGTATAGTTAATTTTGATCTCTTAAGCGACCATGAGCCTCACTCTAACCATAGACCTCTCTCCTTAACCCTTAACCTTGATATGTACACCAACCACAAGCACAAGAATGGCGAGAGCCAAAGACACATGCGTTTTGAAAAAAGTAAAACATATCTTTTAACAAAGGAATTAGGTTCCTTAACATATAATGACAACATTTTCACAATGAAAAAGTTCGTAACTATTCAAATTAATGATCAGCTACCTGTTACATCAGACTGTAGTATAATCTACTGTTCTATCCAAAAAAATAACAATTACATTCAGCCAGATTGTCATAAATGACTGTAGGCAGTCACAGTCCCAAAACATGACATATACAGTAAAGACACAAAAGTCCACCTAGTAAGTTCGGTGCATAACTTACTAAATCCTACAGACCCAAAATATAAGTATGAAGTAAATATACATGCCGAATAAATAAAAAGGGGAGGTAGAACAAAATCTCCCTGCAGGTAGCTGAAAACTAAACATCAAAAGCAGGAGGAGCCTCCTCGATAAAATGCCGATGATAATATCTGTAGATTTGTCCATCTGTGTGCTTTGTAATGTGCCAGGTACCCCAGGTCAGCTCCGAAGCTTCTTTGGACAGTTGATCAGCCACTTTGTTCCGAGACCTGTAAATATGAGTCACAGTGATGGAGTCAAAGAGTGTTCTGAGATGGTGAACCTCACGCAGCAGTGCAGACAGTGTGTGCGAGTGACAAAGAGATATGTTGTTGAACCAATTGGTCACAAGTTGTGAATCACCAAAGATCTGGATGGAGTCACAGAATATGTCCCGAGCAAAGGTAAGAAGAAGTCTGAGGCTCTGCAGTTCGGCGTAGTTGTAGGTGCCTGGACCTAACCCCATTCTGATGTTGTAGAAGTGCTGATCATTCAAATAAAGTATGGCGCCCCCCCCACACCCATGGGCATTGGACGCACCATCAAAGTATGCCCACGCCCGGCTGTAATCAATAGTTTCTGGGGTCTCATGTGAAGGCTTGCAGCCACAATTGTCCTCGGGAATAAGCATATAAGTGGCAAGAGAGGTTGCGGATATCCTATGACAGTCGATAGGAATATCATTGAATATCTGATTGTTCCGACCAATCCATAATTCCCAAGTCACAATAAGAGGGAGATTGCGTAATTTTGGACTGTGGGCAGAAAGCTGCCACCAATGAGTCCAGGCCTCTGATATTGATTCACCCTGCCAATAAAATCTGCACCCCAATTCAGTAATGACCCTGGACCAAATGTTAAGTATGATGCGGCATTGCAAGAATAAATGGAGAGCATCCTCCCTGTCATTTAGACAGTAACAGCATCTAGAGGCCCCGTGGAAGGCTCTTCTGTGAAGGAAATCCGTGGTAGGAATACAATCTTTAAGCAAGCACCAGAACAGAAGCCTGTGTTTATGCAGGGATTTCAATTTCCAAATGGTTCTCCACCACCAGTCCTTGATAGGGGGTTCCCTGTGCTTAATTAGTTCGAGGTAGCCAAGCTTTGGAGTATAATGCCCATCTCTAGAAATAGCCCAAATCAAGTTGTCTTCTTGTTCAGTGATGCGAATGTTGGTGGCTTTTAGAGCCCAGATATATTTTTCCCAGATTCGTGTGCCCTCCTGGGGGATCCCCAGGTCACCCGCCTGTAGCCAGCCTTGTTGTCGCCAAGAGGTATGAGCCCAATCAACTATCTGTGCCAGGTATATGACATTTCTGTGGGCAAGGTGTTCAATAATAAACGCCGGAAGTTGTGATAAGCCCCACTCCCCGACCAAGAGTCAGTGCCAATGCGCACTTGAGTTCCCGAACCAATCTGCCACGAAAGACCACTCTGGAGAATGAGAGCCGCCCTTGTGATAGCCTTCCATATGATAGAAGCCCCCGAATGCAGAGTGATGCAGCCACGGATCCATTCCAGAGGACTTTGGGGCGAAATATATTTGGCGACCATGACCTCCTTCCATAGGCTCTGTCCTGAAATAATGTACCAGCCCATCTTAGCTGCAAGGGCTCGAGAAAATAGGTGGAGATCCTTTAACCCCCAGCCACCCCATTGTTTGGGCAAATTGATACGATCCCATGCTATCCAGGCGAATGTGGATGTCTTACCTTGGTTGCGCCAAAGAAATTGTCTGCAGATGCATTTTATCCGATTGGTGATGCCAATCGGAATCCAGGCCAGGGTCATCCAATAGACCGGAATGGCCTCCAGAACAGACTTAATGAGTATTAGTCTACCAGCCCTGGATAGCCATCGGTTATACCAGACGTTAATTCTGCGCTCAATTTTTGATATGATCCAGTTCCAATCCTTAACCTGATAATCATTTGGTTTGATGTGATACCCCAAATATTTGAGGCCGCTGTTGATGTTAATGCAGACAAAGTCAAATAGATTTCGAGAGATGTCTTGTTCCTGTCTCGAGTAGCCAGTCATGATGATAGAGGATTTAGTGCTATTCGGTGCCATACCGGTAGCCCTGCAAAACCATTTCAGGAGCAGGTCAAAATGAACAGAGTCTTGCCTAGTGCCATTTAGGAATATAAGAACATCATCTACAAATAAGAGGTGAGTGAGATATAAATTATCAACGAACCGGAGCCCTTGTAGTAATCCTCTTTCTTTAGCATTGTTGATAAGCACTGATAGACCCTCCATAACTAGGACAAATAGTAGTGGAGAAAGGGGGCAGCCCTGGCGAAGTCCCCTTCCCGCATGGAAGAAATCAGTAGTAGTACCATTGATCAATATGTTGAAGGTAGCGTGACAAACGCATCCCATGATCCAGTTGATAAAAGTATGAGGAAATCCAGCATGGATGAGCAAGAGGTGAAGGTAACTCCAGTCAACTTGGTCAAAAGCCTTAGTGAGATCAATCTTGAGGATGGTCGATTTCAGCCGGAGAGATTTAATAGAGTGTAGGGCCTCCTGGGCTGTACCAATAGCCTCATGAATTTGCCTGTGATTCAGAAAAGCAAATTGTTCCTTTTCAATATGCTCGGACAGGAAAGGTTTGATGCGGTTAGCAATAATTTTGGAAGTGATCTTGTAGATACAATTGCACAGCGAAATGGGCCTGAAATCATTGAAGCTGTTTGGTTTGTCCGACTTGGGAATAAGTGCAATAAAAGTGGTGTTAAATCCATCATAAATCCTGCCCCGCACCCTGCTATCTTCTATCATGGCCAGGAGGTCTGCTGATATGAGATCGAAGAAATGGATGAAAAACTCAACGGGCCAACCATCAGGTCCCGGGCTCTTGTCTCGCTTGAACCATTTCAAAACACCCTCCAGTTCTCCCATGGTGACCGGGGAGTTGAGATCATCCTGCTGCTCCTCTTCCACGAAGAGTTTAAAGTTTTGAGTAATGCGCAGGATATCAGGTAGATTTATAATGGAAGAGGCCCTATACAGATTAGAGAAATGTCTGGTACCCAGCTCCGATAGCTGTGCATGTGTTTTAGCAGTGATGCCATTTCGGTCTGACAGTTCCCAAATGGTGTTAGCCGCCTTGCGGCCATTGGCATGCTGCTGAAAGAATTTTGTGTTCTCGTCACCAGCCTGAATCCATAAAGCCCGACTTTTAAGCCTCCAATCTTCCTCAATCTGTTTCAACAGTTTGGCTTTTTCAGCCTCGAGTGCAAAAAGTTGTGCCCTGGCTTCCTTGTTATGATAACCCAGCAGTTCATCATTGTTGAGGGTGCTAATTTTATCCTCAATTATATGTAGGGCCTCCCTTTCCTGTTTCTTTTTGTTCCGAACCCAATGAATGGTGAGGTTATTTATGTGCTTAGGGTTTTCATTGAAAACCCTGCTAGGGTTAAAATTCATCGATGGTCTGAAGTGCTTCCATGACTGAATGACCAACTGGTTATAATCCGGATCTCTCAACCATCTGGAATTGAATTTGAATGGGGGGCGTGCTCTATCAGGGACACAATCAAACTCCAGGAAAATGGGTGAGTGATCAGATTTACCTCCAGATCCCACCCATTGACGAGCTCGAGTCAGAACCGGGAGGAGATCCTGTTTAATAAGAAATCTTTCAAGCCGGCGGGCCAAATCAACATTAACAGTCCTTGTGTTCCGCCAGGTAGGTAGCAGCTTGGTAGTCTGAATGTCAATCAGGTGAGAGGCACCGAGTTATGAGTTGAAAAACTCAGCCAATGGGTCCGGGGTGGCCTAGGGACCCCATGATTCAGCAATACCCAATGAGAAATTTAGGTCGCCACCTAATATGAGGTGAGGGGTAGACATAAGTTAGCAAGATAAAAGGGAGCGCCAGAAGTGCTCTCTGTCGGAGCAAGGTCCATAGACATTGACCAAGGTAAACTCCAACTCAGAACTACCAAACAACACATTCATCGCCAGAACACTCGGCCGGCCCTAGCAGTTAGACATCCGGGTAGTTTTGTTGTTAATGCCAAGAGCACATCCTCCTGATCTACCATGGGCATCAAGAGTAATGAAAGACCAATCAGGGAGAATGGAAGTTAAGGTAGCAGTCACCTCGAACCCTACCCCGAGTGTTTCTTGTAGGAAGAGAATGTCGAAGGGCTTTTGTGAGAGCAGATCTCTGAGGGCCAATCTCTTATTGGGGTTGGCCAGTCCCTTGCAGTTGTAGGATAGACAGATCATGATGTAACAGTCGAAAAGGGTCGTCGTGCTCTAAGGACCCGCATAAGAGAAGATTGTGTGCCAGCTTCCACTTCAAAGTTAGCCCTTTTGATGGCCTTCGCTAGGGCAGATGGTCTGCCACGAGATTTAGTGGGTAAGCAACCCGGATCCGGCCCAATACTAAATACCTCACTAGATTGAGGATTGGTTGTGGATCTAAGGAAGTAGTTGTGCTTCGAAGAGTGAGTCTCCGATGAGGAAACAGAATGGCCAGGGGAGGGCTCAGCAGATGAATGATGGATAATAGGTGAGAAGGAAGGAGAGGCCGAAGCGATTGTGCAGCATACCGAGGGGAGATTTAATGATTTATGGGGCACACCAGATGATATGCAAGGTGAGGAGATAGCAGATGACAGATTAACAAGTTCATTAACAGATACAGTAAAAGGCAATGAAGAGAGAGAAGATATATCTGCAAACACAGAGGTAAAAGAGCCAGAAATAGTAGTACCCGGGATGGAAAACTCCTGCTGGGGAGGCACCGATGAGGTCTGTGGCCGGGATCTGGGCTGCGTGGAGGTCCAGGTGGGCACAGTCGCTGTCCTCGAACCGCCATCACCAGAGAGCTCAGGTGCCCTCGACTGCAAACCCGCGCTGTCTGGCAGTATTGTGGAGTCCGCCATAGTTTGAGTACCTCTGGTGCAAGATTTCTTTGCTAACAACCGGCCAGCCCCCTTCCTCGGACAGTCTTTATACAGATGACCAACCTCGTGACATTTTCTGCAGCAAAAGGGCACGCCTTCATAGTCAAGTGGTTGTTGCCACTGCATCCCATCAAACCTCATAATAAAATTCTCGTATAGACCATCCCTAGTGTCGAGAAAAATCAGGATCAAGGCCACTGCTCTGCTTCCAGTGGATAGGTAGGATTGATCATGGTCCAGGTAGCGTCCAAAATGGCCCCCAATATTTCGAAGTGCATTGTCATTCCAGAAATGTAGAGGCAGTCCAGGTAACCTCATCCAAATGGGACCAGCACCAGCATTTTCTTTTTTGGGATCAAAAAGGGGCACCCATCTCTTGAGGTGGACGGGGTGTAGCTCCAGGTGCCAGAACTGCTTGAGGGCCCAATCGAAGTGTTCAGGGCGTGCAAAGGTAAGGGAGAACCAGCCCTTGGTCATGGCCCCAACCACCGGGAGGCAATCAAGGGTTTCACCCCAGATTTCTCTTGTCCACCGCTGGAGTCTCGCTGAGGAATATTTATGGCCGTGGATCTTCCCAACCAGGGTTTTCGCTGCAACGATACTCCAATCCTCCATTCCACTCTCGCTCCCAAAATTAGAGAGGTAGTTTAGCTTGTTTTTCGTGACCTTGTGCGGCTTGCTGACCCTGCAAACCCCCAAAACCGGCTCAACTGTGTCTTCAGATGCAGGTAGGTTGCAATCCTGCTCTCGGTTGATTAGGTCCTCTAGTATGTTGTTGAAGGCCCTAGAGGCCGCCAAAGGTGCAGAGGGCTCCACACAGTCTTGTGCCGCGACATCTATTCCAGAAGAGCAATGTGGGTTAAACCCACGAGGTAGAAGGCCGTCAATATGCTGATGAGCCAAGTAGCAAGATGGGTCTCCCTTCTCAAGAAAGGCCGCCTCCGAGAATAGTGCAGAGCCTCCGATGGCCGCACTAACCTGATTGTCCTGTTCAGCCTGCGGGAATGCCCAAAGCCCAATATCCTCGCTCGAGGGCGAGCCAAATGTCAGATTCGCAAGGTCCCCCAAGGGCGAGATGGATCCTGCCACGGTGGATGCGGGCTGAGCAGGCAAATCCACACCGGATAATGGGTCCAAATCCGACATAGTATCCACCTCATCATCTGATCCCAACCCCCAAATGTCGACCCCCTCCAGAGGATCCTCCGAGTAGTCAACCTCTTCTTTGTATGTGCCCATAGAATGGACAGCCCTTCAATAGCCTCTTGAAGACTGTTTGAGAAGACAGATGCCCACAGATAACAACAAGGGTGAAATAATGATTGCAGATTCGACTGACAAACCGGACCTCGAAGCCAGAGGTCAGTGCAGATGCCAATAAATCTGCCCCGGTGATGGGTCCAGAGGTAAACCGTCAAGGAGCGCTATTGGATGCGACCCCACCAAGTAGGGGTGCCAGACCAAGCCAAGACCCACAAAATAGAAAACCCCCGGTTCAGCTGCCAAGACAGGTCGAAACCCCAGACAGCCCCGTCTGCGAGCCCCGAGAAGAAAACAAGTGGAAGCCCACAAGAGATAAAATAACCACCGGATTTGGATAGTGGGGGCCCAGGATACCCAGGACGAGCAGATAAACAAACAGAGTTATAAACTAAAGTGAAAAATTACCCGGTGAGTAGCAAAAGCTGTGGAGCATCAAGGTGCCATCATCGCCAAGCGTTGTTAAACATCCATGATGAACAGGAGGCATATCTGATAGCCAAGGGGTCCATAGTTCGACTAGGGACATATAACACAATTTTACTACTATCCTCTCCACTACCATTAACATCTTCTCTAAGGAGGTATCATATAATAAGAACAATAGGACTTCCAACCCCTAGTATGACAGTGATTGTACATTTGCCAAGAAAGTGATTAGAGATACTCCCAACGAAACTATTAAGGATGAGAAAATAAAGGTGTACAAAGCTCTTATCAAAACTTTAAAAAAAGACTATATAAACAAGAGGCAATATATTCTCCTTCACTTCTCTAAAGTTGATTCTAAAAAGTTTCGGAGGAGCATTCTTGTTTGTAAATCGAAAGAGAACAATTTGATCCCCTTAAAGAATGGGCTGTATATTTTAGGAACCTTTATGACTCCCCAGACACCATGGGAAACATAAAAAACACTCCTATAGAGGGAGATACCTTTTCTTTGGAAGACATGGAGTTCGGGATTAAGAAGCTCACTAATGGGAAAGCTAGGGATATTGAAGGATACTAACCTCAAATTCTCAAAATTAAAAGGTTCATCCTCACCCCGCACTTGTAGAATCTCCTCAACTTGGAGGTTAAACACGACTTCCCTAAGTTGTGGACGTAGAGCCTTATCATGCCTATCTTTAAAAGTGGGGACAAAAATGTTCCCTCTAACTATAGGACTATCATGATTAGCCACATTTTAGCCAAGTTGTATGGGCTCATTATGGAAAATAAGATTAGCGCTTGGCTCGAAACCCATGGTAAAAGATCCATTGGACAATTTGGTTTTAAAAGGCACCACTCTACGATTGACCACCTTGTCACTCTTAGGACCATTGTCGAGGATTATCATAACAGTAAGACCAATCTCTTTTGCAGTTTTGTTGACTTTAGAAAAGATTTCAACATTGTTTCTCGAGAGAAGTTATGGCAAAGGCTCGATGAAATAATGGTTCCTCCCAAGTTAAGGGTCGTTGTTATTAGATTATACAAGAATGATTTTTCCAAGCTTAAGACCACCGAGGGTTGGTATACTGAAATTAAATGCAACATCGATGTTAAGCAAGGGTGTCCCTTATCCCCTACCCTTTTTGGCATTTACATTGACAAACTTGAGGAAGTTGTTGGTTGTTAGCACTCTGTAAATCCCTTTAGGCTGAAAAAAGGGCTACAGAGGTAACCAAAAGCCTCTTTGGGCTAGAAACTAGTCCTTTCTAATGAGAGGGGGCTCCCTCAATTAAGGTCTAAAGATAAATAATATTGAATCTCAATGACTTATAGAGACTAGATCTGGAAAGGGCAGTAAAAATTTAATGAGAATTGTTGGGAAATTGAAAAAGAGAATGGACATTGGAGTATGAAACCAGGGCCATAATTTAAAACACTAACTCAATGCACTAGTGCATATATAAGCCAAATACTGAAACAAAGGCTGGATATGTACATCTTTCAAATTGACATCGATTTTACTAAAGTGGAAACATAGAAACACATAACTATATCCAGTCAAAGTAACAAAGAACATTATGATTTTGCTACAAAATCTGCTAACTGAGTATTTAGAAGACTAACATGACAAAGGAATAATAATTTCCATCATATATGAAACAAAAAACCACAATTATCTAGAGCATCCAAGATGAATTCTAGAAAAATTGTTGCAGTGCACATTTAAATAAGACTGAAATGGAACATTTAGAATAACAAGTTCACGGGAGAAAACACTAATTTGCAAGAAAATACCACAAGGATCTCTGACACTAATTGGCAAAACCTGGCACTAATTTTTTATTCCAAAAGATAAAACACATACACCAAGGCTTAGTTCGATCAATCCACCACCAACAACCTACCTCCTTGTTCTTATGATATTAAATGTACTTACATCATAAAATATCTCATGACCAGATACATTGTATCTCTTCAATCCATCCAGAGGATCGAATCACACACAAATTCAGAAACATATTGTTTTTTGGCATAAAAAATAGATAAAAGTAATCCTAAACAAAATCTTTGTCTCTTTAGGAAAAAACATAAAAACCACTTTATGCCTATCTATTTAATCAATCTAGATGATAATCCTATCTCAAAGATCTTATCATGACATCCAAAAAACCTCGGACTGAAGTTGAAGATGGAAACAACACTCAAGTTGTGTTGCGCAACACTTGTGCAGTAAAAATTTCAAAACTATGTTTTGCATTTTTTTCTCGCCTTTGATCAAACAAGATGGTTACAACTACTCCATTGAATCTCTTTCATATGTCGGCAACCTCCAAAATTCAAAAAATTATCCATGAATTTCCACATTTTCAAATCGAAAACCAAAAATTTCATAATTTTGTCAAAAGAAACTGGGAAAATGGTCCTCCAAGTGACACGTGTAATGCCAAAACGGTAGGACCTGTGTAAAATATGAGATATTTTTTGGTATATGAGCTTTTTGTGAAGAAAAAACTCTCTCAGTTTCATCAAATTATTCCTCATATTGTCAGAAACATTTCTCCAAAAACATTACTAAAACTGGAAATTACATAGTCGGAAAAATAGGCCTTAAAGATGCATTTAAATCTCCCAAACTGTGACACCTGTCCAGAAATGGAAGTAGGATATTTTTCCTTGGTCTGTGCTTGAGAAAAAAATCTTTCATTTTTTTGAATTCGGTTCCATGTGGTCGGAAACAACGTTTCAAATGATGACTAAAATAGAGTATTTTGAGTAGTAGTTGTGCACGAGTCCAAGTGGCCCTCCATGCTCTGTATGATTGCAGATGGTTCTATAAAAGGTCAAGTGTAATTCACTTGATATGAATTGGTGATTATGTAGCACCCTCCCCTCCATGCTTGCATACCTCCATAATGGTTGCTCCCAGTTTGCACAGCGGTTGCGCAACACTGTGCAACGAACGATTTGAGTAGCACTGTCGCGCATCATATTTTCCACAGAGGATGCAAACTTGTTTATCACCAATTTCTATCTGGGATGGATATGTGGTTTCTTGTATTGATGCTATGACCAATGATTATAACAAAATTAGCATGAATGTGTAGTGTGTGAGATTAAAGTGGCATCATAATTTGAATTACCCCTGTCCTTTAGCATAATGATTCAAAATGATTACCTAAAGTGCTCCATTTGATTTGACATGAGTATAACAGTACGGGGAATGATTAAAGTATATTGGGTAGGATATATCTTAGGTATGGTAATTATGTATATGGGAGTGGCGAATTATGCATGAGGGTTATATATGACATGAGTATGGGAAAGGGTAGTGTTATTATAGGGGATGGGCTTAGAATGAAGGGTGGGGTGTGGGGGGGAGAATAAAATGAATGTAATATGGTGATAGTTAAATGGTATGGGGGAAGGGTATAGGATGTAAATTTTATGAATGGGGATGAATTAAAGGTAAATGGGGAAATGGGGGAAATACGGTGTGAAATGGATAAGCATAGGGTAGATAAGAATAAGGGATAAAACTATAGGATGTTTCAAATGACCATACCTTGTAACCATAAAAAATTTGACTGCAATGAGCTCAATTTAGACAATTCTAGTAGACAAATAACTAAAACCATTTTGACTCAACTGTACAAAACATGTGCGACCATGACTCCCATAACTTGACATTATTTCATGCTATGGGTGAACCCTTTATGACAGGAATTTGACGATGTCAGACAGTTACCTTTGAGGCTATGAAAACAACAGTATTCATAGGCTCAATTTATTCAAAAACTGAAAATTAAATGACATGGAAAATACATTTGACGACGAAAACTAATGACCCTAACATTGGTTGTGAAGGACCCAAGCTTGCTGGTATAGTCACTACTCTTCTCCTTTATGTTGATGATATCGTTCTTCTTTCCAGGACTCCCAACAATCTCGACAAGCAACTTAAAACCCTCCATGATTATTGTATCAAGATGGGTATTACTGTTAATACTGACAAGACTAAAGTTATGATTATTAAATCCCAAAATATCACTTATGGCAATTTCATGTATGATAACAGTTACTTAGAGAATGTTTCTTCTTACAAATATTTAGGTATTGACATTCACCATCGGCTCAACTAGAACTATAGCATTGAGAAAAGGATTTTAAGAGGTTGGAAAGCTTACAATGAGCTTGAAAACAATTGTAAGACAAATGATCTTGGGGTTTGGAGTAAAAAAAAACTTCATCTTCGAGATTCTCATCACCCCTATTATTTTATATGGATGTGAGGTGTGGGGATAATGTCTATCTAGAGATACTTGGAGAAAGATTGAAATGATCCAAAAGAATAACCTACAAACTCAAGATTAAAGGTAATACTCCATACCCTATTCTCTTTCTTGAAGCTAGCCTTTCCCCCATTGAATGCATGACTATGTTTAGGTATCTGACGTATAAGAATAAATTGTACAACATGGAAGCCAAGAGGCTCCCAAAAATTACTTATAACTATAGTTAAAACTACCTTCAGCTCAAGCGAGGGTGGCATAAGGATGCCAAGTCCTAGCTCGACCATTGGGAGGTAAGGGAGGAGATCCTCTTGGGGAATAAGGAAAATATTAAAAACATCATTACTTTTGAATTTAAGGATAAGTTGTGGAGTGATAAGGAGTTAGAGGGGAAAAGGGAGTTAAGATAATATAAGAAGGTAATCAACATCACGCTTGCTAAATAGAATTACCTTTTTGTATTAACCAGTGTGTTAGTATGAATCTTAATTCCAAGTGTATGAAAAAAAGCCACTTTAGATTTGCATAACAAACAATCCTAATAGCAAAGATGGCTGCCAATATCCCCAGATTTGTAGTTAGGTGATCAAGATAAATGCTGCAAAAATCTAGATCTATGCATCAGAAGACATTAAGCAGTAGAAAAAACAAGATTTACTCCATGCATCCAATAGACAACACAAGAATATGTTGAACAAATTTTGTATGAATGGCACCTGGGAGGAAAACACAGAAGGGTGTTACTAGTTCTCCTCAATGGGATGGGTTCTTGTAAGTCCTCAGCACTTCAGATCTAAAATTCCTCTCTCTTGATGGTGTAGAAAACCTAGACAAAAATGGTAGCAAAATATGACTATGATGGTGGATCAATAGTCAGACCAAAAGTATAGATCCAGAGTGATCTTTAGGCAACAAAAAGGT
Source organism: Pinus albicaulis (assembly GCA_034641835.2). Lineage (NCBI taxonomy): Eukaryota > Viridiplantae > Streptophyta > Pinopsida > Pinales > Pinaceae > Pinus > Pinus albicaulis. The sequence continues at coordinate 1,815,751,515 of CM076580.1, forward strand.
GGTAAATGAATGGGAAAACCCTTCTATTTATAACAAAATATTGAGTTAGTCTAGATATTGGTGCATAATTAAAATATTATTAACCAAATCAAGGTCCAACTTTTATGGAATATTTTATTATATTTGTTGGAGGGAAAAGGAATTTGACTTGGGTCAAATCTCTTTATTTGTAAATAATAAATAAATAAATGATTTATTTATCATTTTAAGGATGTGGTTGAGTAATAATCAAATAAATAATGATTTATTTAATTATTCATGGGTGATTTAGTCATATTTAACAAATAATATTATTTAAATAAGGTTTAAATAATTATTCTTAGTAAATAATAAGATAAATAGTGATTTATCTAATTAATTTCCTTGTTTTGGGTTAAATATAACCAGGAATATTAATTAAAATGTTGTTGAACTAATTATTCCTTGAGGAAATTGAAACAAATGTAGATTTATTTAATATTTCCTCATGGGGTCTCCTGTTTAGACCATAAACAACTTAATAAAGGTGGTTTACTAAGTTATTTTCATAGTGAAAGCAATTTTACTTAGGGTAAAATTGGTGACCAAAAAATGGTGTAACAGATTTCCCCCCAGCGTGCGAGCGTTAGGAGCTACTCGTATGACCGAAGTACGTTGTAAGACATCAATCACTAGACACCGAAGGGGAAGTCAAAGAGAGAAATATAAGGTAGACTAAAGTGCTGAGAGGACTAGACCCTGAGGAGGCGAAACTTACAGGTGTGAAAATTCTCTTTTATGAGTGAGTACTTGTGCTATAGGCGGCAGGGGAGGCATACCTATGCCCGCCAAGACAAAGTACAAAGAATAATGCGTCCAGTAAACGAGGGACTGAACAAAATAGTACATGCTAGCATAAACATAAGCCAAATAAAAAACATGATAATGAATCCCACATACATACTGTGCCTCGGATAACAGCCAGGACTTATATAATAATATCTAAGTATACGAGATACAAATACAACCCAGATGCCCCTGTAAACAGGAAAGGGCCCTGAAAATCTGACTGATACATGCAATCAAAAAGGCGCTGCAAGCGGCTGAGGCCAACATCATCAAATCTATGGAGCTACATCAAAGGCTGAAATGAAGAGGTCATCCGGGCATGTGGGGGGTTACCTGTAGGGCCACCCCCTAATGAGGGCTGAGACATTTCACACACACCCGGGAATCACCAGTCCAATTTGCTGCGTCACTGAACCATCGAGTATACAGATCTCGATCATGCTGAAAGGAGCTGGAGCTGAGAAACAATCAAGTCAAAGGGCTGTAAGGAGTCCCTTTGCCTGATCCGAGCCACCGAACAAGAGTGGAAGCTGGAACCAAGGTACACCGCCCTCTAGACCTGTCTTTTGGAATAAATGATCTGATGTCGACATAAGGAGGTTCGCCATAGGTGAGGCAATAAGGGGTCCTCAAATATGGCACAAGAGAAAATAGTAGAGCGACTGATAGACGGACACTAGGGGTGATGATGAAATGGGGGGGGACTGAGTAGCAGACAAACGACTTCCCTTGTTAGAGCATAAAGGGCATGGATGACCTGGCAGCGACTGACACAATATCATGAGGGATAGGGACAGTGGGACTAGAGGCCATAATGTGAAAAATGAGAGAGGGACCAAGCAATGAAGGATGTAGGACTATAGCGTGATACAAAGGGACTCGGGATAGGCTCCATGAATGCGATGATGACTCAATTCGGATGCTCTAAACAAGGGCGACTTGATGGTGCTGCCACACAGTAAAAGTCTAATGGGGAACCATGAAAACATGAGTACAAGATGGTAACTCACGATGAAATTCAACATGAGAGTGGACAAGTATGGAGGCCAAGTGGTGCCCCCAGTACGAGTGTTGCAAGCAAATAAATTCGATTTTGAGGAGGGGTGAAGTGACGCTTCTTGGAAAAAATGTGTCCCGGTGAATTATCAAATCACTAAAAACTAACATATACCCATTTGAGGGCTCGGTGAGAGATTTCCAATGGTACAGACGGTTCGTCAAACTGAGCTACGGTTTGGCCGCATCCGGCGAAAGAAAAATAAGGGGTTTCTCTTTTAATAAGGTGTTTCCCCTCTAAATTCACTCATTTTCATGTGAAGCTGTGGTGAATGTAAAGAGGAGAGAAGGCCCTAAATCTTGCAGTGATCGTAGTGGACAAATCGACAGTTAGAATCGAGATCCGTCAGTTGAAGGTAAGAGGCCTAACCCTACTCTTTCATTTCAGTGGATTGAAAGTTCAGTTTAGGTCCTCAGGGCTAAAAAACAAGCCCCTGCTCCTTTTCACAGCCGGGTCGCATGTTTTGGGGCAAAAAGTGCGACCTGGGTAGCAGGTTTTGCGCAGAAAACTGTGACCTGTCCCAGGATTGGGCCTGAAAAGTGTGAATTGTCAGGGAGGGGTTTTTCTGTGTTGTTTTTTGGTTGAATTGGGTTTTTATTTTGAGATACAGTCTTTCCTATCTGTACAATGAAAAATATGATGGTTTTGTGTAGATATGGCAGAATTATAGATCAACTGGAGAGAGAGAGACCTGGGTGCATTACAGTCGGAGATCCGGGAGGATCAGGGTATCCGCAGTGCATTGGCCAGGTTTGGGGTTCTGAAGTTTGTGGAGAAACCTCTGATGAGAGCTGGAGAGCCCTTATTGGCCCGGATTGTCAACTATTGGGATCCGAATCATGAGGTCTTTATAGTGTAGGGGCACCGGATCGAGTTGACAGTCCAGGATATATATTTCCTGACTGGTCTCCCACCACTTGGGATGGTCGGGAATACTCAGCCAGTGTTACCATGGGGGCAGAACATCATGGAGTTTGTAGAGCGCCATTTTTGACCAAGTATCCAAGTCAAGAGGACTCAGATACCCATCAGTGATCTAGAGAGGTTAGAGACCCGTGCTATGGCTACAACGGTGTTGCAGATCCTGGGAAACCAGGCACTCCACCACCTCACTGGAGGGCAGATGATGCTTGTGGAGAGTGTGTTGAGTGGGACCTACTATGGGTGGGCCTAGATGATGTTGTCGTCTTTGAAATGACAGTTGTCGCTATGCAAGTGACAAGTGAACCATGAATATGCATATGGTACAGTTTTGTGCTCGCTCTTCTTCGAGAAGATCCCCACACTTCGAACTCGCATACAACTCCAAGATGGGGGCCCAAGAGAGCCCAGGATGCACCGATGGGGGCAACTACTGTGCAGAGGGGGAGGTGGGGCGGTCGGACGGGTGTTCTGACCCGAGTTATTTGCTCATTGGGATCAAATGCCACTGTACATAGATGACTATCCCCATAGTGGGATGAGTTATCGTGGGGACACTCGAATCTGCCACTGCCGCCTGGTCGAGTATGTGCATGTAAAGTTCTAGAATATTTTATGTGGTACTGGTACTTTCACTTTTGGTATGCAGATACAGCACCGGTAAAACCAGCCAGGTATATGGAACGACCTGCAGTATCAGGGACCACAGGACCTAGTGGATCGAGAGCGCCACAAAATGAGGATGCAACAGCCCTCTTGGAGGACATTCGTTGTAGATGTGAGAGGCTTCTGACCGGTGTTTCAGAGTGCAGCTGGCAAGACTTGGATGACTAGTACATAGAGCCATGTATTGGTCTACCCTTGGAGTGGCGAGGGGTCTTGCAGCACATAGCGATGGCCGAACAAGGTATGCGCGATATACGAGCTGCAGGAGTAGAGCCATTGGCTCGGGATCCACCAGATAGTGATTAGGTGTAGGGGCAGGTGGTGCCCCCTATTTTTTGTAACATGCTATGGGCATGTCATATGTATCAGAGTTGATGGACTCTAAAACATATTATGCGACACATATTATGGATATGCATCATTTTGATGGTTTATGTTATGTTATTATCTTGTGTTAAATGCGTGTGCTAAATGCCAGTCTAGAATATTTTTTGCAATGGCTAAATGCCAAAATTAGAATATTGCTTGTAATGTTATCTATTAGTTGATCACATATATTTTTGTTATACAAAAAGGTGGCTAATCTTTTTTGAGCCTCCAAGGAACAAATTTTATCAATTAAAAATTGTTGGCTCTTGAAGACTCCTTGTAGGCCTCATGCCTTTGTCCAAAATCCTCATTTTCTGTCCCATTTTTATACTCAGGAATTTCTGCTGATTCCAACTGAAAGACTGCTGAAAGATCGTCATTTCTCCTCTTCTAAAAACCTTTCATCTACTCCCCTTTTTTCTACATCAAAACTACCTTGTTTTCATAAGTCCTCTTCTTTCCATTTATGAAATTTTCCCCTTTCATAGTTAAAAACTCACTTTTTAACTATTTCGGAACCCCCAAATCCATTTAAAACCTTGAAATTTTTCATAAAAAGCGAAGTTTCATTGCTATGGACCTGAGACCCTTGGGCTAAGTCCTAAACCACTTCCCCTCACATGCCCATGTGTTAAAACCAAACGCCAAGGCTTTCGGCGCTAATCGCAAATATCCAAAAGGTGCATGACTTTGAACCTTTACAAAACTCATTTTCCTTTGTAAAACCCAAAAACCCACTTTCCGAAAGTTCTGAGTTAAAACTTAAAACCACGTGCTGAATATAAATGGGCTGATTGAAAAGAGCCGATCGCGAAACGCAATCGGAAACAATACAAATGGGTTGACGGAAGACCAGCTCACATGATTAATTGCGTATCGTTCTTGTTTCTATACTCCCGAGCATATCAGATCCATAAAAAACCATCGGCCTCCGTACCGGCGTCTTTTCTTTTACTTATATATATATTTTTCCACATCCATTATAACTTATGACTATTGCAAAACTTTGGTTTTCATATGTTTAAAGGGTTTTTCGCCGGTACGTAGGTCAAAGCAATCCTGACCGTTGATCTAGTTCTTCGATCCAACGGTCCGCGCACAATCGCATCGCAACTTTTCTCATTGCGCAATCGCATGCCCATCTCTGCGACCTCCGATTGCCGACCCCCGATTAAATCCCGACCGTCGATCTTGTTCTCAGATCAACGGCCTGCGCTCAATCGCAATTGTCCTCCGATCGCAATCACAAGCCTTCTCGTCTCACTCCCGATTGCGATCCTCCGATTCCATCGCAGCCGTCCATCTGTTTCGCAATCCGACGGCCATCGCACACCCTTGCCAATCCCTCCGATTCATTCCCTGCCGTTGATCTGGTCCTCAGATCAACGACCAGCGCTCAATCGCAAAGTTTCAATCGCATGTTGTTTTGTGACCTCCCCGATTGAGATCCTCCAATTAGATCCAGACCGTCCACGTGTCCAGATCGGACGGTCCAAAACTGCTCCTCCTTATTCTTCTCCCGCTATCCTTTTCGCCTTTCTATGCAGATATCCACCGTTGGTTGCCTTCATCCGACGGCTTCGCTCCTTCCCCGCCATCTGAAGCAGTTTAACCTATTTCCGTAGGATTTCTTAACTATTTTTGTGTTTTGCAGGCGTTCTAATGGTTTTCCATTGTTTAATGAAAGAAAGCCGAGGCTTGGGAAAGACGTTTCGTGCGCCTTCGAGTTGTTAAAGAGAACCATCTACGGGGTTTCGCTTCATTGTTTTCTCAATGCTTCATGGACATTGATGCCTTTAAAAGCCCAGTGCGGCCTGCACATCAACAAGACACTGTTTTAATTCAAAAACAGTTAAAGAGTATCAGTTTGAAGACAGAGCACAGCAGATAAAGATTGAAGGCGGTTTTTTGGGGATTACGGCTAAGACCGTCATCAAAAGCTTAATCCCCAATCTAAAACACAGTTTAAAAAGAAAATCATAAATGTTTTGATGACAGAAAGGTTTCCACCGCTTCAACTGAGGCAAATTGATTCCTCAGCTACTACAAAGAGCCCCCTGTTGCCTCAAACCTTTCAAACAGAGGCCGAAGTTATTGCTTAAAGAAATATCTACCTTCAGTGCAGCCAGGGAGTTAATTCCGCCACAGGGAACTGATGCAACAACTGTCTGCGGAGTTATTTCACACAGCATATGAGCCTCAAAGTCAAATAAAACTCACTTCGAGTTTTAAATCATAAATGTAAAAAGTTAATACAGTGATCCACCTGTAAATTTCTCTCTCGAGCCCCTCGAAAGGCCGAGAAGTCTTGAACCTGTATTAATTATCCTAAGAGATATTTTCTCAGATCACCTCCTCATTCTTTTATAAATACCTCAGGAGAAGATGAGAAATTGTTGGTTGCAGAACTTTGAAATACACTTGAGCTTGAGACTTCTATTTGTACATAGTTTTCACTGGCCCTTGAAGCTCTGTTTGTGCTAGAGTAGTTAGGTTGAATAGTGAAGATGATTGCTGAACTGAAACATTGGACTTTAAGTTTGTAGCTGGTTTGACACAATATAAAAGCTGTTTCATGGGATCCTGATCTATATTGACGGTGATGTTATTCTCATTTGTAACTTGTTGTTTTATTTTTGTTTTCATGTTGTTTCATTTTCCACTGTAAAGAACAGTTTAAATAGGGTTAGGACCTGCTGTATATCAGTAACCTTCTCTGGCTGAGAAATCTTTATTTGAATTTTTTCTTCCAATCTGTGTTATTTAGGAATGACTTAATTCAGTTTTAGGCATGAGAATGCTGGTGTTCCCTCATTTTATCGTCCTAGCTGAATATTATTTATGAATGTTACTTTCAGTATGTGTTATGTGATGATGAACTGAAGGAAGATATGGTTAGCCCTGGTCCCAGACTTGTCTGCATAACTAACAGATTGTTTCCCTTGGAATGTTTTAAAAGCTGGCTAGTTTAGAAGCACTTGCTAGATCTTTGGCCATTCTGTGTTATCTTTGTGTCTCTCCTTGTTTTGTATGTTTTCTATTGGAAGTGTGTCAAAGGCTGGTTGGTTTAAAAGCACTTACCAGATCCTAGTCCGCTTCGTGTCCTCCTTAAGTGTTTGCCAAAGGCTGACTGGTTTAAAAGTACTTATCAGATCCTAGGCTGCTCTTCGTTCTGCATCTGTTTATTTCCTCTTCTTAGTGTATCACTCCATTCCATAAATCAAAATTTAAAGAAATCCTTAGACATAGATGACTTGCCCCTTGGATCACACTTGATGTTGTTGTTCAATTAAAGCCCAGATATGACTCCATAGCCCAATGGACTAAAAACCAGCGTTATATCTATCTATTTGCCGAATCTGTTCTATTTGCTTGCAACTTCTCACTTTTGAAACTTTTTGCACTTAGGACTTTCCCCTCAAGTAACATTTTATGCTCAACCATCCAAAACAAAACAAAACAAAACCCTTGACCTCATAACTAGCCTAATATCATCACTTTAAACTTCAAAGACAATATCCATCTTTGTACATATTGGAGAGATCCCTCTCCGGATTCAGGAGGGCTAGATCCTAGAATCCCAAAGTTGGTTGAAATGATGTTAACTCTGTGATTGGACTCTCCCAATATTGCTAATAAATTACAGAGACCTAACATTTCTGGCGACTCCGCTGGGGAAACTTTAACCCAGAATCTCTGGTTCCATGACAATTCTTCTATTTTGCAGCTGAGCCACCATAAGTTAACATTTCTGGCGACTCCGCTTGGGGACATCGAACCCAGAATCATTTTCATTTAAAGATAATCATACGACGTCAGAGATTTGGTTCATAGAGCATTTGCTTTATTAACCAGAGTAAAAAGCAGCCTTTTCAAGCACTGCCTATTATAGGTAATCATGATGGAACTTGTTTTATTCAGTGACAAACTAGGTAAACCCTAGGTTTCTCTTAAGACTTCATCTAAACCTTGAAAAATCAGTTGGCTTAGCCATAAGAGTAGACTGCCTTTGTCTCGCAACCTTAGCTAAGTTTTGAAACAAAGTTAGGATATTCTTAACAACCACAAAACTGAAAAATGACTTAGAAAAACCTAAAAATATTTCAGATTAGAATTAAATAAACATGGTGGTGGACCATAAGACCTTTTACCTCTGAAAGGAGCTAAAAATTTCCACTTGGCGACTCCACAATCCTAGCAGACCTTAAGACTCCACTGGGAAGAACCCTTATCATTATAAAATCATTCAAACTCAGTTAGAGGACTGTGGGATTTAAAATTGTAAAAACAGATTGGTTAACCTCTCCAAGATTGTCATATCTGGTTGAACTTTTCTTGTTTTGGGTCTAAACAACCTAGCATAGTGGCTTCTAAAATGATTCACACTAGAGCCCATCCAGACCCTAACCCGCCTGAGATAGTTGATAATCCAGAAAGTATCCTTTGGAAGTCTCCTAAGGTTAAATTATTAACTGTTTTCAGATCACCCTTGAGAGCTAATTCAGTCCCTGAAAATCTTTCAGCTCTGCAACAATCACAAACTGACTTAGTGAACCCATTTAGGACTAGGTCATTTGATGATATAATTCAGTTAGACTCTGAATCTTCACTTTCATCTCCTGAAACAAGTGAACATCCTGGTAACAGGGAAACAACACCTCCTGATTTACATTTCCTTCACAATTTAGGTGTTTCCCATCCAAGATCATCTCATGAGTCTACTCCTGGTCCATCCACTTCTACTCACCCTACATCCACTGTTCAAACCACTTCACCTCAGCCCACTTTCCCTTCTGTAAATCCACCTCCACCTCCTGCCATGGCAACATGGTATGCTCCCTTAGCCCTTAATATACCACTAGTCAATCTTCCACCGGACTATCAGTCCAAAATCCCATTATATGATGCTAATAATGCTACAACTGCATCACAACATGTGGATAAGATGAATGACTATTTTGACCGAAATGAAATTGATGATGATTCTATCAAGCTCAGACTGTTTGCTCAGAGCTTAGGGGGAGAAGTAAGAAAATGGTTTAAAGGTTTAGCCCCCCGTAGTATAAATGACCTCCAAGGCTTCCATCAAACATTCTTAAATAAGTGGGAAGTGAGAAAGAATCCTCTCCAAGTCCTTGCCGACTATAAAAATCTCCGTAGGAACCCTAGGGAAAGTGTACAATCTTATTGTACCGGATTTAACAGCGTCTATAATGCACTTTCCCCCGAACTAAAACCTCCTCAGGGCTCAGCTTTAAACAAATTTCCTGAAGGGTTTGATCCAGACATGACATATTCACTTAGAGAAAGAGTTTTTGAAACCCTTGAAGACATGCAGAGGGGTGCTCTTTCTGTGGAAGTAAACTTGATGGAGAAAAGAGCAAGAATGAAGAGCGAGAAGAGAGTATCTTTTAGAGAGGAATCAACCCCTTCCACTTCAAGCTCAAAGATAGAGAGAATGATGGAAGAAATGATGAAAGAGATGAGAATAATTAAGAGAGCACAAGCAAATCAAAATCAAACTGCTCCTCAAAATAGGAACCAAAATCAGAATGTTAGAAGGAACCAACCTCCAAACAGACCCAGGGATGATGATCAACAGATCACCCCTCCCTTTCATCAAAAATATGTAAGTGAGGTTGAAGAAACATAAGACATAGCAGAGGGAGAGGATATCAACATGTTTGGGGAAGAGGATGATGACTTTGAGGTTCATTATGATAATAAACAAGGTCTTTACACACCTTACGACGACAAAAGAGATGATAATGAAAATTATTATCAGGACATGGAAAATATCGTCATAGAACCTCAAAGAGAATATGACCTTAGAAGCAAGACCAGTCAACAAGCCCCCAACACCAAAACCTCTGAAAAATCCTCTCAAAGCAGCACCGCAGCTAAACCCAAAACAACCAAACAAAAAGACAAAACAGTGGCTGTTAATTCTGATAAGGATAAGGAGAAAAACACTCAAAATTCTGAAAAACAGAGTGAAGACATCAGCAGTACTAACACTTCAGCTAGTACTCCTTCTACAATAGTTGTGTCAAGTAAAACAAATCAGCAAGCTGTAATTGTTGATAGAGTGACAGCTAATAAGGTTGAAACAAGTGCTTCAAAGAATCAAACCCCTTTCAGCCTTGAACATGAAATCTTAAAGATCAAGATCTCTGTTCCATTAACTGAGTTAGCTGCCCAACATGTATATAGGAACCAAATTTTGAAGGTTTTAAATATAGAGGAAAATGGAGATACAGTTAATCTTAGTGACGACCTACCAGAGTTGATTTTTGGCCCTAAGATTGAAGGGAAGTTTCAAGAAGGACTAGTTCCTCCCTTTTATGTGAGTTTGAACATTCATGACAAAATTCTACACAACACTATGCATGATTCTGGGGCTTCTCATAATTTAATGCCTAAATCTGTGATGGAGAGCCTTGGTTTAGGAATTACCAGACCCTACAAAGACCTATACTCCTTTGACTCAAATAGAGTAAAATGTCTAGGATTGATTAAAGACCTCTGTGTTAACCTAGCCCAGATTCCAGCCAAATGTTTACTCATGGACATTGTTGTGGCTGATGTCCCCCCAAAGTATGGAATGCTATTATCAAGATCCCGGGGAGCTAAGTTACAGGGGACTATGCAGATGGACATGACATATGCGACCATCCCGGTTTTCAATCAGACCAGAAGACTCTACAGGGAGTCTCATATGCAATACACGGTTACAAGTCAAGACAGACCACGAAACTCTCCTATATATTCTGTCAATACAGGCCTTGATTCTTTTATCATGTTTAACAATGAAACTCCTAGCGAGCAAGTCACTTTAACAGAATTAAAGGCCGACAGGGAAGAAGAGTATAATAACGCAGAAGTGTCCAAACAGTTTGCCACATGTGAAAACATTAGTAAACAAAGCACAGGTCTTGATTTACCGGTTATGAGTCCATTGTTTTTAGGACTTAACAACCCAGAAAATACCCCTAACATTTCTGGCATCATCCCTCAATCTATTGAAGAATTTGAGGAGTCAAAACAAATTCAATTGGGTGCTGCTAATCATGAACAGTCAGAAGGCATCATAGTTAAAAATGACAATCGCAAAACAGACGAAACCGAAGACAGTCCTTTATGGAGTATGTATTTTGATGGGTCATGCACTAGAAATAATGTTGGTGTAGGGGTTTGGATCACTAACACTGAAAACAACCACACATAATGCATCTCATGCAAATTAAACTTTCAGTGTTCCAACAACATAGCAGAATATGAATCCCTTCTCTTAGGCTTGCATCTCTTGAAGAAATTAGGAGCCAGAAGAATTAATGTGTACGGGGATTCTGAGTTAATCATTAGACAAGTCAATGGGGAGTATAATGCGAATCATCCCAGACTTAGAGCCTATCGGAATGATGTCATGGATCTGTTGACAACATTTGAGGAGTCAAACCTGAGTTTCATCCCAAGGAAAAACAACATTATGGCCCACAATTTAGCTTTTGCGGCCAGAACATGTCTAACGCCATATGAGACTAGAGACAACACAACTCCGATAAAATTTAGACCGGCAGTGCCTGATAACGAAAAATATTGGCAAGTGTTTGACAATGACAAACAAATAGAAGACTTCATGCAATTCAGAAATGAGTTCGAACTCCACAGTTCAGATTCAGATTATGATACAGACTGCAGTGAAGAAAACTTTCTTGGTGAAGAAGAATCGTCTCCTCAACCTGCCAATATTAACCTATTGTCTAGAAAACTTAGGAGCAAAACAGAATTAAGTGCAGAGTTAGAAACGGAAGAATTACAAACTCTGCATTCTAAAGATGAAAATCTGCCAAGTGGTCTAGCGCCTTTAGAGGAGTTGTTCGATTTTAATGATGTGGCAAATAAACCAAAACTGGAACCTGTAGAGACTGAAGTAGAGGAGTGCAATATAGGCAGTGAGGAAAAACCGAAAATGATCAAACTGTCCAAAACTTTGCCAGCTCACATTAAACTCAAATACATAGAGCTGTTCAAAGAATTTTCTGATGTTTTTGCTGGGAGTTACGAAGATCTCAAATCCTATGACACTGAAATAATACAGCACAAAATCCCTCTTAAAGAAAACCAAAAACCATTTAAACAGAAACTGCGCAGAATAAACCCTGTCCAGTTGCCATTGGTTCAGAAGGAGATCATGAAGATGCACGATGCTGGCATTATTGTCCCTATTAGATATTCTGAGTGGGTATCTAATCTGGTGTCCGTTAGGAAGAAGACTGGAGAAATCAGGCTTTGTATATACTTTAGAGACTTAAACAAAGCTTCGTTAAAAGACAACTACCCTTTACCAAAAATGGATCACATTTTACAAAAGGTGGTGGGGTCTAAAAGGATTTCGTTGCTTGATGGCTATTCAGGGTATAATCAGATTTTAGTTCACCCTGCTGATCAATTAAAGACAACTTTCACTACTCCATGGGGCACTTTCATGTATGTGAAGATGCCTTTTGGTCTAATGAACGCTGGAGCAACCTTTCAGAGAGCCATGGACATAGCATTCTCGGAAGAATTGGGATTTTTCATCATTATCTATCTAGATGATGTCACTGTGTTTTCAAAAACAGATGAAGAACATTTAGAACATTTGAGAAAAGTTTTCGAGAAGTGCAAAAGGTTTGGAATATCTTTAAACCCTAAGAAGACACTATTTGGTCTCCAAGAAGGTAAGCTTCTTGGACACATTATTTCAGAAGAGGGTATAAAGATAGATCCAAAGAGGATTGAGGCTATATTGAAAATCTCTCATCCTCGAAATATCAAAGAGTTGCAGTCTTTCATTGGAAAGATTAACTTTTTAAGAAGGTTCATCCCTAATTTGGCAGAACTCCTTAAAAATATCACAAACATGTTGAAGAAGGAACGAGGGATAAAATGGACCTTGGAAGCAAAGACATCCTTTGAGCTGGTGAAACAAGCATTAACCAAAACACCGGTTCTCATAAGCCCTGATTTTTCAAAATATTTTTATATCTTCTCATTTGCATCAGAAAATACCATTGCTGCTGTCCTTTTACAGAAAAATCCACAAGGACAAGAGCAGCCTATTGCATTCTTTAGCAAGGCATTGAGGGATGCCCCTTTGAAGTATAATATTATGGAAAAGCAAGCTTTTTCTTTGGTTAAAGCATTAAAAGACTTCAGAGTATACATCCTTCACTCACGCATCATTGCCTTTGTCCCAAATTCAGTTGTAAAAGATATTCTAACACAGGACCCAGATGGTAAGAGAGGTAAGTGGATTGTTGTTATTCTCGAATATGATTTAGAGATAAAACCCACTAAACTCATCAAAGGCCAAGGGCTAGCTAGATTAATGGCTGAATCCAATTTTGAAGTTCTTGATATTAATATGATTAATGCTTTGGACAGCCAAGAAGAATTCTCAACTCCCATTATTGAAAATCATTTTATGAATTCTCCTTGGTATGTTGATATCATTTATGTTTTGCTTAATTTAAATACACCTCCTGGTTTGTCGAAAACAAAGGCAAGGTTCTTAAAACTGAAAGCAGTAAACTATTGCATTGTAGATAGGTGTCTTTATTGGAAAAATGCTAGTGGTATATTGCTTAAATTTTTGCCTGAGTTTGATGCAGAGAAGGTTAAGCAGGAATTTCATGAAGGAGAGTGTGGAGGCCATTTGTACTGGAAGTCAACAGCCAACAAAATTTTGAGGGCTGATTTCTATTGGCCCACCTTTTTTCCTGATGTTCACAAAATTACAACTACTTGCCATAAATGCCAATTGTTTGAGGGCAAGAGAAAATTATTACCCCTTCCTCTGCATCCAATCACTGTTGAAGCTCCTTTTCAACAGTGGGGACTTGACTTCATAGGTGAAATCCATCCCTCATCTTCTGCCCAGCATAGATGGATCCTTACTGCCACAGACTGTTTCACTAAATGGATAGAAGCCATTCCTTGTAGGCAAGCCAATGATTTAGTTATTATAAAGTTCATAGAAACCAATATCCTTTCCAGATTTGGCTGCCCTACCAAGATCATCACGGATAATGCAGCAGCATTTAGAAGCAAGAAAATGGTGGAATTCTGTCACAAGTACCAGATAACATTGGGACACTCCACAACCTATTATCCTCAGGGTAATGGACTCACAGAGTCTTCCAACAAAAGCTTAGTGAACATAATAAAGAAACTGTTGGAAGACAACAAGAAGTCTTGGCACACAAAGCTGATCCATGCACTTTGGGCTGACAGATTAACTTTGAAGAAATCCATTGGTATGTCACCTTCCCAGCTTGTATATGGTACATATGCAATTTTTCCTAACAGCCTGGGTGTACCAGTTATGAAGTTAATTCAAGAGTTGCAGACTGAGGATAATGACATGATCAGAAGAATAAATCAGACCATTCATCTTCAGCAAATCAGAGAGGAAGTGTACACCAAAACATTGCAGAAACAAGACAATATCAAGAAGATATTTGACAGAAGAACAAAGGCCAGCAATTTCAAGATTGGGGACAAAGTTTTAAAGTGGGATTCAAAGAGAGAAGATAAGGGAAAGCATGGTAAATTTGACAATCTATGGCTTGGCCCTTACTCTATTCATTCAGTTGCTGGAAACAATGTATTCTTCTTACAGGAGCTGGATGGAACAGATTTGTTTGGGGGTCCTGTCAATGGCAGGATGCTCAAGCATTACTTCTCTTGATTCATGATATGTTTTTAAGCCTTCTTTTTTCTTTTTCCATTGTAAACATTTCATCCATCATTGCATTCAAAGTTATGAAAAATCAAAAAATACAAAAACAAAGAAAAATAAAAAGAGGGCAGAAACGAAAACAAGAAAGGCAAAGCCCCATGCCAAAAAGAGAAATAAATCTAAAAGTGTGCAAGCTTAAATGCCACTCCTACAAAACACACATCTAGTTAGTCAAACAGCCTAATCTTGACTAATTAGCTTTCAATTTTCTGCTGATAGGGTAGTGAATTTGATTTGCCAAACTGTTTAATCTTGGCTCATCAGTAGATAGATTAGGATAGAAATTAAGGTTCAAACATGTTCCAAATCCGAACCATAGTTTCCAAAGAGAGATGACTCAAAACTGTTTTATTTTTTTTGAGTCAAAGAAAGTGTAAATCTGGTTCTAAATCACTCAAAATCTGAACCAGAAGAAAAGAAAAGACAGCTCAAACCAGAGCTATGAAGAAAGGGAAGGCAGTACTTAAACTTTCAGATCTTAAGCCTTCTATTTTGATTTTAATTTTCTGCAAATAATAATCTATGTGCAGCTTGTTTTTATGCCATAGATCACAGCAAGTCAAACTGCTTAATCTTGACTTGGCTATTTTTAAATTTGTACTTTAGAATTTAGAGAATGAAAGTCTGTTGGACAGTTTAATCCCAACAGACAGTAGATTAGGTAGAGAAACATCTGAACTCAACTGTTTAATCTGAGTTCAGGGAGAAATAAGGAGTAGAAGTAGATTATATTTCCTGCTTTCAAAAGAATAAAATGTTGTGAATAGAGTTTGCCAATCCAAGTGCACTCTGATGAAGAAAAAATGCTAGATCTGTAGGATTGGGTAGGTAGCAAGCTTGTTGATAAAGGTCCATTGTTTTCATGGCTGCCAAATATGTTTTTAGAGAAGATCATTCAATCACAGAAGGATAGCCCAATGGATGAGGCAACTAATCAGCCTCCCAGAAATCAAGTCTGAATTCTTGATGCCTTCAAGAAGGCACCATCCCCAAGTGGAGCCACTGTTAGCCACCTATAATATTTTGTTATACCAAAAGGTGGCTAAGATCTTTTTTGAGCCTCCAAGGAAAAAATTTTATCACTAAAAAATTGTTGGCTCTTGAAGTCTCTTTAAGGCCTCATGCCTCTGTCCAAAATCCTCATTTGCTGTCCCATTTTTTATACTCAGGAATTTCTGCTGACTCCAACTGAAAGACTGCTGAAAGATCGCCATTTCTCCTCTTCTCAAAACCCTTCATCTACTCCCCTTTTTCTCCATCAAAACTACCTTGTTTTCATAAGTCCTCTTCTTTCCATTTATGAAAATTTCCCCTTTCATAGTTAAAAACTCACTTTTTAAACTATTTCGGAACCCCCAAATCCATTAAAACCTTGAAATTTTTCATAAAAAACAGAGTTTCATTGCTATGGACCTAAGCCCCTTGGGATAAGTCCTAAACCACTTCCCCTCACATGCCCATGTGTTAAAACCAAACGCCAAGACTTTCGGCGCTAATCGCAAATATCCAACGGGTGCATGACTTTGAACCTTTACAAAGCTCATTTTTCTTTGTAAACCCAAAAACCCACTTTCCGAAAGTTCTAAGTTAAAACTTAAAACCACGTGCTGAATATAAATGGGTTGATTGAAAAGAGCCGATTGCGCAATCGCAATCGGAAACAATACAAATGGGTTGATCGGAAAGACCAGGCTCAACGGCCCGATTGCGATTGGCTCTTGTTTCTATACTCCCGGGCATATTGCATTCCATAAAACCACCGGCCCTGCAATCGGGCGCCTTTTTCTTTACTTATATATATATTTTCCGCCTGATCCTTTATAACTTATGACTATTGCAAAACTTTGGTTTTCATGTGTGTAAAGGGTTT
The DNA here is from genome assembly GCA_034641835.2 of Pinus albicaulis. Taxonomy (NCBI): domain Eukaryota; kingdom Viridiplantae; phylum Streptophyta; class Pinopsida; order Pinales; family Pinaceae; genus Pinus; species Pinus albicaulis. The sequence goes on from CM076580.1 coordinate 1,815,767,991, forward strand.
TACGCCGGTACGTAGGTCGAAGCAATCCTGACCGTTGATCTAGTTCTTCGATCCAACGGTCCGCGCACAATCGCATCGCAACTTTTCTCATTGCGCAATCGCATGCCCATCTCTGCAACCTCCGATTGCCGACCCCCGATTAAATCCCGACCGTCGATCTTGTTCTCAGATCAACGGCCTGTCACAAGCCTTCTCGTCTCACTCCCGATTGCGATCCTCCGATTCCATCGCAGCCGTCCATCTGTTTCGCAATCCGATGGCCATCGCACACCCTTGCCAATCCCTCCGATTCATTCCCTGCCGTCGATCTGGTCCTCAGATCAACGACCAGCGCTCAATCGCAAGGGGCTCAATCGCATGTTGTTTTGTAACCTCCCCGATTGAGATCCGCCGATTAGATCCGGACCGTCCACGTGTCCAGATCGGACGGTCCAAAACTGCTCCTCCTTATTCTTCTCCCGCTATCCTTTTCGCCTTTCTACGCAGATCTCCACCGTTGGTTGCCTTCATCCGACGGCTTCACTCCTTCCCCGCCATCTGAAGCAGTTTAACCTTTTTCCGCAGGATTTCTTAGCTATTCTTGTGTTTTGCAGGCGTTCTAATGGTTTTCCATTGTTTAATGAAAGAAAGCCGAGGCTTGGGAAAGACGTTTCCTGCGCCTTCGAGTTGTTAAAGAGAACCATCTGCGGGGTTTCGCTTCATTGTTTTCTCAATGCTTCATGGACATTGATGCCTTTAAAAACCCAGTGCGGCCTGCACATCAACAAGACACTGTTTTAATTCAAAAATAGTTAAAGAGTATCAGTTTGAAGACAGAGCACAGCAGATAAAGATTGAAGACGGTTTTTTGGGGATTACGGCTAAGACCGTCATCAAAAGCCTAATCCCCAATCTAAAACACAGTTTAAAAAGCAAATCATAAATGTTTTGATGACAGAAAGGTTTCCACCGCTTCAACTGAGGCAAATTGATTCCTCAGCTACTACAAAGAGCCACCTGTTGCCTCAAACCTTTCAAACAGAGGCCAAAGTTATTGCTTAAAGAAATATCTACCTTCAGCGCAGCCAGGGAGTTAATTCCGCCACAGGAAACTGATGCAACAACTGTCTGCGGAGTTATTTCACACAACATATGAGCCTCAAATTCAAATAAAACTCACTTCGAGTTTTAAATCATAAATATAAAAGTTAATGCAGCACTTCCACCTGTAATTTCTCCAATCGATGCCTCTCAAAGGGCCGAGAAGTCTTGAACCCGTATTAATTATCCTGATTAATTATCCCGAGAGATATTTTGTTAAAATCTCACCTCCTCATCTTCCTATAAATACTTCTACAGAAGAGGAGAAATTGTTGGTTACAGATCTTTGAAATACACTTGAGCTTGAGACTTCTATTTGTACATAGTTTTCACTGGCCCTTGAAGCTCTGTTTGTGCTAGAGTAGTTAGGTTGAATAGTGAAGATGATTGCTGAACTGAAACATTGGACTTGAAGTTTGTAGCTGGTTTGACATCAATATAAAAGATGTTTCATGGGATCCTGATCTATATTGACGGTGATGTTATTCTCATTTGTAACTTGTTGTTTTATTTCTGTTTTCATGTTGTTTCATTTTCCACTGTAAAGAATAGTTTAAACAGGGTTAGGACCTGCTGTATATCAGTAACCTTCTCTGGCTGAGAAATCTTTATTTGAATGTTTTCCTCCAATCTGTGTTATTTAGGAATGACTTAATTCAGTTTTAGGTATGAGAATGCTGGTGTTCCCTCATTTTATCGTCCTAGCTGAATATTATTTCTGAATGTTACTTTCAGTAAGTATTATGTGATGATGAACTGAAGGAAGATATGGTTAGCCCTGGTCCCAGACTTGTCTGCATAACTAACAGATTGTTTCCCTTGGAATGTGTTAAAAGTTGGCTAGTTTAGAAGCACTTGCTAGATCTTAGACCATTCTGTGTTATCTTTGTGTCTCCCCTTGTTTTGTATGTTTTCTATTGGAAGTGTGTCAAAGGATGGTTGGTTTAAAAGCACTTACCAGATCCTAGTCTGCTTTCGTGTCCTCCTTAAGTGTTTGCCAAAGGTTGACTGGTTTAAAAGTACTTATCAGATCCTAGGCTGCTCTTCGTTCTGCATCTGTTTAATTCCCCTTCTTAGTGTATCACTCCATTCCATAAATCAAAATTTAAAGAAATCCTTAGACATAGATGACTTGCCCCTTGGATCACACTTGATGTTGTTGTTCAATTAAAGCCTAGATATGACTCCATAGCCCAATGGACTAAAAACCAGCGTTATATCTATCTATCTGCCAAAAATGTTCTATTTGCTTGCAACTTCTCACTTTTGAAACTTTTGCACTTAGGACTTTCCCCTCAAGTAACATTTCATGCTCAACCATCCAAAACAAAACAAAACAAAACCTTTGGCCTTCATAACTAGCCTAATATCATTACCTTAAGCTTTTCAAAGACAATATCCATCTTTGTACATATTGGAGAGATCCCTCTCCCGATTCAGGAGGGCTAGATCCTAGAATCCCAAAGTTGGTTGAAATGATGTTAACTCTGTGATTGGACTCTCCCAATCTTGCTAATAAATTACAGAGACCTAACAATAATGATTTTGTGCTCTTGGTACATGACTGAATGTAATTATTTCAAATTCACGCATCAAAAGCTTCACTCGTAAATATCTTCTAAAAAGGATAGGATTATGCACACGATAGACACCATTCAATTGCATGACAAGAAGCAGGGAATCTAAATGAACATGAAGGTTGAGGATGCGATGGGAAAGGGCATCGGCTAACAAACCTCGCACTGCATCATATTCGGCCTGGTTATTGGTAGCAGTACCAATGCATACACCGTTCGAGAGAACAAGCGAATGCAAGGGGGTAAAAATGGCCCAACCTGCCGAGGCTAGATTTCGGGAGTAGCGACTTGCACCATCGACATAACCGATATAGGGTGTGGATGGGAGGTCCATCTGAAAAGTGCCACAAGACAACAAATGGGAGGATGATGAAAAATGATGGCAACCTGAGTGCAAAGTAGAGACCGAACAAACACTACGAGAGGGAGTGATCTGGGTACGATGTCTACTACTCACTTGCCGACGGGTAGGTGGGGTGTGAGAGCTACTGGAGGTGTAGCTTGTGCTCAGACCACGAAAGTCACCATAGACACGGATGGTGCCATCCCGCTTATGGGCAGGAAAGATGAAGTCAGGGGTGGACAAGGCTTCCATGATGTCATCATCACAATAGAAGATGGAGTGACGGGAGGAACGGACACCACATGACGCGGCGAAGCTACGTGACTCATCATCATGAGAAGAGAGGTTCAAATGCGCATCGTCATAGGGGATGACAGAAGAAAAAGAAGATAAGGGATCCACTGATGTTGAGCCCAGGGTGATCGATGAAGGGAGGTCGAGCGAAATAGTAGGGGAAGGTTTAGAGGGAGCTTCCACCAAGGGTCTCATGGATGATGACAGGTAGAGGATAGTGGCCATAGGCTCTTTCATCTTGACATCGGGAGGGGGAATGTCAATGGGAGCAGGTAAATCCTCAGGTTGTCCTGCATCATAATGCACAAGTACAGGAGAGGCATATTGATTATGTTTAACCTCGTACTCTCGAACTACCTCTAAAGAGGCACGGTAATGCGTAAGGCAGAGACTATGGTGAGATTAATGGCCATGGAGATCACACAACGCACAAGGTTGGTTTGTGTGAATAGTCTTGGTGTTCTTGGCTGCATTCGAGGAAGAAGCAGAGGCTTCAGGGATCAGAGACTAAGGGAACGCAACTTTAACCATGGGCTTGATGTGGGGCAACTCGGGACAGGTATGGGTGGCGTGACCGACGACATCACACAAAGCACAGGGCTTTGGGGGCAGAGGAGGTGCAGGGTCAGTCGGGGTGGCCTTGTCCTTTGAGGCCCTCTTGCAATCTTTTCCCTCCTTACCCGAAGCAGTCGCAATAGGAGGTGGTTCCTGTTGAGGTGTTGAGGCACTGTAACAGCGGGAGAAGTCATCGGGACCAGTTGAACCGGGGTCAAAGCAAGATAAGGTTTGGGTTGATCAGGCGGGGTAGCGGCTGGGGGATCAAGGTACCAGAAGGGAATCCCTAGGGTCAAGTTAGGAAGAGAGAGGGTAGCCATAACAAGTGCCATGTAGACTTTGGGAGGTGGTGCTAGGAACGATATCTGACCAGAGGGGTAATGACTGGGCGGGATGGCTCCAAGATGGTTAAGGCCTAGAGGAACCATTCCAGGAGGATAAAGAGGCTCATGAATACCAGTTGAGGGTGAAGGGCCAAGAGGAGGAGGTCCAGAAGGCTGAATCGAAGGGTTAGGAGCAGGCTGCGGAGGGTGAGGAGGTTGCTGACTAGTCGAAGCGAGCCGCTTGAGGGAAGCCCGAGACAATTGCATCATGCAAACATTCGATGAGATGGGATCAAAAACAGGAGGAGGGAGACTAGGGAATGTACCAAGCAAAGAGGAGTCTTTGTAGACTTTGGGTGAGACACTGGTAAAAGGATCGACGGTTTTCTTATTGGCCACCAAAGAGATGATGGACTCAGGGGAGGTCTGAGACTTCGGTTCGTTATATGTCAACTGGTCGATGGTGACTATATTTCCATTATGAGGGAAGGAAATCTTGCGGTGAACCGCAAATGGGACAACAAAAATCGCATAGGTCTAGCTACGACCCAATAGAATTTTTTAATCTAAGGGGGCATCAATGACTTCTACGTTAATGCAAAAAGTCTTGCCCACAAGAGTAATAGGACAATTGCGGAACAGCCCAATGGGCTAGGAGGCATGGCCATCCCATGCTTGGAGAGTGATCGTGGAAGGAGCCAACTCAGGTGATCCGAATTGCTTCCAAACCGAAGCGTACATCACACAGGTGGATTCCCCCTCATCAATGATACACCGGGAGATGTTGGTGTTACAGATTTTTACTGGGTTTTAGAAGGCGACAGAAGCAGGAAGAGGAGGATGTTTTGACCGGTCAACATCAAAGACAATCAAGCGATCATCGGCAAGATCTATGGCGCCCATGGAAGATAGTAGAGCTTTTCGTTGTGAAGGGCACGACTCAAGGAGTTCCAGCGTTGAGATGGCGACAGGAGATTACGCCAAAACATCTGCTATACTATATGAATGGGCAGCTTTACCAGAAGCAACATTTTGGCATAGTGGTCCCTTAGGGATCTTGGTATGAACCTCCACCTTAGGCTGAGGGATCTTCAAGGGACCATTAGGTGTCAAAAGAGGCTCTGTAGAAACTGAAGGAGGTGGCTCGGGAACAGACATAGCGGGAGGCTTGGTGTACTGACGGGACCGAGTCTGAAGGTTGAGGTCAACGATAATAGGTTGGTCATATTTCATCATGAGGATCTGGTAATCGGGGGTACCAGATGGAAGAGGTTGAGTGGCCACCTAACCTTCAGGTGGTTGGGTAGCCACAAATCCTTGCTGAGGGAAAGGATTAGTAAGCACAACCGGCTGACTAGGCGCAACACTGGGAGGGACGAAAGGGGAGGCTTGATGTCCTCGCAATGTTGCTTGAGACTTCCACATCTTCTTCATCTATGGTAATAGAGGAAAATCATGCATGTAATGACCATAAATACCACAACAAGAACAAGGCTTATTCGTACGAATAGGCTTGTCCTGCTTGGGCTGAGTGTCCTGTTGCTGGTTAGCAGTGTTAGGGGCATTAGTTTGCAGATTAGGTCCAAAATTACCGTAGGCAGATTGACTTTGAGTGCCTTTCCTCTTGTTTTTGGAAGGAGGAGGATTATTCACACCCTGCTGTGCATACACTTACCCCTGAGGGAGCGGTGGCTGCTGTTGTGGGGGTTGAGAAGGAAAGGGAGGTGGAGGTGCTAATGCTGGAGGAGCTAGAGCACCGAGCTGTGGATATAGATAATAAGGAGGTTGGGTAACATTGTGGTAAGCAGGAGGTTGGGAAAAAAGAGGAGTCATGCCATATCCTGGATATGTGCTACCGGGAGGGGGAAAAGTGCAAGGGGTGTTGGCCCCCCTTGAGGAAAACCATAGCCCATGGGAGGTTGAATGTATGGATTAGTGAGAGCTCCAACAATACTTTCGACGGTGTGAGATTCCCCTGGTACGTTAGCACCACCGGTTCTGGGAAGATCAGGTAGAACGGTATAAACATAACTTGACTAAGCATAGATCAAGTCATATTTTAATGCAATTTGGAGAGCGGCTTCTTCGGTTTGAGGAAAATGTGATGCGACATCTTTCTCGATAGGAGGCAAGAGAGATCTAAGGAACTAGTCCATGTAGACACAGTCTTCGAAGGTAGGGGCTCGACATAGGCTTTTTATTCTCCGCCATTCCTGGACATGATCAGATAGGTGGGTTGCAGACGATTGACAGAAAGAAGTCAAAAGTTCAGTACCAGTGTCATAATGGAGGGGAAGCTGGAAGTAAGACAGAAAATCCCGAGCAAGAGTCGCAAAGGTGGTATGAGAGTAAGGGGCCTAATCAAAATGCCACTTAGAATCTTCACCAGTATGTGCATGTTGGAACAACCGAAGACAAACAGAGTCATCGATAATGGAGTTGGATGAACACCACATGTGGAAAGATCAAACATGATTTGTAGGATCTTCACTAGAAAGACCTTCAAATTTTGGAATGTTGGAAGGGAGATTGGTTGGCATAGGAGGCCAAGCAACATCATGGTGTATAGGGTCATTTATCAACTGGTCAAAATCGAGAAGGCTGAGGTCTGCCATGTAGGGGAGAAAGGGCGCAGCTGAGGTAGTGTTCGTTGTGGTCTCACTAGTGGTATTCCCAGCATTAATTCTGGGGTTACCACCAGCATTAGGTCCTGCACTAGACATGGTGAAGGTGACAGGGGGAGAACTGGGGGCGGGATGAGAAGGAGAACCCAATGAACCAGAAGAAGATTCAGAGTGCGGACTCGGTGGAGGAATAACCCAAATCCTACGCGAAGGAGTAAGTCTTCCTACCGGAAACTGAGGATGAAGGCCAAGAAGTCTCCAGGATAAATGCCTTGGTGGTGCAATGATGACGACACAAACATGACACAAAGGAAAAAGAGACCAACAACGGTAGGGAGGTGCAGGATCAACTGATTACAATGTAGAAACAAGGGCAAAGAGGTGCAGGATCAATTGATTTCAATGTTTTAGAGTCTTTACTTGGTGGTGTTAACCAAGCCATTTTTCGCTGAGGGTGTGTGTGTAAAGTGTGTAAATTTTAATTTTTAAACCCAAACGTTTGTAGAGAAAAATAAAAAGTGTGTTGTATAGCTGCAAAAAAACCTGCAAATAACAGTATATCAGACTGAAATAACATAAAATAAACAGCTAATAATGCAATAATCTAAACCCAATGAGGCGGGCCTCTCAACAAATAGTCTGTAGGTGGGCGAAAAAATAATCAAAACACACTGAAATAGCCAATAGATCTAAGGTCAGGAGGGATAGGGATCTAAAGGTCAAATTTGCTAGAAAGTGGTGCAGAAAACAACAACAAATCAGAGGAAAGATTGATGTAAATGAGGTGGCGAAAGGCTATGTCCTGGAGGGAAACGGAGGTGACCCTAGAGGAAAACCCAAAAAAAACTAAATTAGGTGTTTTGGATGGATAAATAGCCGATCTGAAGTGGATCAGAAGGTGAGGCATCAAATCTGAAAAATGGCTGAAGACTCTGAAATTTCAGACAACCTGCAACAGCAAAAAATCTTCCACAAAAAGTGGAGGTACTGAAGCCTTAGGGGGCTAGGTTCCCACTTAGTTGAGCAAAAAAAACAAGTACAGGTCTAAAATGGGCAGATACGGAGGTCAGACAACCCTGAACAGAGATTCAGACAAACCCAGAAAACTTTCAGAAAAATTCCCGCAAAAAGTCCAGGTCGCAGTTTTTGATCTGTTTTCTGCAGAGGTCGCAGTTTTTGGGCTGATTCCCGCTTCCTGAAGCTCCAGGTTGCAGGTTTTGGGAAAAAAGTGCGACTTGCACTTCCGACACTTTCGGTGACAGATTTCAGAAAATAGTGTCGTCTAAGCTGCGACTGATGTCTGTAACCTGCGCAATAGGTCCGAAAACACACGAAAGTTGGAATTTTTATCGTTTTAGGGTTTTATAGGTTAAAAAAACCATCAATAAAAGCATAAAAAAGAGGCTGAAGAGAAATCCTAGGTTTGGAGCAGCTGGATATGCAAGGATCAGAAAAATAACAGCGGTCGTAATTGTAAACCCATGTGGAGTCACCAGTTGTTAGTATGAATCTTAATTCCAAGCGTATGAAAAAGGACCACTTTAGTTGTGCATAACAAACAACCCTAACAACAAAGATGGCTGCTAATATCCCCAGATCTGCAGTTAGGTGATCAATGATAAATGCTACAAAAATCTAGATCTATGCATCAGAAGACATTAAGCAGTAGAAAAAACAAGATTTACTCCATGCATCCAATAGACAAGACAATGATATGTTGAATGAATTTTGTATCCATGGCACTTGGGAGGAAAACACAGAAGGGTGTTACCAGTTCTCCTCAATGGGATGGGTTCTTGTAAGTACTTAGCACTTCAGATCTAAAATTCCTCTCTATTGATGGTGTAGAAAACCCAGACAAAAATGGTAGCAAAATATGACTATGATGGTGGATCAAAGTCAAACAAAAAGTATAGATCCAGAGTGATCTTTAGGCAACAAAAGGTGGTAAATGAATGATAAAACCCTTCTATTTATAACAAAATATTGAGTTAGTCTAGATATTGGTGCATAATTAAAATATTATTAACCAAATCAAGATCCAACTTTTATGGAATATTTTATTATATTTGTTGGAGGGAAGAGGAATTTGACTTGAGTCAAATCCCTTTATTTGTAAATAATAAATAAATAAATTATTTATTTATCATTTTAACGATGTGGTTGAGTAATAATCAAATAAATAATGACTTATTTAATTATTCATGGGTGATTTAGTCATATTTAACAAAGAATATTATTTAAATAAGGTTTAAATAATTATTCTTAGAAAATAATAAGATAAATAGTGATTTATCTAATTAGTTTCCTTGTTTTGGGTTAAATATAACCAGGAATATTAATTAGACTACTGTTTAACTAATTATTCCTTGAAGAAAATGAAACAAATGTAGATTTATTTAATATTTCCTCATGGGGTTTCATGTTTACACCATAAACAACTTAATAAAGGTGGTTTACTAAGTTATTTTCATAGTGAAAGCAATTTTACTTAGAGTAAAATTGGTCCTACATGGTGTACTTGCGTCCATCTAATAATAATAGGTTAGATGACCAAAAAATGGTGTAACATAGTGCTAAGAAGCGAATGAATATTGCAAGGATTAGAACTAATTCTCATGAGCTTCGGAGTGAAACTGAGTGTTGGTTTATTGTGACAACTGCATTAAGGATAACTAGTTGTTAACTAGTTATGAGACAATTTTAATTATTGTTTTAAGAAAAAAGACTAGAATTATTAATGTTTTGCTGAAAGGTTATTTTTAGTAGTGGTTAATTATGAATAATAAATCAGTTGTGGGAATTAATTTCATAAAAAAAGTAAAAGTTGATGGTAAATGTTTTCCAAGAACTAGAAAGTGGTTGGGGACAGTTGGAAACATTTACCTGCTCCTCTGGGGATAAGAGACTGATCCTAGTGAGGAGTGGGGGTTTTTTTGACGGAAGGATAGAGTGGAGATTTTTCTTAAGTTGGTAGAGACCAGTGGAAAATCACTCAAAAAATCCTGATTTAATTTCTAGCATTGACTGGACCAGTAGTCCTGAGGTCACAACAGAAATTCCACTGTTAACCCGTACCTATTCAGGATTGGAGCATGGGGGCAAGAGTAGGACATTATTGCCTCTCTTGATGGTTGGGAGGACCACAACCAAACTTTTCATAATTTAGATAAGTAACTATGTGTATATTTTCAGTAAGATAAGCACTGCAATACACCCACTCAGAAAAAGTTTAGACATTTATTTATTTATTTATGACAGTAACAGTGGATACTCATTTTAATGTTATTATCTCGTTATGTATAATTCTCTAGAAAGATTGGATATTATACTTATACGCAGAACCTATTTTGACATTGGAAGTTTAATGATTAAGACTCTAGTAAAGAAGAAAAGTATTACTAAGTATTTCCACTTTAATAGTAGAGAATGTATGTGATAAAGAAAAGGGAAAAGAAGATTATGAGTTAAATGTGTAATTATATAAATTTCTACAGTAAACTCCATAGCTAGTAAACTGTGAGCAAGTTACGAAAAGAAAACAAAAACTATGTAGAAAGGAAAGAGATCAAGTCTAAAATTTTGTAGAGATAAAAAAAATAAATCACTCGTATACATATTTAAAGACGATGTTCTTGATTAAACAACACAGGAGACTGTCAGTCATGGGTACAAGATAAAATCATAACCCATGACGTAGTTGTCCCTCAAGTAAAAACTATACACATAATTTGTAGGTGGTCTGGCCACCATGATAATTATCTGAAGAAGAAATAAACTACGAAGTAATACCAAGAAACTGAAAACTGGAACTTGATCAATACTGTAAAGATAGGAAGAAAGGGGTATTTCTTTAAGAGAGTTGAATATATCATTTTCCAAGTTAACTACATATCATCAAATCAAATGAACGAAGGAAATAAATATGAGACAAAACTGAGATTGAAAACTACGCTTGAACCTCTGCTATACATAAGCTCTGCACAACTTGAAATACTATGAAGTCGCTATGAATTAAATAGTACATATAGACCAAACAAGAAGTAAATGTAACATGACATGAACCTTACGACAACTGCCTTTCATTACTTAAACCAAGAACAAGAGTTTGTTGAATCCTTAGTTAAACTGAGAGGGGGAGGGGGGGGGGTGAATCAGTTTAACACATACATAAGCTTTTTAAATTTTTCATCAACTTATTTACAACTTAATTTTATAGCCAACCTTAATATGTGAACAGTCTTAATATACTGCAGGAAGTATTAAATTAATGTGACATCAAACTTATTATGAGAGCACCAAACATTAAGCAGATTTGGTGGATCACATAGGCAACACACATAGAGACAACATATATAAGTGGAAACCCATGAAGGGAGAAAACCACATCTTATTATTGTTGTGATGCAAAGACAAGCTCCAACTCCCTCTCACCACTTTTTTTCTGCAGGCACCAACCTACAGGAGGCTCCAACCTCAGTTAGCTACTACTGACAACTATTAAGCTTCAACTTGATAGGGAAGCTCCAACTTCCTCAATTTATCAAAAGAAATGTTTGCTGATTTACCTCAGATATCAACTCTGTTCTGTAGCATCTCTTTCTGCTCCTCTCTTCCTTATATTCTCAGCCTCAATTTTCCATACTCTGGATTCTCTATACTCACTCTCTCTAACCTCTCTATGCATATCAAGATGATATTACTTATAGAGAATTCCCGATGACTGTTTTTTTCCTCTAGGAATTCGAAATGGATAGCCATACCTCTTAGTCTTCTGCTTTCTCATTTATTTTCCAGCTCACTCAGAAAAAAATATAACTATATGTAATAATTTTAACATTACAGTGGGATATTTGCTCTCTTCCGGAGACTTGACGATGCATCACAAACAATATAAATCAATTAAACCATTTACATTTAATTACAATGAGAGCTCCAGCTCACTCATTCAGCCTCTTGGTTCACTGTGCTTGTCTTTTCTGTGACTATGTTTGTCCCTTTTTCTCCTCTATATGCCTTTCTTTTTATTGCTGTTTCGTAACTCCTGTATGTATGTAACTGCACTTTTATATCATGCGAATCAATTCTCGGCATAATAATATTAAGGCGTTTTTAAATATATGCATTGCCGTGTTATATAACTTAAGTAACTTCCGGCGATATAATGCTAAGAGATCATTGTAATACATAAAATGCCCTTACGGGCCCACTCTCCGAACTTTCCAATGCGATGTATCACTCCTCGACTACTTCAGATTGCGATTGATCGCAATCGCAACTTCCATTTAAATGTATCGATGCTCTGCTCCTTCTCTGATGCGATCAATTACTGTTCATTTTGAAATTCCGATGTGATGTATCACCTTTCAAATATTTCCAATTGCGATTAATCGCAATCGCAACTTCCATTGAGATGTTCCGATGCTCTATTCCTTCTCCGATGCGATCAACCATTGTTCACGTTGAAATGCCGATGCGATGAATCGCTCCGATGCGATATAACACTGTTTACTTAGATACCATAACTCAAACATATATGAATCGTCGCTTAAACCATATCAGATCCGGAACTCAATCGCAATCGCAACTTTTTGTTAACATGTTCCGCTACCAAGTTTTCTCCGATGCAATTGGTGAGGGTCCCACATTATAAGACTTTGTTTGTATTAGACCCGAACTATAGAGTACTTCACATATATGTATATATATATATATATATATATATATATATGTATATATATATATATATATATATATATATATATATATATATACTTTGGCCCCTTGTTTTAAAAGGCGCTACACATATATAAAGCGCTGCATATATATATATATATACTTTGCCGCTTCAGTCTTTAATGTATCCTCCAGCTGGGGTAATGATTCTCGGAATTTTATGTAGGGGGGTCCCACATTATATGTATAATATTATCTGTCAACTTAGTATTAAGTCTTTCGCTCAGACTTAAACCCAACACTAATATCTATATATATATATAACCTCTTGGACTCCGTAGTTCGATTAATGTTTCCGCTCCCAACATAGACTTAGCCATGTTCTTTATTTGAACCTTAGTCTTTAATGCAACAAAGGGTTCTGGCTCTTCTAATTACATACTCCCGAGCTTATAGCATTCACTCAAGGTTTATATATATTAATGCGGCACATATATCATATGGTGGTTCATGGGTCCCACTCTCTACTGTTCACCCTCGTCAGTTAAGTATATCCACGACTTCATTACCAAATATATATATCAATACCTGAATTAATCCTCGATTTTGGCATAGACCCCGATGCACCAACATTCTATATATATTAATCCTTGTCTTTGGTATTAAACCTTAGGCCTTTCAAAATGTATCAATATGCATCCAACCAAAGTCCACACACGCATTTGCCTGTGGTCCCACAATCATACGAATTAACATTTGAGTTAAGTTTCAATTAGCAGTACAACTGTTGATTCAGGGCCACTTATTAACGCACCACACACATCCGACGGCTGATAAGATGTCGCTTTGTCTTGGATGATCCAACGATCATCGCCCATTATCGTGTAATTTAGATGTACTGACTTTAATTCTCAGAAATCGCGTGATGAAAATGGTTTTGGAAAACCATCTTAGGACACGTGGCATCCAAAGACACATATCGCGTTCATTTTGGCAATACTGCTTACCACTTTTGACCCCGCGCGATACTGCCGGTTTGCTTACCTCTGGTTTTATTGTTCACACTTAGGGTTCCGCTTTATTTCATGGTTCCACTTCAATAAATAATGTCGCGCCTTCGTTATATACATATTCATATAAGCTCTGTTCAACCTATAATATATAAAAATACTTCTTGATTTCGTTATATGCCTTTCTTCAGTACTTAGATATATATGACCCCTGTTTCATTGATATTTTAATATAACGCTATCATACAGTTTAAATGCCTGAGTGTATTAGATTTTCATTGCAAAACGCTTGGTTCCATTACCCTCAGGGTTCCGTCTCTGCTTGATCATTTCGCTGTTTGTTAACTGCTCTGCCTCTGCTGCTCGATTGTTTCATCTCTGCCTCTGTATTCTCTGTCTCTGCCTCTGTATTCTCTGGTTCTGCCTCCTTTCTCTGTATCTGCGTCCTCTGTTGCTCGACCGTTTCATTTCAACAGTCTTCTTCTGCCTGTCTCCTTTGCCATCTCTTCTGTCTCCTTTGCTCTGCTTTGATTCCATGTATGTCTTTGTAAATAAAATTTCCTCTTTTCTTCACATGCTCCCTGTAAAATTTCCTCTATCTCTGCCTCTCCTGCCTCCTTTGCCATCAATGAAAACATTTCCAACAGTCTCCCCCTTTGGCATTGATGGCAATACACTTCCTCTATTTGCCTTTTAGGACCCTTCCTTCTGTTGCTTGCTCTTCCTCCCCCTTTGACATCAATGGCAAGCGTTTGCTCATTTTTCAGTGTGCTTTTAACTCTCACCCATGTTGCACTGATCTTCAGAACCTGTTTCATGCTTTCCTTGCTAACTGAGCTCCCCCTGGAATGATATTTTCGTTTCTGTTCTCCCCCTGAAACTATGCTTTCTCTTCATATAAGAGAGTAGAATCTACAGATACTACCCCTAGTCTATCTCTCAAATACTCAAATGGTTCTCTAGCAAGAGGTTTGGTAAATATATCTGATGTCTGTTCTTTTGTTGGCACATACTCCAGCTTGACTACCTTTTGAGCTACTTGTTCTCGGAGAAAATGATACTTGATTGGGATATGTTTATTTTTTGAATGAAGCACAGGATTTTTTGATATGCTTATAGCACTTGTATTATCACATTTGATAGAGATAGGTTCATCAATGCTTATATTCATGTCTTGGAGGGTTTGCTTCATCCACATGACTTGTGTACAACATGCTGCTGCTGCTATGTATTCTGCATCTACTGTAGATAGAGAAATAGATGTTTGTTTCTTGCTTAGCCATGCCACCATAATTTCTCCTAGATAGAATGCACCTCCACTTGTGCTTTTCCTGTCATCCACACAGCTGGCCCAATCTGCATCTGTGTATGTTGTCAAAGTGAAGCTTTTTCCTTTTGGATACCATAGCCCAAACTGTAATGTTCCTTGTAGATATCTAAATATTATTTTGACTGCTAGAAGATGATTTTTCTTTGGTGCTGCTTGATATCTAGCCACAACTCCTACTGCTAGCATGATATCTGGTCTTGATGCTGTCAGGTACAACAGACTTCCTATCATGGATTTGTAGAGTCTTTGATCTATATCAGCAGATCCATCATCAGCACATAGCTTGCATCCCGTGATCATGGGAGTTGACACAGGTTTGCAGTCTTCCATTTTGAAAATTTTCAACATTTATTTTAAGTATTTTTCCTGTGAGATAAATGTACCTGTGTTCTTTTGCTGAATTTGAAGTCCTAAATAGAAACTGAGCTCTCCAATCATAGACATCTCAAACTCTGATTTCATCTCCTCATCAAACCCTTTTTCTAGCTCATCTCTATTGCTTCCAAACATAATGTCATCAACATATACTACAACAATCAGGATTTCATTTTCATGGGCTTTTATGTATAGATTTTTGTCTACTCCTCCTCTCTTAAAGCCTTGTTTTTGTAAATATTTATCCAGCCTTGAGTACCAAGAACAAGGAGCTTGTTTTAGTCCATATAGAACCTTCTTTATTCTGCATACATATTCTTCCTTTTATGTTAATGAGAAGCCTTCTGGTTGTTCCATGTAGACTTCTTCTTCTATATCTCCATTCAGAAATGCAGATTTCACATCCATTTGATATACCTTGAAGTCTTGGTAGCATGCAAAGGCCAGAAACATTTTGATAGCTTCCATTCTGGCTACAGGGGAAAAAATTTCATCGTAATTAAGTCCTTCGATTTGTGAATATCCTTTGCAGACAAGTCTGGATTTATTCCTGATTACCTGTCCTTGCTCATTCATTTTATTTTTGAATACCCATTTTGAACCTATGACATTTTTCTCAGTGGGTCTAGGAACTAGTTCCCAGGTATTGTTCTTCTCAATTTGGTCCAATTCTTCATTCATAGCATTCACCCAATACTTGTCCTCGCTTTCTTCTTCATACTTCTTTGGCTCTATTTGTGATAGCATGGATATGTATACCTCTTCTGTCTGTTTAGTTAGCTGCCTTCTTGTCTGAACCCCTACTCTCTTGTCTCTAATGATCTGATCTTTAGGATGGTTCTTCTGAGTGTATCTTGAGGGGGATTTTGAGCTTAGTTCAACATCTTCTGTTGTCTTTCTTGTTTCATCATCATCTTGGTTTTCTTCTTTATGGTTGTCTGAAGGACTATTGCTGTCTATACCTCTTGTATTGTTTGGAAGTTCTTCATCAAATCTCACGTCAATGCTTTCTACAATTTTTCGAAGAGTCTTGTTGTAGCACCTGTACCCTTTACTTTTGGATGCATATCCTAGAAATATCCCTTCATCTGCTCTTACATCAAATTTCCCATGACTTTCATCATTATTCTTTATGTAACACTTGCTTCCAAAGATTCTAAAGTGCTTGATTGAAGCTGGTTTACCATGCCATAGTTCATAGGGAGTCTTGTCACTGCTTGGCCTTAAATGAGCTTTTTTAAGGATATGAACGACTGTGTGTACTACTTCTGCCCAGAAGTTTTGAGGAATATTACTCTCTTGCATCATGGCTCTGGAAATTTGTTGTACAGACCTGTTTTGTCTCTCTGCTACTCCATTCTGTTGAGGTGTCCCTGCAATAGTAAATTGTTTCTTTATCTCATTTTCATTGCATAGGTCTGCAAAGTCATAATCTGTGAACTCACCTCCTCTGTCTGATCTGATGCATTTTAGATTGCATCCTGTTTGATTTTCTGCTAAAGCTTTAAATATTTTGAATTTCTCTAGAGCTTCTGATTTATTCTTAAGAAATGCAACCCATGTCATTCTGGAGAAATCATCTATTATCAGCATGAAGTAGGATTCTCCACTTGGTGTTTTAGTTCTTGCAGGTCCACATAGGTCCATGTGCACAAGCTAGAGTGGTCTTCTTGTTGATAACTCATCTTTGGCCTTAAATGATGTGCGGGCATGTTTGCCCAATTGACAAGATTTGCATATGGTATTAGAAGGTCTTTTTATTTCTGGCATGTCTCTCACAGCTTTCTTCTTGCTCAGTCTGATGATATGATCGAAGCTGAGATGTCCCAACCTCTTATGCCATAACCATCACTCCTCAAGTTTGGTAATATGGCGTGCTTCATCTTCCTCTTTCACTATGTAAACATCACTCTCTGTTTGAACTCCTTTGAGCAGAGTCTTACCTATGGTGCTTGATCTGACTCACAGTCTTGTGCTCTAAAAAGAACTTCACAGCCTTCATCACACATTTGACCGACACTCAACAAGTTTTCTTTCATCCCATCTACAAATAGTACATCTTGGGCCTTTCCTCTGCCATTATCTAGGCTGAATGAGCCTTTTCCTTTGATTTTTCCTGATTTATCATTGCCAAAAGTAACATTGCCAGATTTCTTTTCATAAAAAATTATAAACTTTCTTCTGTCTCCAGTCATATGTTTTGAGCAACCACTGTCCAAATACCACTGGCTTTTCAGGTCTTGAGTAGTTAGAGCCAGGTCACATTTATTCACCTTCTTTTTCCACTAGAAGCATCCTTTTGTTTGGTATCTTTTGTGAGATGGTGAATTACATCTTCTGAGAGGACATTTGGAAGGCATATGTCCAATTTTATTGCATACACAACATTTGATTATGATTTTTGCAGAATTGTGAGTATGAGTAAAATTTCCTTGATTCATAAACCTCCTTGAGGTGTTGAGCATCAATCTTTGTCCACAGTTTCTGCACTCAATGATTTTATGGCCAAATTCCTTACAATAGAAACAGTAACCATAGAAACAATTTGCATACCTGACGTGAGGTTGTCTTCTCCATTTGTTTTATTGAGGCAGTCTCTTCACTGTTTGCATCTTTTGTTGGTTTGAATTACTCCTCCTTGTATGACAGTATGCAACAATGTTTCCCAGTTTGTGGCAGTCATAACAGGTAGCATTTTTCATAAGAGGGAAGAATCTCCTTTGATGGCTTCCAAATTTGACATACTCAGGGGTATATGATCCTTTTTCTGTTGTCTTAGTATTTATTGCATTCTTTGTTATTAGAGATTTCTTCTGATCTCTGTCTCCCTCATTACATGTTTCTTCTTTCGTAGGAATTATTTGAGCTGCTTCATCAGCCTTCTTTGCTTTTACAAAAATAATATTTTTGTTTTCCTTTTCTTTGATTTTACTTGATTCTCCTTCATAGCCTAGTCCAGTTTTTATAAGAGGAGATATTTGAGCATCCAGAATTTCTTTCAACTTACCAGAGCTTGTTGTTTGAGAAGAATTTGTAGACACTTTCCTTTGATAATTTTCTAATTTCTTCCTCAGACATACTACTTCTTCTTCTAGCTTCTCTTGTTCCCTAGTTTTATCTTTGATTTGTTGAAGTAACATGTCTTCTATCTTCTTGGCTTCTTCAAGCTCTACCTTCAGCTGCATGAGGACTTCTGAATTTTTCTCTTCTCTTACATACTTGAGGAGAATGTCCTTTTGTTTTCTGCACTTCAGTTTGAGTCTATCAATCTCCTCCAGGGCACTTCTTAGCTCCCCCTCAAGGTCAACTTCACCTTCTTCTTCATCTTCTAGCAGGAGTCCTTCAAGTTCTTCTATGGCCATCAGTAAAAACTCAGAGGTTCCTTCTTCACTTGAGGATTCATCCGAGTCTTCAGATGCATTTCTGTCTTGTTGAGCATAGAAGGATTTTCTACTGAATTTATTTCCTTTCTGCCAGTTCGTTGATGTATTTTTCTCTGATTCTTGAGCCTGATTCCTTACTTTCTTGTGAGGACACTTAGCAGCATAGTGTCCAACCCTTCCATAGTTAAAGCATTTGAAAGGAAGTTTACCTTTGTATTTACCTGAGCCTCTATCCAGTTTCTTGACAGATTTAGCCTCTTCTTCATCAGAGTAAGAGCATATGTCTTCCTTTTCTTCTTTCTTCTTTTTTGTTTTAAAGGTTGCCTCCCTCGTACTTGGCTTCTTCTGTGGGAGCCTCATCTCATATGCTGTTAGATTTCCAAGTAGCTGGTTCATGGTCAAGGTTTCCCAATCAGTTGTTTCTTCTATTGCAGACACCTTGGGGTTAAAACTGGGTGGAAGAGATCTTAGAATCTTTTGTACAATTACACTTTCTGGTATGGTTTCTCCAAGAGCTTTCATATTGTTAACAATTTCTGCAACTCTTAAGAAGAATCTACCAACATCTTCATCATCATTCATCTTTAAATTTTCAAACTGAGCTCTATATACTTGAAGTTTGGTTGTATTTACCTTTTTATTTCCCTCATGGATGTTCTCAAGAGTATCCCACATATCTTTGACAGTCTTACTATGCATTATTTTGATAAATTCAGCCTCACAAATTCCACTTAAGATTGCATTCATGGCCTTTGCATTTGCTACAAATTCTTCTTTAGCTTCTCTTTCTGGGTCAGTTTACTTTGGGGCATATCTGAATTCCACAACAGCCCAAACCTCTATTCCTAGAGACATTATGTATGCTCTCATTCTGATTTTCCAGAAGGCATAATTAACATCGATGAAAAAAGGGGCTTTATTGGTTGAGATTCCTTCTTGACTAGCCATCTTGGGGACCTAAGATCTCCTTTCAGTGGTTAAACTGGTACAAAAGGAACCTGGATCTGATACCAATTGTTGAATCCTTAGTTAAACTGAGAGGGGGGGGGGGGTGAATCAATTTAACACATACATAAGCTTTTTAAAATTTTCATCAACTTATTTACAACTTAATTTTATAACCAACCTTAATATGTGAACAATCTTAATATGTTGTAGGAAGTATTAAATTAATGTGACATCAAACTTATTATGAGAGTAGAAAACATTAAGCAGATTTGGTGGATCACATAGGCAACACACATAGAGACAACAGATATAAATGGAAACCCATGAAGGGAGAAAACCACATCTTATTATTGTTGTGATGCAAAGGCAAGCTCCAACTCCCTCTCACCACTATTTTTCTGCAAGCACCAACCTACAGGAGGCTCCAACCTCAGTCAGCTACAACTGACAACTATCAAGCTTCAACTTGATAGGGAAACTCCAACTTCCTCAATTTATAGAAATAAATGTTTGCTGATTTACCTCAGATATCAGCTATGTTCTGTAGCATCTCTTTCTGCTCCTCTCTTCCTTATCTTCTCAACCTCAATTTTCCATACTCTGGATTCTCTATACTCACTCTCTCTAACCTCTCTATGCATATCAAGATGATATTACTTATAGAGAATTCCTGATGACTGCTTGTTTTCCTCTAGGAATTCGAAATGGATAGCCATACCTCTTAGTCTTCTGCCTTCTCATTTCTTTTCCAGCTCACTCAGAAAAAAATATAATTGTATGTACTAATTTTAACATTACAGTGGGATATTTGTTCTCTTTCGGAGACTTGCCGATGCATAAAAAACAATATAAATCAATTAAACGTTTACATTTAATTACAATGAGAGCTCCAGCTCACTCATTCAGCCTCTTGGTTCACTACGCTTGTCTTTTCTGTGATTATGTTTGTCCCTTTTTCTCCTCTGTATGCCTTTCTGTTTATTGTTGTTGCGTAACTCCTGTATGTATGTAACTGCACTTTTATATCATGCGAATCAATTCTCGACATAATAATAATAAGGCATTTTTAAATATATGCACTGCTGTGTTATATAACTTAAGTAACTTCTGGTGATATAATGCTAAGAGATCATTTTAATACATAAAATTCCCTTACAGGCCCACTCTCCGAACTTTCCAATGCGATTTATCACTCCTCGACTACTTCCGATTGCGATTGATCGCAATCGCAACTTCCATTTAAATGTACCAATGCTCTGCTCCTTCTCTGATGCGATCAATTATTATTCATTTTGAAATGCCGATGCGATGTATCACCTTTCAAATATTTCCGTTTGCGATTAATCGCAATCGCGACTTCCATTGAGATGTTCCGATGCTCTACTCCTTCTCCGATGCGATCAACCACTGTTCATGTTGAAATGTCGATGCGATGAATCGCTCCGATGTGATATAACACTGTTTACTTAGATACCGAAACTCAAACATATATGAATCGTCGCTTAAACCATATCGGATCCGGAACTCAATCGCAATCGCAACTTTTTTTTAACATGTTCTGCTGCCAAGTTTTCTCCGATGCAATTGGTGAGGGTCCCACATTATAAGACTTTGTTTGTATTAGACTCGAACTATAGAGTACTTCACATATATGTATATATATATATATATATATATACTTTGGCCCCTTGTTTTAAAAGGCGCTACACATATATAAAGCGTCGTATATATATATATATATATATATATATATATATATATATATATATATATATATATAGATATATATATATATATATATATATATATATATATATATATATATATATATATATATATATATATATATATATATATATATATATATATATATATATACTTCATTGCTTCAGTCTTTAATTTATCCTCCAGCTGGGGTAATGATTCTCAGAATTTTATGTAGGGGGGTCCCACACTATATGTATAATATTATCTGTCAACATAGTATTAAGTCTTTCGCTTAGACTTAAACCCAACACTAATATCTATATATATATATATAACCTCTCGGACTCCGTAGTTCGATTAATGTTTCCGCTCCTAGCATAGACTTAGCCATGTTCTCTATTCGAACCTTAGTCTTTAATGCAACAAAGGGTTTCGGCTCTTCTAATTACATACTCCCGAGCTTATATCATTCACTCAAGGTTTATATATATTAATGCGGCACATATATCATATGGTGGTTCACGGGTCCCACTCTCTACTGTTCACCCTCGTCAGTTAAGTATATCCACGACTTCATTATCAAATATACATATCAATACCTAAATTAATCCTCGATTTTGGCATAGACCCCGATGCACCAACATTCTATATATATTAATCCTTGTCTTTGGTATTAAACCTTAGGCCTTTCAAAATGTATCAATATGCATCCAACCAAAGTCCACACACGCATTTTCCTGTGGTCCCACAATCATACGACTTAAAATTTGAGTTAAGTTTCAATTAGTAGTACAACTGTTGATTCAGGCCCAATTATTAATGCACCACACACATCCGACGACTGATAAGATGTCACTTTCTCTTGGATGATCTAACGATCATCGCCCATTATCGCGTAATTTAGATGTACTGACTTTAATTCTCAGAAATCACGCGATGAAAATGGTTTTGGAAAACCATCTTAGGACACGTGGCATCTAAAGACACATATTGCGTTCATTTTGGCAATACTTCTTACCACTTTTGACCCTGTGCGATACTGTCGGTTTGCTTACCTCTGGTTTTACTGTTCACACTTAGGGTTCCGCTTCAGTTCATGGTTCCGCTTCAATAAAGAATGTTGCGCCTTTGTTATATAAATATTCATATTATTAAGCTCTGTTCAACCTATAATATATAAAAATCCTTCTTGATTTCGTTATATGCCTTTCTTCAGTACTTAGATATATATGAACCCTGTTTCATTGATATTTTAATATAACGCTATCATACGGTTTAAATGCCTAACTGTATTAGATTTTCATTGCAAAACACTTGGTTCCATTACCCTCAAGGTTCCGTCTCTGCTTGATCATTTCACTGTTTGTTAACTGCTCTGCCTCTGCTGCTCGACTGTTTCATCTCTGCCTCTATATTCTCTGTCTCTGCCTCAGCTGCTCTGCCTCCTCTGGTTCTGCCTCCTTTCTCTGTCTCTGCGTCCTCTGCTGCTCGACTGTTTCATTTCAACAGTCTTCTTCTGCCTATCTCCTTTGCCATCTATGTTGTCTCCTTTGCTCTGCTTTTATTCTATGTCTGTCTCTATAAATAAACTTTCCTCTATTCTTCGCATGATCCCTATAAACTTTCCTCTGTCTCTGCCTTTTGCTGCCTCCTTTTCCATCCTTGACAACATTTCCAACAGAGTTGAGAATTTAAATTGAAAACCCTCGTCTGTTACACATTGTATGTTGTAATATAAGTAATAGTATTCAGAAAGAAACCTTTCAAATCATAATACAAAAGATTTATATAGCAGTAGAAAAACCTTCGAGGCAAAAAGATCTGGCCAAATACTGTCTCTTAGGAAATTTATACTTAATATATACAAATTGGGAAAAATAACATCGCGCATTAAGGTCGACAGAATTACTCCTCGGGCCGAGCCAAGAAATGGGTTTCAAAACCCTTTTAAAACAAATGCTAGCAGATTCCGCCCAAGATAGACAGACAGAAATTGGAATCAAAGTATAGAATTTAAGTGTACCTGTAAGGGAGAGCTATGATTTAGCCATTTGCTAAAATATTTGGAAGAATCCCAAGCGATTATTCGAGGAATGAAAGTGACCAGCGGAAGAAGTGCTGACCTGGAGACAAAAGCCTTGTAAATTAAAATAAATACAGTAAGGAGATCCTTCAGACATTAAACTTAAAACATCTTCAAATCCTATGCCAAATTTGTTAAAATATGGATATGGTATTTTTACCTCAGAAGAAGTGATTCGCCATGACAAGAAGGTCCTGTGGTTGAAATACTTTAAGCACAGTAAAAATAAGACAATGAGAAACCTTATATGAAGAGATTTCACATAGAACCACATAATAAAAAATTCGAATAAAACATGAATTACTTGAGTAAAAATTACTGGAACAACGTAAGGAATGTAGCAGTGAGAGTGCCAGCTATAACCATGACGAACGGGGGTTTAAAACACCTGCGGCTCACTGCACTCGGCGAGAAGACTATGAAATTCCTCTTTCCGCCAACAAATGGGTGAGTCACATCCAAGAGATTTCCACGCAGGAGAGAAGCATCAGTAGAGAGGAAGCCGAGTCCCCAAAGCTATTCGTAGCAGTGACAAACCTTCAAAGCGGCAGTGTTAACACCTCAAGCACAATGACAAAGTAACAAAGTCCGGTTAACCTAGGCTTGGCGGGGATTACCAAGTGATATCCCCCGCAAAACTCACCATCGTCAATTTCCATAGCACCAACGGTGGAGATCTCATGTAGCATATCGAGAAATGCACGACGGATCTAACAGCTGTTGAAGGAATTAATAACCTGTACATACTCATTCAATTCGCATTATCGTGCTAGTCTGGCCTCAAATAACGAGGAGTAATATCTCATCAAAACGCGGGAGATAAATTATATACGTAAACATGCTAACTATAAGGTTTAATGTTGATTGTTAAATATGTTGCACTATCATGTAAAAGTATTATGTGTAACAAGAAAATCCCATGGTGTACAGAGTTGCAAATATAATATAGATCAGGGTTAGAACCTTAAAGAGTTTGGTGGAGGTTATCATTTAACGGGTTGTGTTAAATGAATTCCTTTTAGAACGATAATTCAGACTTAATTCATGGGTTTAATATCTAAGGTAAGAAAGTAATTTTTTTTCTATGCAGTCTTGTATGGATGTTACAAGTGGTATTAGAGCAGCATTCACACACTGGGACCCTAAGGGTCAACTAAAAATTTACGCTGTG
The DNA here is from genome assembly GCA_034641835.2 of Pinus albicaulis. Taxonomy (NCBI): domain Eukaryota; kingdom Viridiplantae; phylum Streptophyta; class Pinopsida; order Pinales; family Pinaceae; genus Pinus; species Pinus albicaulis. The sequence continues at coordinate 1,815,792,470 of CM076580.1, forward strand.
TGTATTTTGATGCACAAAATAGAAGTATAACATGAAACATCATGAGAAAGGGAACAACACAACAACCACCCCAAGACATCGGGGAACCCCAAAAAAAACCAGTTGTGAACCCTGAGATGTGGGTTCAGCTGAGTGTTGATCAGCACCAACAAACTAGTAGACCGTTGGAGGAACAGCAACATCAAACCAATTTGTTGTTGAACACAGTACAATAGTTACAAGAAGAAATAGTTCGATTTCGAAGGGATAACGAACGATTAATGCAAGAGCAAGAGAAGATAGTCAAAAGTCTGTCAGATAAACAAAATCAAGGAATGGAACATCCCAGTGCTGATAGGGACATTCAAGATGGTGAAGAACGACAAACAAGGGAACATACCATTGATAGAGTGGAAAGAAGCCCTTCTCAGCGGAATAATAAAAACAAAAACTACAATGAGGCAGAGTCTGGCAATGTGTTAGATCAACAAGAGGTTAAGAAGCAGAAATTAGAGCTTCAGGGCGAATTTCAAAAAATAAAACCACCAACATTTGATGGTGAAGCTGAGGAAGTAGTAGAAGCATGGTTGATAAACATGAATAAATAATTTTAGGTGTATGAGTATAGTAGCAACCTGAAGGCCAGATTGGCCATATACCAGTTAAGGGAGAAAGCCACTTTGTGGTGGGAAGAAATGAAGAATGTTTGCAGCATTAAGGAACAAGAAGTCACTTGGGAATCATTCCACCAATAATTTAAAGACAAGTATTTGATAGAACATTTCTATGATGAGAAAGCTAAAGAATTTTATGATTTGAGGCTAGGACATATGACTATGGATGAATATATCACCAAGTTCACCCCCTTGTTACGATATTTTCCATAACTTCGCGAGGCAAAGGCTAAGGTGCAAAGATTTTTGAGCAGCCTGCCAGCACATATGAAAGAACGAATTGAGTTTGTAAATCCTAAAACCATGGACGAAGCCATTCATAAGGCACGAATGTGCTATCAGCAGTCCAAGGCTAAAGGGGAGGTTGGCAAAAGTTGGCAGCCGAGGAAAGGACATAAAAGTAACTCGAATTTCAAAGGCGCCAAAAGCAGTAACTTCAAAAATTCTTCCCGAAATTCTGTTAGTAAACAATTTGGCAGAAATCACCAGAGAACCAGATACCCAATAAAAGAAAAGCCTACAGAAGCATCTAGCAAGCCTGAGCAAGGATAGGTGACCAAGCCACCTCTACAGTGTTGGGGGTGTGGTGAGGCACACTACTACAAAAAATTCCCACAGCGAGCAAGAAATGACACAGTTGCAAACTTGCAGGAATCTTCTACAGTAGGTTATGTGGCATGAAACATTCCTCATATCAACGTCGCGTTGGAGGATCGACAGGCAGATTATCAGCTGACAATGATTGAGCTGGAAGGTAAATTACTGTCTCAATCTGTTTCTATTTTGGTAGACCCAGGTGTGAGTCTAAGTTATGTTAGTCCCAAAATAGTGGAAATGTGTAAATTGAAAGAACATAAATTTAAAAACTCGTGGCTGGTACAGCTAGCCACTGGAGCAAAATGAAAGATAACTGCCAAAGTTCCAAACTGTACTTTCGAAATTTCGGAACGACAGTTAAATGTAGATCTAAATATATTGCCATTAGGGTCCTATGATGTTCTGCTGGGCATGGATTGGCTAGAAAAAAATTGGACCTTAGTGGACTCCAAGGAAAAGGTCATTTATTACAGAATGTAAGATGGAACACGTAAGGAGATTCAAGGATTCAAGAAGCCGCTACAACTACGTCCAATCACAACATCCCAAATGAGTAAATGTATGAGGAAGGGATGCCAAATTTATGCTATTCAGGTGGGGTATGCTGATTCCAAGGAAAAATCAACTATGATGGAAAATATACCAGTGGTGCAAGAATTCATGGATGTTTTTCTAGAAAATATTCATGGATTACCACCAAGGCGAGATATTGATTTTAATATTGAATTGATTCCAGGAGCATCACCTATGTCAAGGGCTCCTTATAGAATGAGCATTCTAGAATTAACTGAATTGAAAATGCAGTTATAGGAACTGCTGGACAAAGGTTACATTCATCCAAGTGTGTCCCCTTGGGGAGCACTAGTGTTGTTCATGAAGAAGAAGGACGGAACCATGCGAATGTGCATGGATTATCGATAGCTTAACAAGTTAACAATTAAGAATAAGTATCCATTGCCAAGGATTGATGATCAGTTTGATCAGGTGAAGGGGGAAACAATGTTTTCAAAGATAGATTTAAGATCTGGATATCATCAGATTCGAATTAAGGATGAAGACATTTACAAGACAACATTCCGTACCAGGTACGTGCATTATGAATTTGTGGTGTTACCCTTTGGGTTAACAAATGCACCAGCAACCTTTATGAGGTTAATGCATGGAATCCTTCATCCTTTCCTGGATATTTTGTGCTCATATTTATAGATTACATTATAATTTATTCTGGAAACCAGGAATAACATAAGAGAATTTGAGGATTGTGTTGGAAATGTTAAGAAAACACCAGTTGTACGCTAAGTTAAGCAAATGTGATTTCTTTAAAACAGAAATCCAGTACCTAGGCCATGTCATTTTAGCAGAAGGGATTATTGTTGATCCAGAGAATATCAAGACAATCATGGAATGGAGAGTAACCCAGAATGTGGCAGACATTCGATCCTTTATGGGATTAGCTGGGTACTATCGAAGATTTATTGAAGGATTTTCCAGAATTTCCTTTCCTACTACTTCTTTGCAGAGAAAAGGAAAAGTTTACAAGTGGACTGTTGAATGTCAAAAAGTTTTGAAAAGCTGAAACAACTTTTGACCACTGCACCTATGTTGAGGGTAGCTGACCCCAATAAATAATTTGAAGTTTGTACGGACGCAAGCAAATAAGGTGTTGGGGCAGTTTTATCACAAGAAGGCAAAGTAGTGGCCTATGAGTCAAGGAAGTTAAAATATCATGAACAAAGGTACACAACCTATGATATGTAAATAATAGTAGTAGTACATGCGCTCCGGGTATGGAGACACTACTTTTTGGGTAAAAAGTTTGTGTTAGAGACAGATCATAGCAGCTTGACTAGTTACTTCAAACAAGCTGATTTAAATGCTAGACATGCAAGATGGAATGCCTTTCTAAGTGAGTTTGATATGGAAATCCAACACGTAAAAGGTAAGGAGAACCGGGTGGTTGATGCTTTAATTATAAAGTTGCATTGTGTTTATGAGCTTTACTAAAATTAGCTTGAAAGTAAATTCTTAGATCAAGTAAAAGAAGAAGCACAAAAATATTTGGAATATCAATTCCTATGGCAGCAAATGGAAGAAACCAGAAATCAAGGAAGTACTTCTGAGTATGGAGTAAATGATGATCAGATGCTAAATTTTAGAGTAAGGTGTATGTACCAAACCATATGGACCTAAAGGAGCTGATAATGAATGAGTACCATTGCAACAATTATGCAGGTCACCCAGGATACCAGAAAATGTTGGCTGCAATAAGAGAGGTATATTTTTTGCCTGGTATGCGTAAAAATATTGTTTAGTATTTAAGTAAATGTTTGGAGTGTCAGCAGGTGCAGGTGGAGTATCGACATCCCACGGGATTGTTACAGCTCATACCGGTACCTGAATGGAAGTGGGAAGTTATACCCCTGGACTTCATTACAGGCTTACCGCAAAAAAAAAGGAAAAATGACTCCATCATGGTGGTAGTGGACATATTCAGTAAATCTGCACATTTTATATCTGTGCAGTCTACTTGCAAGACTGTACAGATAGCAGACATAATTAGGAAGGAAATTTTCTGGCTACATGGTATTTCAAAGAAGGTAATCTCAGACAAATATGTTAAGTTTACCTCAGCATTTTGGAAGACTCTATTTACAGGTCTGGGGACCCAAATAAACTTTAGTACAACTTATCATCCCCAGACCGACGGTCAAACAGAGTGAGTAAACCAAGTGTTGGAAGACATGCTGTGCATGTATGGGATGCAGCAGCCAACCAAATGGGAGGATGATTTGCATCGTATGAGAAAGTTACAAAAAGAAAACAAGAATTGTGTAGAAAGGAAAGAGATTAAGTCTAAAATTCTATAGAGATAAAAAAATAAATCACTCGTATACATATTTAAAGACGATGTTCTTGATTAAACAACAGAGGAGACTGTCGGTCATGGGTACAGGATAAAACCCTAACCCAGGACGCAGTTATCCCTCAAGTAAAAACTATACACAGACTTTGTAGGTGTTTCGGCCACCATGATAATTATCTGAAGAAGAAATAAACTACGAAGTAATACCAAGAAACTGAAAACTGGAATTACTTGATCAATACTATAAAGACAGGAATAAAGGCATATTTCTTTAAGAGAGCTAAATATATCATTTTCCAAGCTAACTACATATCATCAAATCAAATGAACAAAGGAAATAAATATGAGACAAAACTGAGATTTAAAACTACGCTTGAACCTCTACTATACATAAGCTCTGCACAGCTTGAAATAGTATGAAATTGCTATGAATTAAATAGTACATATAGACCAAACAAGAAGTAAATGTAACATGACACGAACCTTACGACGACTGCATTTCATTACTTAAACCAAGAACAAGAGTTGAGAATTTAAATTGAAAACCCTCGACTGTTACACATTGCATGTTGTAATATAAGTAACAGTATTCAGAAAGAAACCTTTCAAATCATAATACAAAAGATTTATATAGTAGTAGAAAAACCTTTGAGGCTAAAAGATCCGGCCGAATACTGTCTGTTAGGAAATTTATAGTTAATATATACAAATTGGGAAAAATAACATCGTGCATTAAGGCCAGCAGAATTAATCCTCGGGCTGAGCCAAGAAATGGGTTTCAAAACCCTTTAAAAATAAATGCTAGCAGATTCCGCCCGAGACAGACAGACAGACATTGGAGTCGAAGTATAGAATTTAAGTATACTTGCAAGGGAGAGCTATGATTTAGCCATGCGCTAAAATATTTGGAAGAATCCCAAGCGATTATTCGAGGAATGAAAGCAACCAGTGGAGGAAGTGCTGACCTGGAGACAGAAGCCCTGTAAATTAAAAGAAATACAGTAAGGAGATCCTTCAGACATTAAACTTAAAACTTCTTCAAATCCTGTGCTAAATTTGTTAAAATATGGATAGGGTATTTTCACCTAAGAGGAAGTGGTTTGCCGCGACAAGTAGGTCCTGTGGTTAAAATCCTTTAAGCGTAGTAAAAACAAGACAATGAGAAACCTTATATGAAGATATTTCACATAGAACCACATAAGCAAAAAGGAAAGTCGAATAAAACACAAATTACTTGAGTAAAAATTACCAGAATAGCGTAAGGAATGTAGCAGTGAGAGTGCCATCTATAACCATGACGAACAGGGGTTTAAAACACCTGCGGCTCACTTCACTTGGCCAGAAGACTATCAAATTCCTCTTTTCGCCAGGAAATGGGTGAGTCACATCCAAGAGATTTCCACACCGGAGAGAAGCATCAGTAGAGATGAAGCCAAGACCCGAAAGCTATTCGTAGCAGTGACAAACCTTTAGAGCGATAGTGTTAACACCTCAAGCACAGTGACAAAGTAACAAAGACAAGTTGACCTAGGCTTGGCGGGGATTACCAAGTGATATCCCTCGCAAAACTCACCATCATTGATTGCCATAGCACCAACGGTGGAGATCTCATGTAGCATATCGAGAAATGCATGGCGGATCGAACAGTTGTTGAAGCAATTAATAACCTGTACATACTCATTCAATTCGCACTGTCATGCCAGTTTGGCCTTGGATAACGAGGAGTAATATCTCATCAAAATGCAGGAGATAAATTATATATGTAAACATGCTAACTATAAGGTTTAATGTTGATTGTTAAATATGTTGCACTATCATGTAAAAGTCTTATGTGTAACAAGAAAATCCCATGGTGTACAGAGTTGCAAATATAATGTAGATCAGGGTTAGAACCTTAAAGAGTCTGGTGGAGGTTATCATTTAACAGGTTGAGTTAAATGAATTCCTTTTAGAATGATAATTCAAACTTAATTCATGGGTTTAATATCTAAGGTAAGAAAGTAAATTTATTTATTTATTTATTTATTTTTTGTTTTATTTTATTTATTTATTTTTTAGTTTTTAATTTTTAATTTTTTTAATTTTAATTTTAATTTCTCTTTCTTTATTTTTTTTTTATTTTTTATTTTTATTATTATTTTATTTTATTTTATTTATGCAGTCTTGTAATGATGTTACATTTATTCCCAAGATTCGAAGATTGAATAGGTCTCCATTTTGACACTAAGAGAGTCGAAGATTGAAAGCACTTTCTCTTGGATTTCCCGTCCTTTACTCACATCGGTTTTTATTTCCATAACATTTGGCCCACTACCAACCTCCTTGACTTATTTAGTGAGCAAAACTATAGTGACCTCAGAATGCTTCTTTCCTTCCCTTTTTATCACAGAAATAAAATCTTGAATATTTTTAATTAACCACCTCTTTCTTAAGGTCTAATAGACCATATTAGTCTCAGTGGACTTTAATCATCATCAAAATATTTATTTCTGTACTTCATTTTAAATAAATAGATTATAAATAGATATAATGTTTATTATTATTAAAAGTATACAAATCGATATTAGATATTGATTTTTATAATTATATTTTATGTTTTTGTGAAATGATTATTTATAAATATTTTAATAATAATAATAATAATAAAACTTATTAAATAAAAAATTAATAAAACTATAATAATATTTTTAATTAAAAAAATTAAATAATAAAAAAAAAGAATTTATATTTTCTTCCTGTCAAATTTGTGATCTAAGAAGATGGAAGATGAAAAACACTTCCTTTTAGATTGCCTTACTCTTACTCACATTCGCTCTCAATTCCTTACCATCTGCCACACTTCCAGCCTTCTTGACCTATTAATCCAGCCCAAGATCCACACTTCCAGCCTTCTTGACCTATTAATCCAGCCCAAGATCACTTATGTCCCTTCTCTTTGACCATAGAAACAAGATTTTGAAGAATCAAACTTAGATTCTTTCTCCTTTCTTAAAGTCTGATAGACCACATTAGTCTTAATAGGCTGTAACCATCATCATCATCATCATCATCGTATTATCTTCCAAAAATAATGAATTTTGTCCATTATATATGAAATTAAAACTATTATAATTGAAATGAAATTTAAGTTTTGGATTTTTTTTTTTTATTGAAATTAATTTTAATAATATTTAAGTTTTTCTTTTTTAGGTTAATTTCACTTATTTAAATTATTAAAAAAAATTCAAATTATTAAACTTAAAATAACTAGTAATAAGGTATATTGTTAAATAATCTTATGAAAATTATTAATCTAAATTTAAAATTCCAAAAGTCTAATTAATAAATAAATAATAAATAGTTTTAAATAATAATAAAATTACATTATTAAATAAAAATAAAAAATTATAAAATAAATTTTGATAATCCATCATAATAATAAAATATTAAAGCATAATAATAATAAGTGTCCAAAAATTTAAAAAAAATGTATTTTTTATTTTGTTATATTTATTTTTAGATAATTATAATTATTTTCATCACAATTTTAATTCTTATTCTCTTTACATTTAAATTATTATTATTATTCTTTTTCAATTAAATTTAAGTTTTTATTTTCTATCATAATAATATTTAAATTTGTATAAATAAATCCCAATATTATATTATAAAAATTAAAAAATCAAATTTTTTAATATAAAATACATAATATCATAGAAGTTCACAAATAACATCATAAAAATTCACAAATAGATTTTGAAATTTTTTATTTTCTCAAATCACTAAAAAAAAAATGACAAATACATACCAAACAGTAATCATATTAGTGAAAGGTCACAACTACATACCAAACATTATATCATAAAAATAATACTTCCAAAGCCATGTAATTAATTAAATTTTGCTTAACCCAACTTTTCATTCATTTCATTTATGGATATGGCTTCCCAACTTTAACAAGAGAAGGATTTAAAGACTTTTAGTGCAAGCTATATCATTAAAATTTACATTTTCAATTAATAAAATTTTAATAAATTAACATAAATTAGAAGACCTTTTATTTTTAAAAATGACCTCAACCAACCTAATGCCATGAAACTGCGATTATACTTATTTTCATTATATATTTTACAATATTTGGGAACTTTAAAGTACAACAAAGTCATATAATTAATTTCAAACAATTAACTTCAATCCTACTCAACAAATTTTCAATATCTTCAAAAATCTACCAAATGAAAATGAATATATAACACTTACACAGTCATTATGTATTTTCATTGTAATTGTTAAGATTCCAAAATTGACATGCAAAGTGTTTATAAATTTTATGTGCAAACTATAATGGTCAAAGTTTTATACCTCACATAAACTGAAGTGGGGTAAACAAGTTTTTATTTTAAAATCTTTATATTTTTAATTTCAACTTTCATTTTACAACTTTGTACGAGAGTAATATATGTTTTTGTCATATGGAGTTAATACATATCTTTCTTAAAATAAAAATAAAATAATTAGTTATTAATATGACATAATATATTTTCATATAAAATAATAAAAAATAAAAAATATATATAATTAATTTTTTTTTTTTTTTTTTTTTAAATATATAACTAAGATTTTAAAATTATTATATAATCAGAATACATTAAGGAGGAGAACCTTCTCATGTGTTAAGTATAACTAGTCAAGTTGGTAACCTCCTCATCAACAATTTGTATGAACTCAGTCAAGTTGGTAACATCCTCAATGCTATTTCGGAAAACTTTAAGATTCCACCTATGGAACTTACAGGTGCCATAAATACCCTCCAATACTCACTTGGAATTTCGACTGGTTCTGTAGCAGGTATTTGGAGTGATTCAGCGATAGAAGGTTGCACCGTGCTCCCCTGGTCCTTTGGTGACTCAAAATATTTCAAGAATTCTTTCACCAAATCAGAATCGTTTGATTCAGCTACATGAATTTTTATAGCGCTGCCTTGGTCTCGTGGGGATGAAAACCCTTTTAGAGGTTCTCCTTCCCAGTTAGAACTGCTCAGCTCTTCTAATCCCCTACTTACTTCCCCTTCTGCTGCTGATAAGGAAGTCTCCTCCACTGATACCCTATTTATTAAGTCTTCTGTCGTCGAAAGAACACTTTCTGTTACCGTGGATGGCACTGGTTGCTCCACAGACTGCCCTTCAGACTTTGTCTAAACTCTAACCCTAACACCAGCACGGGATGATGCCTCAGATCTATATTTTTCAATGATTTCCTGAATGTATGTCTTCCTTCCCATATCCTTTCCTTTCTTTGGGGGTCTTCCTCTACCCCTCTTATTCAGATCCTTGTTCATACAAATTGTGAGGAGGGTTCATCAAAGTAACAACAATCGCTCAGGACCCGGAGCAGGTTAGATAACTTCCTCCCCGGGACGAGAGAATAGATTCAAACAAACAATAAAAAGAAAAAAGGAAAATCAAAGTTTCAAAATACCCTCCCCAAGACGAGGGGTTAACTTTAACGAAAAAGAAAAACAAGCAGAAAGAAAAACAACATGTTATGCTTCGGACTTGGAGCAGAGTAATAAATTCCCTCCCCAAGACAAGAGATCGATTCTATAGAAAAGAAATAAAAAAACAAAAAATAAGAACTCAAAGCACTTACGCTCAGGACTTGAAGTAGGGCAATAAAGTTCCTCCCCAAGACGAGAGATTGATCCTTAGATCTATTGCAGATGATGTTCTTGCACCTGTTAGCCTTCCTCGACAACAACGCAAAAATGTTGGTGTCCGGATATGAACAATGTTCAACCCTTTTTCCACATAAATTGTCAACTCGAGGGAATTAGTTATTTCAAGACTAACGACAAAGTATATGCAGACACAAGCACATGACCTACTGTAGATCACAGGTTTAAATCCACAATACACAGACCACTGTAACAACAATTAAGTAAATTGCAGAATTTAAAGACATTCACAACAATTAAAGATTAATTGCAACAACAGTAATAAAATCACACTAAATCATGAAACAATACAAGAAAGGAAAACACAACACCTAATCAGAAGAGTGAGCCCAATTCTTTGATCAGGACTGTGGTAAACTCACGAATTACAGAAGAAACAACAAGATGTTGCGCATTTGATTAATGATAGAGTAGAATTGTTACAAGATTTGTATGAAAAAGGGCTTAACCCCAATTCACAGCACGCGGGGATTTTTATACAAATGTCTTGGAATCCCTGATTCCCCTCAGCAACTCCATAATCACAAAAATACATTTTGTTACAACGACAACCTAGTTGCCCAGAAGGAAACCGTAAAGAGGCCTGAAATGGCGCTGGTACAACAGAGTCTGTTACGCTGTAACAAAAAATGAGGAAAGCGATGAAGATGGGTTGTTCCTAGACTTACGGCTGCAACGCTCCTGTTTTGGCCGAATCTGTAGAAATATCAGAGTTAATATGTAAAAAGGTAAAACCTCCATGACAATTAATTCATTAATCAAATATCCCATGAAAGATAAGGAAAAGGGTGTTACCTCATGCATTTAAGAGTAATAATGGTACAAAGAGATAGAAAGATAGGGTAAAATGGAAGGGGAAAGTATACAAATCTGGTACCCAACATGTGCTTATTTATACAACAAATTATAATCTTTTGATCCCCTTAGAGAATTGGGGCATCTATCTTAAGAAGTTGTATGACTCCCCGAACACCATGGGCATCATCTTAAACACTCTGATTAAGGAGGATATCTTTTCTCTAGAAGACATTGAGTTTGGCATTAAAAGCTCACTAATGGGAAAGCTAAAGATATTGATGGATACCAAGTTGAAATATTTAAACTGTGAGGGCCTATCCTCATCCCTCATCTCCACAAGATTCTCAATTTGGCGGTAAAGCATGGCTTCCCTAAGCCTTGGACGCAAAGCCTTAATGTGCCTATCTTTAAAAGTGGGGTAAAAAACATTCCCTCTAACGATAGGACCATTATGATTAGCCACATCTTAGCCAAAATATATGGGCTCATTTTGGAAAATAAGATTATTTTTTGGCTTGAAAGCCATGGTAAAAGAGATAAAGGGCAAGATGGTTTTAGGAGACATCATTCGACTATCAACCATCTTGTCACTTTCAAGATCATTGTCGAGAAGTGTCATAATAGTAGAATTGATCTCTTTTTTTGTTTTCTTGACTTTAGGAAAACTTTCAACATTGTTCCTTGGGATAAGCTTTGGAAAAGACTTGAAGAGATAATGGTTCTGCCTGAGCTGAGTATTGTTGTGATTCATCTTTACAAATTTTTTGTTGCCAAGCTTAGGACCAATGAAGGTTGGTCTAAAGATATTAAATGTAGTATCAGGGTTAAGCAAGGGTGTCCCCTATCCCCTAACATTTTTGGAAATTAAATTGATAAGCTAGAGGAGTGTTTGAAAACTACGGGTTGCAATAGCATCGAGCTTGCTAGTATAATCATTATTGTTCTTCTTTATGTCGACGATATCATTCTTCTTTCCAGAATCCATGACAGCCTAGAAAATTAGCTTAAGGCTCTTCATGATTACTGCTCCAATATGGGTATGAAATTTAATATCGACAAGACTAAATTCATGATCACTAAATCCAAAAAGATCAACCATGGTAATTTCATCTATGATAACATGAGCTTGAAAACAATTGTAAGTCAATTCATCTTTGTACTTTGAGTAAAAAAGGGTTCCTTTTTTAGACTCCTGTCACCCCTGTTATTTTATACAGATGTGAATTTTGGGGTTGTAGTTTATCCAGAGAGTTGTCGAGAAAGATTGAGATGATTTAAAAGAAATTTATAATCTTCAACCTCAAGATCAAGGGAAATAGTCCCTATCCTATCCTCTTGATTGAAGTTTCCCTCTCCCCCATTGAAAACATGACTATGTTTAGGTATTTCATGTATAAGAAGAAGCTTTACAATATGGAATCCAAGAGACTTCCCAAAATTTCTTCTAACTTTAGTCAAAACCCCCACCTTCGCCTCAAGTGTGTGTGTGATAAGGATGCCCATTCTTGGCTCAACCATTAGGGGATAAAGGAGGAGATCATCTTGGGAAACAAGGATAGTATAAAAAATACTATTACCTTCAAATTTAAGGATAAGTTGTGGGATGATAAGGAGTTGAAGAGAAAAAGGAAGTTTAGATATTATAAAGAGGTGATCAACCCCACCCTTTCTAACCAAAATTATCTATTTGTTTTGACTAGTACTAAGAAAAAAATGAGCATCGCTAGGATAAGAACTAATTCTCACACGCTTTGAAGTGAACCTAGGCCGTAGCATACTCCCAAAACTCCTTGGGACGAAAGAATATGTCACCTTTGTGATACTAAGAGGGTGGAAGATGAAAAACAATCCCTCTTAGATTATTCGGCCTTTACTCACATCCGCTCTCATTTCCCTAAAATTTTCCAAACCTCCAATCCTCTTGACATGTTAAGTCAACCCAAATATAGTGATCTTAGAGCATTTCTTTCCCTTCTTTTTTTATCATAGAAATAAGATCTTGAAGAATCACAATTAGATTTTTATTTTCTTAAGGTCTCATAGATTGGAGCGTTTCTTTCTCTTCTTTTTTATCATAGAAATAAGATCTTGAAGAATCACAATTAAATTATTATTTTCTTAAAGTCTCATAGACTCCATTAATCTTAATAAAAATTAATCATCATCATTATCATCATATATACATATATATAATTATATTATTTTTAACTAAATTTAATTTTAAAATAAAAAATTATTATTAATTTTTATTTACAAATATTTTTTAAATTTTTAATAAATATCTTATTATAATATAATTTTAAAATACACATAATTTATTTTTAATAAAATATTTCACAAACTACTTATCCCATTAATAATTATTCCTATTTTTTCCATTAATAAAAATAATTACATTGAAAATCTCAAACATATATATATATATATATTCCTATTTTCTATTAATAGAAATAATTACATTGAAACTCACAAGTTTCAAACATTTTCTATAGCCTATGATATCACATAAATAGCACCCAAATTGTTAAATGCTTTATTTCTGAGTATGGCTAAATGTCCTAGTGGAACCGTTTTTTGATATAATCCAGACATACTTCCACTCTTCGCTACGATATGTCTGCACTCTATAGGTATAATACGTTTGGAGAATCTTAAAGTTTTCCGAAATGCATCGAAATTGTTGGGAGAATATTAGTTTTCTGCATCGAAATTGTATGATGGCTGAAACATGAGGAGGTTTCCAGGGCTAACTTGACTGATAGCATTGAGGTGGATACCAACTTGACTAGTTACACTTAACACATGAGAAAGTTCTCCTCTTTAATGTATTCATATTAATAACTAATTATTTTATTTTTATTTTAAGAAAGATATATCTAAATTTCATATGACAAAAATATATATCACTCTCATACAAAGTTGTAAAATGAAACTTGAAATAAAAAATATTAAAATATTAAAATAAAAACTTGTTTACTTCACTTTAGTTTGTGAGGTATAAAACTTCGACCATTATAGTTTGCACATAAAGTTTATAAACACTTTGGATGCCAATTTTGGAATCTTAATAATTACAATGAAAATACATAATGTGCTGGGCTTGACTCTGTGAGTGTTATATATTCATTTTCATTTGGTAGATTTTTGAAGATTTTGAAAATTTGTTGAGTAGGATTGAAGTTAATTGTTTGAAATTAACCATATGATTTTGTTGTACTTTAAAGTTTTCAAATATTGTGAAATATAGAATGAAAATAAGTATAATCCCATTTTCATAGCATTAGGTTGGGTAAGATCATTTTTAAAAATAAAAGGTTTTAAACACTTCTTGTGTTAAAGTTCGGAAGCCATTTTGGTATGTAGTTGTGACCTTTCACTAATATGATTATTGTTTGGTATGTATGTGTCATTTTTTAGTGATATGAGAAAATAAAAAATTTCAAAATCTATTTGTGAATTTTTATGATGTTATTTGTGAACTTTTATGCTTTATATTAAAAATTTTGAATTTTTATAATATAATATTAAGATTTATTTATGCAAATTTAAATATTATTAAGACAGAAAATAAAACCTTAATTTCAATTGTTAAAAAAATAAATAAAAATTTTAAATTTAAAGAGAATAAGAACTAAAATGGTGATGAGAATAATTATAATTACCCAAAAATAAATATAACAAAATAAAAAATACAAGTTTTTATTTTTAGACACTTATTATTATTATATTTTAATATTTTATTATTATAATTGATTATCAAAATTTATTTTATATTTTTTTATTTTTATTTAACAATATAATTTTATTATTATTTAAAACTATTTATTATTTATTTATTAATTAGACTTTTAAAATTTTAATTTGAAATTAATAATTTTCATAAGATTATTTAACAATATACCTTATCACTAATTATTTTAAATTTAATAATTTGATTTTTTTTAATAATTTAAATAAGTGAAATTGATCTTAAAAAAGAAAAAACTTAAATATTATTAAAATTAATTTCAATTAAAAAAATAAAATCCAAAACTTATATTTCATTTCAATTATAATATTTTTAATTTCATTTATTAGACAAAGTTCATTACTTTTGGAAGATAATATGATGATGATGATGGTGATGGTTACAGTCCATTAAGACCAATGTGGTCTATTAGACTTTAAGAAAGGAGAAAGAATCTAAGTTTGATTCTTCAAAATCTTGTTTCTATGGTCAAAGAGAAGGGACATAATTGCTCCAAGGTTGTGGGTTGGATTAATAGGACAAGAAGACTAGAAGTGTGGCAATGGTAGGGAATTGAGAGTGAATGTGAGTAAGAGTAAGGAAATCTAAAAGGAAGTGTTTTTCATCTTCCATCTTCTTAGAATAAAAAATTTGACATGAAGGAAATACAAATTCTTATTTTTTATTATTATTTCATTTTTTTTAATTAAAATTTTTATTATAGTTTTATTAATTAATTTATTTATTTTTTCCTCGAGAAAAAAGCGTAATTTTATAAATGCAGATGAGTACAAAATTACATTGAGAATCACATGTACTGTGTGTTCTATGAAGACAAACCCAAGATTTTGTATACAAAAAGCATTTACAGAGAAGAAAAAACAATCCTGTTCTGATTCAGAATCTGTCTTTAACCCTATTCGAATGGAGAAATCTGCTGTTCAAATTAAATAAGTAGGAGTTGTTGCTCTCCTTTTAACAGTCCAACAAGGAAACATTCTGAATAAGCACTACCTATAAGAGAAATTCTAAAGTATACCGAGCCAATCAAAGCCTAGACAGTCAAAGGACCAATAGGATGCTCCAATAGTTGAATATGCCTCGCAAAATATATCTGTAAAAAAAGCTGTATTATAGCACCGCCCAGGTAATAGACAAATGACTATGTGTGTCATTTAAAATGGGACCAACCCGCTGTAGTAATCCTTCAGGCAAGAAAACCAGAAAGTATAAACTATGTTGCGCTGCCACCATCACAGAAATATGTTATGAAAGCGTTCTCCAAGAGAAAACAACCCATGAATTATAGTTTTCATAGCAGATAAGGGGTTCCAGCCCACAGCAAACCAAAACCTCGAGTCTGCATCCCCAGATAAAATAACAGCGATTAAATCACACTCATCTTCATCTAAACTATTGTGAAAAAGCTCACACCATGTGTGTGCGATCAGTTGGCAATTTCTTGTCATGCCAACAAAGGAACCCTGTAGCCTCTCAGTCGAATAAGGAAGGATGAAAGTATTCATTGATATTCCCATCCTCATGTTCTCTAATAGTCCAGATACCCTCGGCCTGCTGAATCCCCCTCTTTAAAGCTCGATCAGCCACTTCATTGTTTTCTCGGTATATATGTTGACAGGAGAACGATTCAAAAGAGAGGAGGATCTCCCTAATAGAGCGAAACAAATTTTGTAAATGGAAAACTCTGCAATTCTGAATACCTTTTATCCAATTAATCACATTCAATGAGTCCCCATAGAAATTTATCTTTCTGCAACCTTTCTCCACAGCGAACAACAGAAGAATCTTGAGGCTGAACAATTCAGCATAATTATTTGTTCCTTCCCCAAGCCCAACTGAGATCTCAAACCAATGTGAATCAGAAAGAAATAACAGAGCCCCTCCACCACAAAAATTTTGCTGCATAGCCCCATCGAAAAAACCCCAAGGAATCCTCCTATCAATGTCCATCAGTAGGACCTCCCTCTGATTGGCTTCACAGATATGAATAGGAAGAGCAGAGTGCAGACCTACAGTCATGGCACCAATGATCTCTGGTGTACTGACCGACCCATCAAAAAGCAGTCGATTACGAGCCAACCAACAACCCCAGATTACAAGGAGAGGCAAAGCTTTTAGTTTCTGCTCAGCATAAGCCACCCACCACAAATCCCATGCATGTGCCACATTTAAGCCCTCCCAACTACAAAGTATACCCACTAACCTGGAAACTTCCAGCCAAACACCTTTAATGAAGGGACAACTGAGGAAAAGGTGGTTAAATGATTCCTCGTCAGATTTGCATAGACAACACCAGCCAGGGCCCTAAAAACATCTTTATAAATAATCGTTTCACAAAAACATAAAATATAATTATAAAAATCAATATCTTATATCAATTTGTATACTTTTAATAATAATAAACATTATATCTATTTATTTAAAATGAAGTATAGAAATCAATATTTTGACGATGATTAAAGTCCACTAAGACTAATATGGTCTATTGGACCTTAAGAAAGAAGTGGTTAATTGAGAATATTCAAGATTTTATTTCTGTGATAAAAAGGGAGGGAAAGAAGCATTCTGAGGTCACTGTAGTTTTCTTCACTAAACAAGTCAAGGAGGTTGGTAGTGGGGCAAATGTTCTGGAAATGAGAACGGATGTAAGTAAGGGACGAGAAATCCAAGAGAAAGTGCTTTCAATCTTTGACTCCCTTGGTATAAAAAAGGAGACTTATTCTTTCGTCCTAAGGAATCTTAGGAATAAATGTAACATGCATACAAGACTGCATAATTTTTTTTTTTTACTTTCTTACCTTAGATATTAAACCCATGAATTAAGTTTGAGTTATCGCTCTAAAAGGAATTCATTTAACACAACCTGTTAAATGATAACCTCCACCAGACGCTTTAAGGTTCTAACCCTGATCTACATTATATTTGCAACTCTGTACACCACGGGATTTTCTTGTTACACATAAGACTTTTACATGATAGTGCAACATATTTAACAATCAAAATTAAACCTTATAGTTAGCATGTTTACGTATATAATTTATCTCTGTTTAGATTCAACAAGATGATGAGCTTAGTGAAAAGAGTCGCCTTCACTAAGTGGGCCCACAGGCCATTTTTGGCGCAAGTCTATTTTTAGACATGATGATCATATTTCAGAAGTTGCAGGATGCTATTTGTGGATGGTTGATCAAGTTGGAAAAATAGATGAAATTCTATTTTTAGAATATTGGGTGAAGTCTATTTATAGATCGTTAATCTAAAAATAGATGCATGTCGATTATTATTAGCTCTTAATAATAATCAGACTCTAAACAACAACTTATTCTCTTGGAGCACTTCAGTTCAGTGCACAGATGTGGCACATCAGCTGACAGAAGGAATTACGCTATTCCTAAGGGTTTACTAGAGCTAATGCATGGAGGACTCAGTTAGAACGCAAGTGGCAGAGTTATGACACAGTTGGAAGTAGTTATGGAGTTGTATTTAGTTTAACTCAGTTAGACTCAGTTGAGCTAGTTGTATCTAGTCTAACTGATTGATACACTAGTGAGAGTGGAGTGAATTAATTAGTTAATTAATTCACAAATAATAACTCATTAATCAACTGAACAATACAACAATTAACTCCAGTGCATGGCAGTTTCAGTGGAGACCAGTGGAGAGATAGGTGAAAGGGAAAGATAGACTATCTGTTGTGACTATAGTAATGCATTGATTGCATCACACACTCAGTGGATATTCCAATGAGGATTGCACAGTCAAGGATGGAGTAATTCGAATTCATTCAGAGCTATTCTTCAGCAGAGATTGCGCAGTGCAGGCAGGCTAGCAGGTGGAAAATATTGGTGCATGGATTTGCAAGATTAGGCCTGATTAGTGTATGACGATTGTACTGTACTAAGGGCTTGTGATAAGCTTTGTATGCTTGTATGAGATTGTCATATGATCTCCATGTTACATAATATATAGTTGGGGTTTTCAGCTTCAGGATTTCCCAGTTAAAAACTGTGTTATGTGCGATTGAATATTTTTTTTTATGCTTCACATGTGTGTGCAATTAATTTTTCCGCAAAATATTAACAAGTGGAATAGATTCAGTATCTTGCATAAAGTTAAATAGTGTGAGATCAGGTGGATCTTGGATATATGCATGCTTAGTGCATATAATTTCTACATGGTATCGGAGCATTGTTGATTGAAGATTGCAATTGTGAAGTGAGTTTGTGCTGGTGGACAATTCGAATTTGCTACAGAAGATTCTTGGTGCAGAAATCGAGTATACATTGAAATGTATTTCAACGGGTTGAGATTAGAGTATGCCCTTGATGGGAGCTTGAATTACATAGCCTGGAAGGACAGGATGGAGGCAGTGCTGGAGGATAATGGGCTGAAGGAGTTCATCGATAGAGATGTTCCTAAGCCGGGATCTAGCAAATGCTGCATTACTTGATGCATGGCAAAAGAAGATTGCAAAGACGAGGAGGATTCTGTTGGAAGGTGTGAAGGACCAAATTGTGTCTAGCCTTCACGGGAAAGCCACTCCATTCTTAACGTGGAAGGCTTTGACAGACTTGTTCCAAAGCAGAAGTGACCAGAGGAATTTGGCACTTAAAGACAAGCTTAGAAGAATAAAAATGGAGAAAGGCGACAGTATTCCAAAATACCTCATGAAGTTTGTCCACTGTAAGGATGAGCTGGGAAGTGTGGGGGTTACTGTTGATGAAGAAGACTTGGTGAGCTTGGCTCTCCTTGGGCTTCCGAAGAGTTGACATAGCTACGAATACTCTGTCAATGGATGGGAGAAACTGCCAGAATGGGAGCGACTTTGGTCATATCTTGTGCAGGAGGAGATAAGGCGGGGTACCAGGGATGGATCTTCATCGAAGAATGAAGATGAAGAGAATTGCGCTTTGGCTGCCAAAGCAAGGAAAGGGAATGGGAAGAAATCTTCTTCAAAATCTGGTGCTAAAGGCAAGAAGCAGGACTTGTCCAAAGTGAAGTGTTTTCACTGTCACGAGCATGGACATTTCGCCACTAACTGTCCACAAAAGAAGAAGAATAAGAAGGATGTTGGATCTGCAACTGGAGAGGCCTTAGCCTCGCAATTTGAGCTGGATTTTTCCTTGATTGCATGCTTGGTTTCAAGCTGCATGGATCGGTGTGGCATCTTGACAATGGTGCGTCTTTCCATATGACGGGAGACAAAGAGTTGTTTAGTGACTTGGAGGAGAAGGACCTCCAGATGCATATAGAGATGGGTGACGATGGTCGGTATAGTGCGACTGGCATTGGGACCATTACCTTTGAGAGGGAGTTCGGTAATCCATTCTTGTTGAAGAATGTCATGCAAGTTCCAGGTTTGAAGAAGAACTTGGTCTCAGTCGCAATGCTGGAAGACAAGGGTTATGATGTTGTTTTTAGTGAGGGAAAATTTTTCCTTAGACATAAAAAAACGGGTCAAACCAAGAAGATAGGGGTTCAAATTAAGAATCTCTACAAGCTGAAGGTAGATGGCCGCGCTGCAATGGTGGGCAAAGCAGAAGAAGTGGTGAGTCGAGATGAGGGCGAATTATGGCACATGAGATTGGGCCATCTTCACCATGGCGCTTTGAAAATTTTGCAGCAAATTTCTACTGAACTTCCCAAGGGTACTCTTGCGCAGTCAGATCAGTGCAAAGGATGTACAATGGGTAAGTTTGTGAAGACCACATTTCAAGAGAAGGAGAACCGTGCTTCGGTGATTCTGGAGAGAATTCACACAAACGTGTGTGGACCATTCTCGGTTGCTTCAATAGCAAAACACAGGTATTATGTGATATTTGTTGATGAATTTTCTCGTAGATGCTGGATCTTCTTCATGCAGAAGAAGAGTGAAACATTCGCAAAGTTTTGTGAGTTCAAGGCATTGGTGGAGAAGGAGTTGGGGAAGCAGTTGAAAGCTCTACGGAGCGATAATGGTGGTGAATACATCTCGGGAAAATTCAAAGAATTCTGTAGCAAAGAAGGAATTCGAAGAGAACTCATAGCGCCTCATAACCCACAGAAGAATGGGGTCGCGGAGAGAAAGAAAAGAACGATCGTGGGTGCTGCATGACCAGGGCTTACCGATTCACTTGTGGGCGGAAGCATGTAACACTGCGGTTTATGTGCAATACCGTTGTCCTCATAGAGTACTTGGCATGAGTACAACCAAAGAAGCTTTTACTGGTAAGAAGCCTGATATTTCTCATTTGAAGATTTTTGGCTCACTTGTTTACATTCATGTGACGAAGGACGCCAGGAATAAGCTGGAGCCGACTGCAGAAGCTGGGATATTTTTGGGGTACAAAGAAACACCCCATAACTATCATGTGTATTTTCTAGACAGTTGGATGACTGTTGTGCGACGGGATATAAAATTCAATGAGGTGAAAGCCATGAAGTTGTTGCTTGAGAGGGAGCTACACTTACATGCGGAAGAGGAATTTCTTGTTCCCAAAGATGAGCCTCTGGATGTGGATCAGCCACAGGAGGAGATTCATGGAGTGGAGGAGTCCACTCATGCAGAACCAAAAATCAGACAAGGTAGAAAGCGTACCACAGAAGTTGAGAGACTGAAGCTTGATGCAGCATAGAATGTAGGAGTCCCTACATCACAACGCAGACAGAGACAGTCACCTGACCGATATACTGGATACATGGCTCTTATGAACAAGTGTATTGTGACAGAGCCATATTCTTTTGAAGAAGCAGCACAGGAGCCCACATGGGTAGATGCCATGGTGGAGGACTATGACTCCATTGTCAGAAACAGTGCTTGGGAGATTGTTCCAAGGCCGGTGGGAAAATTAGTTATAGGATCAAGATGGATCTACAAGGTAAAGCAAGCTGCTGATGGGAGTGCCGAGAAGTATAAGGCAAGATTTTTTTCTCGAGGCTTCTCATAGATTGAGGGGATTGGCTATGAAGAAACCTTTGCACCTGTCGCACGGTATTCTTCCATACAGACTGTTGATCATAATCAGCTCCCCGTTAAAATTCTCATATGCAATCTGGCTTAAACCTCTCAAATCCCCTCTGTCAGCCTAAAAAATCCTTTTTCTACCTATCGCTGTCGTCTCCTGCCTCTAAACCGTATTATAAAAGGCCGCAAATTCCATGATTCCCATATGATCAGGCCCTAGCCCCTTTTGGCCAAGCCCCTGCACCTTTTCCTCCACGTGACCCGCACCCAAGACCAAGCGTTTAAGCCCCAGGCGCTATATCGCAATCGGAGCCGTCGGGTGGGCGTTTCCCTTTGTAACACTGGAGAATTCCGATGCAATTAGTTTTTAATAACAAGTCCCGCGATGCATTCTTCACCGTAGATACGTTATCTCGATCCGACGGTTGAGCGCAAATCGCACTCCCACTCCCAATCGCAATCGCAACTTTCGTTGCGTTACCCCTTTGTTCCACTGCGATTGCGATTTCCCGATTACAGTCTCCGCCGTCGATCTATGATATAATCTAACGGCCAACGCTCAATCGCTCCCTCGCCCCCGATCGCAATCGCACTCTCCAATCGCTAACACCTTCTGCCCTTTGCGATTGTGATTCCCCGAAACAATCTCCACCGTTGATTCCCCCCGCTGATCCAACGGTCCAACTCTAATCGCTCCATCGCAATCGCGGCATTCAATTGCATCCCCTCTTCCGTGCCCCCGATTGCGATTGTCCCAATCCGATCCAAACCGTCCGTTTGATCCATGATCCGACGACCATCGCACTTCCCGCCTCATCGCAATTGGAACCTTTGTAATGTGTCACACTCGTTTCCCTCCGATTATGATTTCCCGACTAAATCGCGGTCTTCCATTCGTCCGAAGATCAACGGCCCAGATCTTGTCACATCGCAAATTATGAAATGTGCATCCCTCTCGTCCATCGCGATTGCGATTGCTCGACTTAATCTTGACCGTCCGTTGGATCTAACGATCTGATGGCTCAGATTTGATCACCCTCCACCACGCTGGGTCCCACCGCATATGATCATGATTCATTGCATTTTCACCGCATTCCTTTGTATTTCCGTCATAACCAAAGTTTTGTGTTTTACATTAAAATCCTTTGTTTCATAATTATTCCACCCGCTGCTCATATATCAAACCATTGTTCGATCTTCGCCATTGATTTTCATCCCCAAACCATGATCGAACGGTCCATAAGCATGTTTTGGTCAAACCCTATTAGTTCGCTGTTTACACCATATCAAAAGCATTTCCCATCGTCATTTTGTGTAGAGCCACCATTTCACCACCGCTGCGTAGCCATTCTGCCCGTCCTTCGTAACCATCCACCTCCTCCGTGCATGGATTTCTTAATACAGTTGCGTGTTTTGCAGGCTGCAGGCGTTAAATGCCACCATGATTCACAGTTGCTGGTACAGCGACGCAGAGCCCGAGAGCACAGGAAAGGGCCATGTTCAGAAGTGAAATCAGGGAGAAAGGTCCAGAATGGTATGCCGACAAGACTTTCATTAAAGGAACATAGTTTAAACTCTGTACAATCCTCCCCAGAGCTATTAAAGTACAGATTTCACAGTCAGAGGCAAGCATGGAAGCAGCAAAGGAATATCAATGGAGCAGCAGAGAGTTAAAGGCGTGCAATTGAAGAATTTAAGCCTTATTTCAGTAATTTTGAAGGCAAGGCACCGTACCAAGGACCCCGGGATCACTTGGAAGGCTCAGCGCACAGAAATCAAAGCTATCAGGGTTCTCATATCAGCAGATTTGTTCTAAAGGACAAAGCGCCCATATTACTTCCATATTTTACCATGTTCCTGAAGAAAGTTCTGCACTGATCACAGTCCGAAGTGGCCAAGAGCATTTGTTTTGAAGTATGGTCGACCTTTGTATCATTATTTCACTTTCTTGTTCATTCACCAAAAAGTACTACAGAGTACTGCAGCCAGGTACAGCAGAGACATACCTGAAGTAAATGGAAGCCTGACGAAGACCATTCTTTCCTCCAGAGAGTACCGGAGATAAATGCGTTGAGTTTAAATAGAATGGGCTTCGGCCCTTTTCTCTTCTAAGTTTTAATTCTGCATTTAGTTGTCCACCTACCACCTCTGCTCCTTTTTTAGCTATAAAAACCCAGAATAAACACATTGTAAGGGTTCCAGATTTTTATCAGAAAATTATGCAGTGAAAGGCTTTTTGCATAAATTTTGTAAAATTCTTGTATGAAGGCTCAGAGCCCATAGGGTCTCAGTGAGGAGGAGTTCTATCTGTCAAAGAGGATTCTGGTCTTTGGTATTTCACAGTCTGTAACTCTCTTTTATATGTTATTTAATATATCATTTCATCTCATCCATCTTTCCTGTATCATGTTTTGGAATGCGAGTGGCTCACTGGTTTCTGGTAAGGATTCATCCTATTTGATGCCCATACTCGGATCCGTCAAGCGCTTTAATATGGCTCATGCATGATATTCTATTCCATTATTCAGCTAACCATACTTCTGCTATATTAGTTTCTTTGGGAGGGTGCTTTTAAAATGCTATTATCATGTATGGATTCTTAGATTGGTAAGCCCATGCATGGTGGTATTGTATATCTGGGTATCAGCTCAATGTTAACTAGTATCTTCTTAACACTTCTTTCATTGCATACACCTTCTGATAATTTATGTCTGTGAAGTATTTCTGAATCGGCCCGCTTTGCAGTAAACTGTCTCTGAATTGTCTGTTGCTTTTGTATTAGAGTTCTGCATCTTGCCTTTGCAGTATCTCTTTCCCTGTGTTAGTTTCTGAGATTTTGGTCCCATTCTATTTCATTTACCTGTTTTCAGGAGATAGCATGTGAGCTGAAGCTGACAACTTCATCCATTATATTATAAGCTCCTTGCTATGCTAAGATGTCCTAGGCACTAGTCTATTGCAACTCTAGGCTGTCTCTAGGAGCTACAACATCTTTCTGGCGCTGTTGCTGGGGACGAATTTAAGAAAATTATAATCCCTGGGCCTCGAAAAAAATCATATTCACTCTCTAAGTAGGTGAGCACAGAGAGTTGAGAGTTGTATATCCCTCACCTTGGCGACTCCACATTTGTTATTTGATATATCTATTTGCAGTCCTAGCTCCTCGTAAGCCACACCTGAGGTTAGATCCGTCTAAACCAAAGTCACCTTCAGTATCTGACACTGAACAAATTATACATAGAAGGAATTGGAGGGAAAGGAAATCAGCTCGTTCCCAAATTCCTGAAGTGCCTATAGAAGATTTTCCTTCCTCTTCCTCTCAAGATTCTCAGTTGCAAATTCCAGACTCCACTGTAGGAGATACTGATTATTATTACTCAGATAGTTCACCTAGAGAGGGTATCAGAAATAAAAACAGTCTTCATCCTACTCCTAAGGTTGAAGAGGTCAAGGAAGTAACTGAAGTATCTGCTGTTAATAGACCTTTGTTTCCTTCAACCCCTCAAGCTCCAGTTGAGTATATTCCTATTATTGTTCATACTCCACTTCCTACTCTTCCTCCTCTGACTCATCAAACTATCGTACCACCTCCACCTCCTCCAATGGCTAATGTTCTTGCTTTCTTGATGAATAAATATGCTCCCCTGGCATTACCCCAAGTGATGAATGATATGCCCCAAGATTATCTGAAGGTCTTGCCCAGATTCAATGGAGAAAATGAAATCGATGCCCAAAAACACCTTGAGACTTTCTGCTCCTTTGTAGAGAACTTTAATGTTGAACATATAGATGTGGTCTTAAGACTGTTTGTGCAATCTCTAGATGGTGAAGCTCGAAAATGGTTTAAAACATTGGCTGGCCGTTCTATTACCACTTGGGATAACATGGAAGATACTTTTCTCAGGAAATGGGGAGAGAAGAAAGATCATGGAAATTCTCTTATTGAGTTCAATACACTAAAGAAAAGACACAATGAAGGAGTGTCAGAATTTATCAAGAGATTTAATAAATTATATCTGAGCCTCCCTACTGATATGAAACCCCATCAAACTGCTGCTAAAGTAGTCTTTGTTGCAGCCTTTGATTCAGAGTTTGGTTTCTCTCTTAGAGAAAGAAAGCCTGCTACTCTAGATGATGCTCAGGCAGATGCACTAGAGTTGGAAGAAAACTTCGCCTCCACCGGTAAATCAAAAGGAAAACCTGAACAAGATAGCATAAGAAAGGGAAAAGAGGAGGTATCTATTTCTAACCAGGACAGAGACTCAGCCAATGACAAATGGAAGAAATGAGCAAATTAATTAAGAAAATGGTCAAGCTTGAATTGGAAGCCAAGAACTCAGCCTTCAGGAATTTCCAGAATGCTCCAAATAGAGGACACAATCCACAATACAGGAAACCACCCTTGCAAATATTGCCGAGGGAAGCAAAGGAGAAACAAGATCAAGTGCCACATCCATTGTACCTGGAAGGTCCAGTAGATTACTCCACTGAAGATGTTGCCTATAGGCTGGAGGATGCAAATCTTGACTTTTCAAATAGTGACAGAGAAGAATTCCCTTTGCAAGGGAATGATGAAGCTGGGTGCCCATCTCAAAAAGAAGAAAATATCAGAGACGCAGAAGAAGCAGAATTTGATCATTATTGTAAACAATTTGATGATTTCATGCAAGCACATTTCAATAGAAAATATGATCTCAGATCTTGTAGAAAGAGGACTCATACCCAAGAGAAAGAAGAAGAGCTGCCCCAGGAGGAAGTACCTGCTCAGGAAGAGGCTACAATGCAGAAGGCTACAGACAAAGGTAAGCAACCTCTAAACAATCCTCTGCAGTCTAATGATCAAATCCCTTCTTCTTCAAAAGTAGTCACTTATTCTTGTACCAAATCTGTGTCAAAAGAAGCCCAGCCCCCAGTTGAAAATAAAGAGTCAAAAGAGGTTATGATAGAAAATCCCCTCCTGCTTTCGGTCTGCAAAAAGAACTAGAAAAATTCAAAATCCCAGTCCCCTTGACTGAATTGTTGAAACAACCAGCATATCAATCTCAAGTCACATCTTTTATGCTCCCTCTAGAAGCACCAATCATCCCAGATAGTCTCAACCTTCAAGAAGAGATACCCATGGTAGTTTTTGGCCCACATGTTGAGGAGATAGATCCCTCTACTCCTCCCTTCTATGTGTCTCTGGTAATCCATGACCTACTATTACATAACTGTATGTTAGATTCTGGAGCTTCCCACAATATTATGCCTCTATCAGTCATGGAACAACTAGTTTTACAAATCACACGTCCATACAAAGACCTCTACTCATTTTATTCCAAAAGAGTTAAATGCTTGGGGATGATCAAGGATTTAGTGGTCAATTTAGTCCAAATCCCAGCAAAAAGTGTGGTAATGGACATCGTGGTGGCTGACATCCCAGCTCGTTTTGGCATGTTGCTGTCAAGGTCCTGGGGAACAAAAATTGGTGGATAAATTAAAATGGATTTAACATATGCCACTATCCCAGTTTTTGGCGGCCAAGAGAGGAGGTTATACAGGGAGACTAAGTTTGTCAAGATGGTGACAAAGGCTGACAATTCCGTAAATTCACCAGTTTACAACAAGGAAGGAGATTTTTCATGCTTGATGCTGGAAGAAGATCAAGATTATGCTCATGAACCATCCTTCTGCCAGATCAAGACTGAGCAGCCCTCAGAGAACATGGAAGCAGGAATTTGGACACTCCATTTTGATGGAGCAAATTCAAAAGAAGGTAATGGAGCAGGAATTTTATTGATTTCTCCTACAGGAAGGTGGGTTCCATTATCCTTCAAGTTAGAATATGAAGCCACCAACAATGTGGCTGAATACGAAGCACTTCTGTTAGGATTGCAGACAGCCAGGAATATGGGTATACAAGGCTTAAAAGTTCTGGGAGATTCAGAACTAGTAGTCAGACAAGTCAGGAATCAGTGTCAGACCAAACATCCTAGACTAAAGGCTTATAGGAATGAAGTTTGGGACATGATAGAAAATTTCTTTTTGGCATTCAATATCCAGTTCATGCCCCGAGAGCAGAATAGAATGGTTGATTCCCTTGCTGTGGCTGCTAGTACATTTCGACCACCTCAGAACCCTCTTTTAAGATATGAAGTCGAGGTGCGTTATCGGCCTTCAATCCCAGATAACATCAAACACTGGCACGTATTTGAGGATGAAGAACAGATGAAGAGATTCCTGGAAACAGTAGGAGAATTCTCCAATATGGAGATTGATGATGAAAAAGAGGTAGAATCTGAAAACATTTCAGAGAGAAATTGAGAGGAAAAAGTGGAAGGTAATAAAGTGTTGCAGCTGAAGGGAAACATAATACCTAGAGGGCTGGTGCCTCTAGAAAGATTATTTGACAAGAATTATGTCTCATTGCAGCCAAGAAAAGAGGTAGAAGAAAATTAGGTTGAAGACCTGAATTTGGGTACGAAGGCTGACCCCAAAATCGTCAAATTGTCCAAGAAAACCCCTAGAGAATACAAAAAGCTATATCAGAAGCTATTCTAGTCTTACAAAGATGTGTTTTCATGGTCCTATCAGGACTTGAAAACTTTTGATATCAATATTATGCAACACAAAAATTCCACTGAAGATAGATGCAAAGCCCCATAAGCAGAAGCTCAGACAAATAAATCCCCTGCTGCTGCCTTCTATCGAGAAAGAAATTAAGAAGCTGCTGAAGGCCAAAATAATTGTACCACTGAGGTACTCTGAATGGGTGGCAAACCTTGTCCCTGTACGCAAGAAGAATGGAGAAATAAGGTTGTGTGTGGATTTTAGGAATTTAAACAGAGCATCCCTAAAGGATAACTATCCACTTCCTAAAATGGATCATATCCTGCAGAAAGTAGTTGGAGCTACAAGAATGTCAATGATTGATGGATTCTCTGGTTATAACCAGGTGGCTGTACTTCCAGAGGATCAGAAGAAGACTGCTTTCACCACACCATGGGGTACATTCATGTATGCCAAGATGCCTTTTGGATTGATTAATGCAGGGGCCACTTTTCAGAGGGAAATGGACATTGCTTTTGTTGGGGAGAAGGATAAATTATCGGTGGTCTACCTCGATGATATCACTGTATTTTCCAAGAATGATGCTGAGCACATTGAACATCTGAGAAAAACTTTCGAAAAATGCAGAAGGTATGGTCTTTCCCTTAATCCTCAAAAGTCTTTATTTGCATTAGAGGAGGGAAAGCTTTTAGACCATATCGTGACTTAAGATGGGGTGAAGATAGATCCTAAGAGGGTAGAGGTTATAAATGGTATCTCTTTCCCCAGAAATAAAAAAGAAGTAAAGTATTCCTAGGGCGCATAAATTTCTTGAGGAGGTTTATCCCTAACTATGATGAGATAGTTAGGCATATAACAGATATGCTGAAAAAGAATAATGAGGTAAAGTGGTCACAAGAATCACGGGAGGAATTTACCAGGATTAAAAATGCTTTTGCAGAAGCCCCTATGCTGGCTGGACCAGATTATGATAAACCTTTCATGGTTTTTTCTTTTGCATCACCTCATACAATAGCAGGAGTCTTATTGCAGAAAAATGAGGAGGGTTATAGGCAGCCTATTGCCTTTTTCAGTCAGGTGCTCCGTGATGTAGAATTAAAGTATAACATATTGGAAAAGCAAGCATATGCCCTTGTGAAATCCCTCAAAGCATTTTGTGTATATATCTTACAGTCCCACATCACTGCATTTTTGCCTGCAGCTACTGTAAAAGATATTCTTATTCAGGGGGATAGTGAAGGAAAAAGAGGGAGGTGGTTTGCTAAAATACAGGAGTATGACCTGGACATCCGCCCTACTAAGCTAATTAAAGGACAAGGGCTTGCCAAAATGTTATCTGAATCAAATTATCAGGCTTTGGGCATAAATTTATCCATTATAGCAGGTGAGGAATCTGAGGATAAAGAAGAACGACATGGAATTGGGGTAGCTACTCCAGAAACACATATAAAGTACCTCACCAGTCTGTGGTACAAAGAGATAATAGAATATCTCCTTACACTCAGCTGCCCTCCAAGTTGTGACAAAACTAAATACAGAGCGTTGAGATTGAAATCACAGAAATACATAGTCGCCAATGGCTGGCTATACTGGTGAGATCCCTCAGGCATATTACTCCTGTTCCTCACAGAGAACGAAGTTGAGAGTATTATAGCAGAGTTCCACGAAGGGATCTGTGGAGGTCACTGCAGCTGGAGGGCTACAGCTCATAAAATTCTGAAAGCTGGCTTCTACTGGCCAAAGCTTTTTGGAGATGTTTTTGCCAGGGTAAGAGCATGTGATAAATGTCAAAATTTTGCTGAGAGATAGAAATCTGCACCGTTTCCCCTGATTCCAGTGCATGTGGATGAACCATTCAAACAATGGGGTATTGATTTTATAAGTGAAATACATCCTCCATCTAGTGGACAACATAAATGGATATTAAAAGCCACGGATTATTTCACCAAATGGGTGGAAGCCATACCTGCAAGGAATGCTACAGATACAGTGATAATAAAATTCATGGAAGAAAATATCATATCCAGGTTTGGCTGTCCTACTAGAATAGTGACTGATAATGCCCAGGCCTTCAAATCTGCAAAGTTTATGAATTTCTGCCAGCAGTATAATATCACACTAAGTCACTCTATAGCTTATTATCCACAAGGAAATGGCTTGGCAGAGTCCTCAAATAAAACTCTGGTGAGGGCCTTGAAGAAGACTATCAATGAGAATCAGAAGAATTGGGATTCCCAATTGAAATTTGCTCTATGGGCTAATAGAATCACCAGCAAGAGAGTAACCGGGAGATCTCCCTATGAATTGGTATATGGACGAGCATCAGTTTTTCCTATACAACTGGCTTTACCAGTGGCCCGCTTCATGCAAGAAAGTCAGGAAGAACATGATGATATGATCAGGAGAATCAATCAATTGGTGGAATTAGAAGAAACACGGGGCCAAGTGAATCAGAGATTAATAGAATATCAAGAGAAAATGAAACACATTTTTGATCAGCACGCAAAAGACAAGAAGCTGTAGATTGGTGATTTTGTGCTCAGGTGGGATATCCGGAGAGCTGAGAAAGGTAAACATGGCAAATTTGACCCCATCTGGTTTGGTCCTTTCAAAATTGTGGAACAGGGGGGCAATAATACTTTCAGGTTGGAGAATTTACAGGGCGACTTGCTGGATGCCCCTGTAAATGGTCAATTCCTCAAGCCCTACCTTCAGTTCTGATTCAGGCCAGGCAGCCTGATGTATTATATTGTATGATAGTTTCCTTTTTGTTTTAGTTTGAATAAGGTGGGTGTTGTGATGAATTATAAAGCAAAAAATGAAGGTGCTGAAGAGCAGAATCTGCACACATGATGATCAAAAGGTCTGCGAAGTTCTCATCACGCTCAGGGATGAACGTGCCGTCCCCAGGTGGAGCCAATGTTGATCATAATCAGCTCCCCGTTAAAATTCTCATATGAAATCTGGCTTAAACCTCTCAAATCCCCTTTATCAGCCTCAAAAATCCTTTTTCTACCTATCGATGTCGTCTCCTGCCTCTAAACCGCATTATAAAAGGCCACAAATTCGATGATTCCCATATGATTAGGCCCTAGCCCCTTTTGGCCAAGCCCCTGCACCTTTTCCTCCACGTGACCCACACCCGAGACCAAGCGTTTAAGCCCCAGGCGCTATATCGCAATCGGAGCCGTCAGGCGGGCGTTTCCCTTTGTAACACTGGAGAATTCCGATGCGATTGGTTTTTTAATAAAAAGTCCCGCGATGCATTCTTCACCATAGATCCGTTATCCTGATCCGACGGTTGAGCGCAAATTGCACTCCCGCTCCCAATCGCAATCGCAACTTTCGTTGCATTACCCCTTTGTTCCACTGCAATTGCGATTTACCGATTACAGTCTCCGTCGTCGATCTATGATATAATCTAATGGTCAGCGCTCTATCGCTCCCTCGCCCCCGATCGCAATCGCACTCTCCAATCGCTAACACCTTTTGCCCTTTGCGATTGCGATCCCTCTATACAATCTCCACCGTTGATTCCCCCTGCTAATCCAACGGTCCAACTCTAATCGCTCCAATGCAATCGCGGCATTCAATGGCATCCCCTCTTCTACGCCCCTGATTGCGATTGTCCCGATCTGATCCCAACCGTCCGTTTGATCCATGATCTGACGGCCATCGCACTTCCCGCCTCATCGCAATCGGAATCTTTGTAATGTGTCACACTCGTTTCCCTTCGATTGCGATTTCCCAACTAAATCGCGGCCGTCCATTCGTTCGAAGATCAACGGCCCAGATCTTGTCGCATCGCAAATTATGAAATGTGCATCCCTCTCGTCCATTGCGATTGCGATTGCCCGACTTAATCTTGACCGTCCGTTGGATCTAACAATCTGATGGCTCAGATTTGATTACCCTCCACCACGCTGTGTCCCACCGCATATGATCGCGATTCATTGCATTTTCACCGCATTCCTTTGTATTTCTGTCATAACCAAAGTTTTGTGTTTTACATTAAAATCCTTTGTTTCATAATTATTCCACCCGCTGCTCATATATCAAACCATTGTTCGATCTCCGTCGTTGATTTTCATCCCCAAACCATGATCGAACGGTCCATAAGCATGTTTTGGTCAAACCCTGTTAGTTCGTTGTTTACACCATATCAAAAGCATTTCCCATCGTCATTTTGTGTAGAGCCACCATTTCACCACTGCTGCGTAGCCATTCTGCACGTCCTTCATAACCATCCACCTCCTCCGTGCATGGATTTCTTAATACAGTTGTGTGTTTTGCAGGCTGCAGGCGTTAAACGCCACCATGATTCACAGTCGTTGTTACAGCGACGCAGAGCCCGAGAGCACAAGAAAGGGCCATGTTCAGAAGTGAAATCAGGGAGAAAGGTCCAGAATGGTATGCCGACAAGACTTTCATTAAAGGAACAGAGTTTAAACTCTGTACAATCCTCCCCAGAGCTATTAAAGCACAGATTTCACAGTCAGAGGCAAGCATGGAAGCGGCAAAGGAATATCAATGGAGCAACAGAGAGTTAAAGGCGTGCAATTGAAGAATTTAAGCCTTATTTTAGTAATTTCGAAGGCAAGGTACCGTACCAAGGACCCCAGGATCACTTGGAAGGCTTAGCGCACAGAAATCAAAGCTATCAGGGTTCTCATATCAGCAGATTTGTTCTAAAGGACAAAGCACCCATATTACTTCCATATTTTACCATGTTCCTGAAGAAAGTTCTGCACTGATCACAGTCCGAAGTGTCCAAGAGCATTTGTTTTGAAGTATGGTCGACCTTTGTATCATTATTTCACTTTCTTGTTCATTCACCAAAAAGTACTACAGAGTACTGCAGCCAGGTACAGCAGAGACATACCTGAAGTAAATGGAAGCCTGACGAAGACCATTCTTTCCTCCAGAGAGTACCGGAGATAAATGCGCTGAGTTTAAACATAATGGGCTTCAGCCCTTTTCTCTTCTAAGTTTTAATTCTGCATTTAGTTGTCCACCTACCGTTTCTGCTCCTTTTTCAGCTATAAAAACCCAGAAGAAACACATTGTAGGGGTTCCAGATTTTTATCAGAAAATTATGCAGTGAAAGGCTTTTTGCATACATTTTGTAAAATTCTAGTATGAAGGCTCAAAGCCCATAGGGTCTCAGTGAGGAAGAGTTCTGTCTATCAAAGAGGATTCTGGTCTTTGGTATTTCACAGTCTGTAACTCTCTTTTATATGTTATTTAATATATCATTTCATCTCATCCATATTTCCTGTATCATGTTTTGGAATGTGAGTGGTTCACTGATTTCTGGTAAGGATTCATCCTAGTTGATGCCCATACTCAGATCAGTCAAGCGCTTTAAATACGGCTCATGCATGATATTCTGTTCCATTATTTAGCTGACCACACTTCTGCTATATTAGTTGCTTTGGGAGGGTGCTTTTAAAATGCTATTATCATGTATGGATTCTTAGATTGGTAAGCCCATGCATGGTGGTATTGTATATCTGGGTATCAGCTCAATGTTAACTAGTATCTTCTCAACACTTCTTTCATTACATACACCTTCTGATAATTTATGTCTGTGAAGTATTTCTGAATCGGCCCGCTTTGCAGTAAACTGTCTCTGAATTTTCTATTGCTTTTGTATTAGAGTTCTGCATCTTGCCTCTGCAGTATCTCTTTCCCTGTGTCAGTTTCTGAGAGTTTGGTCCCATTCTATTTCATTTACCTATTTTCAGGAGATAGCGTGTGAGCTGAAGCTGACAACTTCATCCATTATATTATAAGCTCCTTGCTATGCTAAGATGTCCTAGGCACTGGTCTATTGCAACTCTAGGCTGTCTCTAGGAGCGACAACACAGACCATCCTTGATCTCTCAGCGCAGATGGGTTGGCACATTCATTAGATGGATGTGAAGACTGCGTTCCTTAATGGGATCATTGAGGAAGAGGTGTACATTGAGCAGCCTAAGGGATTTGAGATCTTCAACAACGAGTCGCATGTGTGCAGGCTCAAAAGAGCACTGTATGGGCTGAAACAAGCACCCCGTTCTTGGTACACTCAGATTGACAGCTATTTCACTGGACTTGGCTTCACCAAGAGTGAGGCGGATGCAAACCTGTACCAGATTGTGGTTGAGGGTAAGATTTTAATCATTGTACTTTATCTTGATGATTTAATACTAACAAGTGATGAGCAGTTGATACACTCATGCAAGGTAGATCTTGCAAAGGAGTTTGAGATGAAGGATTTGGGCCTCCTTCATCATTTCCTTGGATTGGAAATATGGCAGCGGGAAGGTGAAATATTTGTGTCTCAAGGAAAGTATGCCCGAGAGATACTGGAGAAGTTTCACATGCAAGGCTGCAAGCC
Source organism: Pinus albicaulis (assembly GCA_034641835.2). Lineage (NCBI taxonomy): Eukaryota > Viridiplantae > Streptophyta > Pinopsida > Pinales > Pinaceae > Pinus > Pinus albicaulis. Next base: position 1,815,826,716 of record CM076580.1, read on the forward strand.
TATTGACACTCCTCTTCTAGGAAATTGGAAGAAAGAGGATGCTACATCGGCAGAGATAGTGGATGCCACTGTTTATCGACAGTTGGTGGGTTTGCTCATGTATTTAGTCAATACAAGATCGGACATATGCTATGCGGTAAACTAGCGTTCACAAGCAATGGTTAAGCGTACCAAGCTCTTTTGGAAGGCAGGCAAGCATGTCCTGAGATATCTCAGGGGTAAATCTGAGTATGGTTTATGGTACAGACAGACGGATGAGGTGAAGTTGCATGGCTTCACGGATGCAGATTGGGCAGGAAGCCCAACAGACAGAAAGAGCACATCAGGAGGGATTTTCAGTATCAGATCTACGGCAGTTTCTTGGTACAGCAGGAAACAAAGATCTGTGGCACTCAGTTCAGCGGAAGCATAATACATGGCAGTAAGTTTAGCTGCATGTGAAGCTATCTAGATGAGGAAGATTCTAGTTGGTTTGTTCGGTTCACATTTAGATCCCATGGTGATTCATTATGATAATCAGAGTTGCATTAAACTCTCGGTTAATCCTATGTTTCATGATAGATCTAAACATATTGATATCTGGTATCATCATATCAGAGATTGTGCGCAGTGGAAGATCATGTTGCTTCAGTACATTCCTACGGAGGATCAGGATTCAGATATTCTGACGAAGGCGCTCACCAGGAGCAAATTCAAATACCATAGAGGCAGGATCGGGGTGAAGGATAATCCCTATCTTATTGACAGGGAGTGTTGAGATTCAACAAGATGATGAGCTTAGTGAAAAGAGTCACCTTCACTAAGTGCGCTCGCAGGCTATTTTTGGCGCAAGTCTATTTTTAGACATGATCATATTTCAGAAGTTGCAGGATGCTATTTGTGGATGGTTGATCAAGTTGGAAAAATAGATAAAATTCTATTTTTATAACATTGGGCGAAGTCTATTTATAGATCGTCAATCTAAAAATAGATGCATGTCGATTATTATTAGCTCTTAATAATAATCAGACACTAAACAACAACTTATTCTCTTGGAGCACTTCAGTTCAGTGCACAGATGTGGCACAACAGCTGACAGAAGGAATTACCCTATTCCTAAGGGTTTACTGGAGCTAAAGCATGGAGGACTTAGTTAGAACTCAAGTGGAAGAGTTATGACACAGTTGGAAGAAGTAGTTATGGAGTTGTATTTAGTTTAACTCAGTTAGACTCAGTTGAGCTAGTTGTGTCTAGTATAACTGATTGATACACTAGTGAGAGTGGAGTGAATTAATTATTTAATTAATTCACAAATAATAACTCATTAATCAACTGAACAATACATCAGTTAACTACAGTGCATGGTAGTTTCAGTGGAGACCAGTGGAGAGATAGGTGAAAAGGCAAGATAGACTATCTGTTGTGACTATAGTGATGCATTGATTGCATCACACACTCAATGGAGATGCCACTGAGGATTGCGCAGTCAAGGATGGAGTAATTCGAATTCATTCAGAGCTATTCTTCAGCAGAGATTGCGCAGTGGAGGCAGGCTAGTAGGGGGCAAAGATCGGTGCATGGATTTGCAAGATTAGGCCTGATTAGTGTATGACGATTGTACTGTACTGAGGGCTTGTGATAAGCTTTGTATGCTTGTATGAGATTGTCATATGATATCCATGTTACATAATATATATTTGGGGTTTTCAGCTTCAGGCTTTCCCGGTTAAAAACTGTGTTTATGCTTCACATGTGTGTGCAATTAATTTTTCTTCAAAAGATTAACAAGTGGAATAGATTCAGTATCTTGCATAAAGTTAAATAGTGTGAGATCAGGTGGATCTTGGACATATGCATGCTTAGTGCATATAATTTCTACAATCTCCCGCGTTTTGATGAGATATTACTCCTCGTTATCCGAGGCTAGACTGGCACGATAGTGCAAATTGAATGAATATGTACATTTTATTAATTCCTTCAACAAATGTTAGATCCGTCTTGCGTTTATCAATATGCCACATGAGATCTCCACCATTGGTGTTATGGAAATCAACGATGGTGAGTTTTGCGCGGGATATCACTTGGTAATCCCTGCTAAGCCTAGGTTAACCAGTCTTTATTACTTTTTCACTGTGCTTGAGCTGTTAACACTAGCACTCTGAAGGTTTGTCAGTGCTAAGAATAGCTTTTGGGTCTCAGCTCCGTCTCTACTGATGCTTCTCTCCAGCGTGGAAAGCTCTTGGATGTGACACACCCATTTGCTGGTGGAAAAAGGAATTTGATAGTCTTCTCGCCGAGTGTAGTGAGCCGCATGTGTTTTAAACCCCTGTTCGTCATGGTTATAAATGGCACTCTCACTGCTACGTTCCTTACACTGTTCCAGTAAGTTTTACTCAAGTAATTCGTGTTTTATTCGACTTTCCTTTTTTCTTATGTGGTTCTATGTGAAATCTCTTCATATAAGGTTTCTCATTATCTTGTTTTTACTGTGCTTAAAGGATTTCAACCACAAGACCTGCTTGTTGCGGAGAACCACTTCTTCTCAGGTAAAAATACCCTATCCATCATTTAAGAAATTTAGCATAGGATTTGAAGATGTTTTAAGTTTAATGTTTGAAGGATCTCCTTACAGTATTTCTTTTAATTTACAAGGCTTCTGTCTCCAGGTTAGCACTTCCTTCGTTGGTCACTTTCATTCCTCGAATAATCACTTGGGATTCTTCCAAATATTTTATCGCATGGCTAAATCATAGCTCTCCCTTGTAGGTACACTTAAAGTATATACTTCGAATCCAATGTCTGTCTGTCTGTCTCGGGTGGAATCTGCTAGCATTTGTTTTTAAAGGGTTTTGAAACCCATTTCTTGGCTCGGCCCAAGGAGTAATTCTGCCGACCTTATTGTGTAATGTTATTTTTCCCAATTTGTATATATTAACTATAAATTTCCTAAGAGACAGTATTCGGCCGGATCTTTTGGCCTCGAAGGTTTTTCTACTGCTATATAAATATTTTGTATTATGATTTAAAAGGTTTCTTTCTGAATACTATTACTTATATTACAACATGCAATGTGTATTAGTTGAGGGATTTCAATTTAAATTCTAAACTCTTGTTCTTGGTTTAAGTAATGAAAGGCAGTCGCCGTAAGGTTCATGTCATGTTACATTTACTTCTTGTTTGGTCTATATGTACTATTTAATTCATAGCGACTTCATACTATTTCAAGCTATGCAGAGCTTATGTATAGCAGAGGTTCAAGCGTAGTTTTCAATCTCAATTTTGTCTCATATTTATTTCCTTCGTTCATTTGATTTGATGATATGTAGTTAGCTTGGGGTGAAAACTCAAAGTTGGGAAACACTTTTTGGCGGATGGCCAAAATTTGGGTGGAATTTTTAATTTCTCGTTCAAGAAAATAGTCAACTCAATTTCTCGACCGAGAGTTTTTAAAACTCTCGTCTGAGAGATTTTTAATGTTTCGCCATAGAGTTAGATTGGGCTTGACCGGAGTTAAACTATTCTCAGACAAGATTAAGTATCTTCTCGTCCGAGAGTTTTATTGACATAAACTCTCGGATTTAATGATTTATAAAACTCTCGAACGACGGCTTGTGAAAATTCTGTGCGTGCCTTTGTACAGATTCTCTCCTATCTTGCAGAGTCAGATTATTTGAAAATTCAAAGTATGGTTTTAAGAATTTACGGTCAACTGTTTTACGATAACATTGTTTACAGTTTACGTTGTACTGAAAATGGGAAGGCTATTGATAGGTATAAGTGAGCTCATTGCAAGAAACCATTGCCTCAAAAAGTCATGCGTTCCATCAGTGTTCCTTTTCCACCAGAGCATGTTGAAGCCTTGGAGGAGAATTTGGATTGGGAAGAAATACAGTGGTCATAGACAAGTGTCTGGGTTCGTGGTAAAGAATACCCTCTTGCACGTGCACATTTTTTGGCCTCAAATTAACAAGCTAATGGTGGATGGATATATTTTTGAAGTTCAAACACTATAAACTTCATTTTGAAGAGTTGTTCAATTATGCTTTGACCATTATTAACAAGAAGAATGGCTACTTTACTTGCTTTATACCACTGGTGTGGGATGTATAGTTGGTTTGGAATTCAGAAATTGGAACCTAAATATACCATCTTAATAACTGTTAATCAAGCGATAAGTCACAGAGGTGCAATTGGAATCAGTTTAATTCTACACCTGAATGGTAGTAAAGAGATCAACAGCAATGGAATATTGAAGCATCAGGTGCAAAATATTCTTCAAAAAACCTCTTTGTAGATATGGAATTACGACGAGATCCATAGGTTATTGCAAAAATGAACATTTAAAAACAATATTGGTTGATTGACAATAATTGATTCTGCATTACCCCTTTCAGGGATTAAAAAAAGACAATGGGAAGGCTTTGGATCCAAATGAAGCTTGTAACAATGATCATGTAGTTAAGGTGCAATGTAAGTTGGGAACTTAAATGTGATCGATTTTCCACTCAAATCCTTTTTTTTTCGAAAAAAATATAAGTGTTTCATTGCACCCCTGACTCGCTTTACTGTTAATTCCTGTTGAATTAAATTATGCGGTGACAGAAAAGGAATTCCTAGCTATCATTTATGCTATCAATAAGTTTCGGAAATACATCACCGGGTATTCTACTGTTGTCCATATTGATCACGCAACAATCAGGTATTTGATGAATAAACCTATTACTCATGGCTGTATTACAAGATGGTTACTATTGCTTCAAGAATTTGATATTACAATAGTAGATAAGCCAGGAGTAGCTGATTTCCTATCTAGAATGGATAACAATGATGAATGCATACATGTAGAAGATAGTTTTCCTAATGAACATGTTTTTGCAGTTTCTACTTGTTAGGGTCCTGTGATTTGGTCGATTGGTGAGCCAAATGACGATGTAACATCAAACCAAGCTTTGGAGCCCAAGGACCTAGCCTTACTGGACTCAGAGAGGGCTCTCTCTATATGTGTAAAAGATATCGATGTGTTTTCTTATGGTGTTCTGATATTAGGCTAGTTATGAAGTGAGTTTTTGATTTTTGGTTTTTTAAGTTTGTGAGGGATAAAACTGATCAAAGATATAACATGGGTAACAAGAAGTTAGATTAACTGGGCTATGGGGTCAAAAAGGTCAAGGAAGCTATCAGATGATGATACAAGGCTGCTGTAGGGCCGATTTGATTCAAGGTAGAAGGGATCTTTGGGCAAAATGGAGTAAATGGACATCAAGTTTGTGAATAACAAGGAGTTTCAAGCATCACTGGTTCGATAGATAACATAAACATGGTAAAGAAAACCCTTAATCATGCAAAATGTAACTATAAACTAATCAACACATCGAAACAAACATTCAAGCCATGCATAGAAGTATAAGACCCTCTAACTTTAAGAAATGGCTATCAGACTTTGGGGAAAACACATAAGAAGGACTAACAACTCAAAATACTATGCCGGAACGCCTAAACACATTATTTAAGTTATTGGGCACTTTGACAAACAAGCTTTCATAGTTTTAGGCAAAGGGCTAGATCGGGACTAGGCCTCCTTGGTTCAACAAGATGATAATCTAATCAGTCAAAGAGACAGTTTTATGGACAAAACTATGGACAGTCATAGGTAAGCAGGGCACACCATACATCCTACTCAACATGCATAGAACTTATGAATAAAACTAGCAACAATATCCTTAAGTTACTAAAGAGCAATTAAGAATTCTTTAGTGCAACTAAGGAAGAAGAAAACATAAAAGCTATGAAGATTCAGGAATTTTGAGGTGCCTCCATGGGCATATCTCAAACTTAATCTCTACTGATCTATAGCAAGCAAGAATCATGTATCTTGAATGAAAACTAGAAGACAACAACAAAGCAAGAAACACTATACCATTCTACCATGTCATGGAATCCATAAACAATCCTTCATCATTCATCAAAAGCATCCAAGAGGCAGTCCAAAATCATAACACAAGTATGTTCTTCAAAGCTCATATGACCAATATATTGCTTCTTCTCTCAATTTCAGCCTTGTTTTAAAATGAAGCTTTGTGGAATAAATAGGCTCAAGTGAGGAAAACCTCATGGTGCAACTAGCTATCCCATTGGCCTAATCAAAATATATAAACTTGTCCTTGAGGCTTTGCAAAGCCCAAGGCACAAAATATCCCATAAAATATCTAAAAAATGCTAAAAATGGAAATTATATTGACTTTGCATCATTTTCCAAGTGTAAAAATAGCTAAACGCACATTTGGGAAAAGCAGATTTTTGAGGTTCAAAAATTACAAAAATACTTCAAATTTATATCGGAAAAAGGTCCCCTGTCTTGCTGGAAACAATTGGCAGTCTTCCCGGTGTCGAAACGAAGCTCATGATAGCTCTTTGGAAATATTTCTGTGTCTACTTTCCAGCGCAACTGAAATCACCTCAATCTGATGCCTGGAAGTCCTCCAAATCTGTACCTGTGTGTAAAAAGCCAGGAAATAGCAGACTGCTGATATGACGGGCAGAATGTGCAAAAAGTGAGCATTTTTCGCCGTTTTGAGGGGGCGAATGATCTCCAAATGCTCTGAAAATCGCTGAGGACCTGCTCATAGAATTATGGCATCAAATGGTATCATCCTGCTTACTTGACAAATCCTCAAACTGAAATGGCGAAATTATGAGTTTTCGACCAAAAACCCAAAAAATGCCAAAAAACAAAAAGTTGTCGAAATGGGCCCAAAATTGGCATGCATGACCCTCAAGGGTCCCTAGCAACATGCTCCGAAGCTGAGGCCAAAATATCAAGTGCTGATGTGCCTTTCTCCTCTTTCCATGCCGGGCACTTCCCCTTTGCTTTCTTCAATTTCTCTTGGGCTGCCTTTAGTTTGCGCCGGGCAAACTGATTCAACTTTTGAAAGTGATGTGTCCTCTTCCTTTGTAGCTCTAGATCTCTGTTCGCCCTTTCAAGCTCCATCTCCAAGTGTTTGTTGGCTCTTTCAAGCCATGCCTCTTTGTTTTCTTCAATTTCCTGCTCAAGGAGTGCAGTGAGAGGAAAGGCTTGGAGATGGGCTTGTTCTTCTTCTTTCTGCTTTTCCAAGGCTCTTTTAAGCCCTATGGTCCTAGGCCTCTTCCGCCTAGGCTGGTATCCCTCTTCTTCCTCATCAAAATCACCAATGAGTTCTTCTATCCTCGCTTGTGCCTTGGAAACTTCTTTCTTGTATTTGATAGCCCTTGCCTCATGAACTGCTATGTGAACACTCATCTGTTTGTTTTGGGTTTCCAAGAAATAGTTGAAGTTCCTTGCCTGTTGAAGATCATTCTCCAATGTCTCAATTTGCCCCTCTTTATGGATTAGGAGGTTTTCAAGAAGGCGGGCCTCATTATCGCTGTCATCACTTTGAATTGGGATGACAGCTAATACACCTCCATGCTTTGTACTTTCTCCAACCTTGCTTTTCCCTTTGAAGGCCAATCTCGCACTTTTCCTCCTTGGCATGCTAGTAGGTGTCATTTTGGGCGATTTTATCTTGCTAGGAACAACCTTTGTCACTGTTGGAGTGGCAGCCTTAGACCCTTTCTTGCTTGCTGTGCTAGGTTTTGTTCGTTTGGGAGGAGGAGACACAACTGCTTTACCCTTGAAATCTTCTTGAAACTGCTGCTCTCCTTGAGGCTGCTGGATGTCTTCCTCTTGCTGTTCACTTTTCTGCCCTTGTTCGCCAACCTCAATTTGTTGTTCTGCTTCAATGCCTTGTTCAATTTGTGTTTCAACTTGCTGCCCTTTTTCACCAAAATCAAGCTGCTGTTGTGCTTGGATTTCCTGCTCATTTTGTGGCTCAAGATGTGGCTCAATTTCCTGCCCAAGCTGTTGTTCCTGTCCTTCAGTATCAAGCTGTTGTTCTTCTTCTTGTACCTACTGTTCATCATCTTATTTTCGCTGCTGGCCTTCACCACTGTCCTGCTGTTGTTCCTCATTTTCTGTTTGCTGCTGTTCATCCCTTTCCTCTTGCTGCTGTTCATCTCTTTCCTCTTCTTGCTGTCTACTCCCTTCTCCTTCTTCCTGCTGTCTTGACTGTTCAGTGGTAACTTTGAGCCTTCTAGGAGTAGGCCTGCTCGACAAAGGTATAGGGCGATGAACAGGCTGAGTGTGAGATATATGGACGGGAGGAACAGTAGAGAAATCTGGATGACTGATGAATACATCCCATGGAACCTCTTTCTTCTCTAGCTGGTGTAGGATGATAATCTTGATCAGAGAGTGATGGAAGAGAGAAGGTATTTGCAGAGGTGGGGCCTTCTTTTGGACTGTAGATGCCATCTTCTCGATGCTCTTGAATAAAAAGTAAGGGAGGTTTAGTTTCCTGTTTCTAGTGAAATGCATCAATAGGCGGACATGGTATGCATAAACTCGATCAAACCTCCCTTCACAAGTAAAATATTTCATTATGACTTTCATAAGAGGAGCATAGCTGTCAAGAAGATATGAAAAAGGGAAAATAGCAGTGAAAGCATCCCTATGCTCAGGCTTGATGAAAGGCTTGTAATCTTCTAAGTCAAGATGGGCCTGTTTGAACCATTTGTCGCCATGATATGGAATCTTGGTGGCCTTGGACACTGATCTTGGAGAAAACTTGAAATCAAGGCCAGCTACCTGGAAATGCTTGTTCTGGAACCTCAGGGCGCATAGGTGTGTTAGTGGCGAAAAACTTTTGTCCTCCTGTATCTTCTGGCAGAAGTCTAGACAACCTACTTCATGGAAGTTGAAAAGGACGGATGGATGAGCATTAACCTCTTCTGTAGAGATTGGCTCATATCTTTTATGTGGACCACTCCTGCTTTCTTGCCTTGGAGGCATTTTGACCTAAATGTGCTTTTGAAGAAATAAACTGCCTTGCTGTGTGTAAACTGCCTTCTTAGAGTTAAATTGTGTCAATGCACTACTCTGACAGAGAAACAATGTAATTTGGATGATTTGCAACAAGTTTCCTTACAATACAAAAACCCCTGCTCTTTCAGAAAGTGACCTTCTACCTTGAATGTATCTCTGTCAATAGATTTCTCAATAAGAGACCATACAGTGAAAAGGAGACAACTGTTAGGTGAATTTTTGGTTCAAAGTGTCAAGAAATCACCTTGTTCCTGTTAAGTTTAGAGGTCAATCAACACATCTATATCTTTGTCTCAAGGTAGAATTTCCAATCATTAAAAACCTGCCCTTCCAAGTGTGCCAATCTCTCAACAAACTTACATATGGTGCAATCCACCTTTAGTATGATTAGACAGTCAATATCACAGTTCTGAACAAGGTGACAGAGTAAAAATGCTTCAAAAGTTCAACCAAGCCTGCAATAGTCTTCTCTTTTCAAAATAACTAGGACCTCTTATCAATGTAACCCTTTGGCTTTGTTGGAAAAACCTTTACTCTATATGAACATCCACTTATCAATAAGCTCGAAAAACAAAAGACAGTCAAGCAACAAACACAGTGAACACTGTCTTTTCTGTGAGAAGTGTGAGCAACTTTCCCCTGTAGCTTTCAACCTATAAACTGCTCTTTGACAACAACCCTTTTTTCTGATTATACTTCACTTTCTTCTATAGGTATGTCACTTCATCAAACAGAATCATACACAAACAAAGTTAATCCCCAGTGTGAGCATACAGCCAGACTCACTGATATGGAACAAGGTGACAGAATTTTGAAGAATGTTTCACAAGTTCAACCAAGCCTGCAGGGGGAATATCCTTTCACATAATCAAAACTCCTGTTTTAATATGGAAACCCTGTCCTTTGTAGAAAAAACCCTTACCCAATCTGAAAATCAACTTGTCAAAATAAGCATGAAGAACAAGACAGTCAAGTGGAAAAACTCAGGAAAAAACTGCCCCTTCTGTGGTTTATAGGTTTAACCTCTGCCCTTTGGTATCTCGAGGAATAAAACACTTTTGTTCTTTGATTTAGGAAAAGGTAAGAACACACTATTCTTATTTCAACATATTTCTTTCCTGTAGGCGCTGTTAAAAACACATTCAGCTTTTAACCACAGTCTTACACCTCAGATCACCACACAGTCAGAACACGGTTTTTTCAGATGTGTTGACAAAGTTTGAAAGCTTTGTATGCTGTGGTATGAAAAATTTGTAGCAGTTTATCACACTGTTTTCTTTATAGGTACTTCTAGCAATATATCTACTACTCCAGCACGGTTTCAAACAAGGGCATACACAGTCAAGCCATAGAAAACACAGTGATGGCACTTTCTGGTGTTGGTTGTAAGAGAACCCTGCTTTTTTGATGCTTTTATGATATGTCAACCAACATTTATCATTCAAACTACATGAGAAAACTCTCACATGACAACTATCCTTCCTTTGTATCACTATTCCTCATAATCATTTGACCTACATGCCTTCAAAGTATCCTTGGAAACTTCTGACTGTTTCAAATACATAACATGACGGTTTTGACCTTGTCTTATCCAAATTTGAGAGAAAATTGCAATGGCCACTCATACTGGTGCTTAATTCAACCTTTTGGTGTTTGTTTCTAACCTCAGCACCACATCAATAGCTAGTTTTTAACAAACTTGAACTGTAGTTTTTAAAACCCTCACAGCACTTAGCAATTTTGAAACCGAGGGGGAGAGCATGTAAAAATACCTTCAAACTTGATGGAAATCCTTTGTGGGGAGCTGGAGTAGCTTTGCATATGAACTGGAGGCTTTAAACTTGCACGGCACTCTGAAGAGAAATAACGTCGCGCAGAAATCTAACCGGGCGGCCTGTCGGGTCGTGGTCGGGTGCCGTGTACAGGCGTGTCGCGCACGCGTACAGGCGCGTCGCGCGACAGTTGAACGCCCGTTCAAAACTTCTCCCAGGCGCGTCGCGCAGTGTTTAAACCTAAAAACTGTGTGCAAAATGCTCAAAATCATTCCAGTCTTCTTCGCTCGATGCTGAGAACATCAAAGGAAAAATCACTTGTGATTTGAAAATACAAATTTATTCCGCGACCTCACTCCTTTGACATATCAAAACTCCCAACGGTCACCTTTATTTTTTGACATGCAAAATGAACTTTGATTGGCCCTCGCAAGGTTTTCACAACTTTTTTGACTTTCTTCAACACAACCCTTTGGCGTATTTGTAACTTGGATTCGGCAGCGATGCAGGCAGTGGAGCTTTTTATGTTTTTTGGACCGTGCTAATATGAATGAACCTTTTTATAAATAGCAGATATAGCTTGAAAATTTAGAACTCTGTTTCACTCATACACATGACTCTGAAGGGTGATTTCTGTCAGTTTTGCCTCCCTGGTGACCATTTAACACATCAACTTCAAATTTGAAAAAATAACCTAATGACCTTCAGACCATCTCTGCCACTGTGTTAATAATGATGGTGATATTCATTGTGTAAAGTAACCCCTCTTCAAAACTGTTTAAAAAACCTGAAGACTGCTTTGTTTTTGAAAGGATAGGGTTTGTATTGTCAACATGCTTTGACAGTCTTTGTCTCCAAAAGCTTCTTCAACTTCTTCCCCACTGCAGGTATCAAGAATTTGCTGTACTTATTTGGATTTTCCATGGCCCTTTTTTCAATTACTTCTCTGCTCAAAACATTTTATATGATATCTCTGTCCATTGAATAATGAAAACCCATTTTTGTCTTGAACTTTCTAAAATACTGACAATCTATCAAAACAACTCTTTGTCTATTATGAACAATAGTTTCCATGGTGATGTATCTTGATGACAGAAACTAGATTATTTGTGCCAGTTGTTATAGCAATTTTGACAAGGCAACTATTCATTGATGAATCTGCTTTCCAGAAAGACATACTTGATTGTAAATGCAACTGTTAGGTGTTTTTGAGCTTTCTTCTTTGACTATGGGTAGAAGACAAAACAGGGGATGATGCATGAGAGTTAGAAAGTGAAACAAGGAGAGCTGCTCTTTATGTTTCCTGTGGAGGAGCTCTTCACTATCTTATTGCACTGCTTTTTGCTGAGGGGAACTGAAATGTCACCATTTGCCTTGGTCAACTTATTCCAAGTCATTTGAAGATGATCTTTGTAAGTATGGAGGTTAGCACCCTTTGAAAAACAACCACCCTTTCTTCTGCCTGTGTAATGACATGATTTGTCAACCCTTCTTCAATTTGGTCTTGTTGAAACAGCAGGCTGCTTATGATTAGAATTGTCTTCACTAATGATATGTCCCTCCAAGGTTTTAACAATTCATATGATTTGAAAACTTCAAATGACTTCCTTTACAAGACCAAAACTCTGTTTTCCCTTTAACTTGCGCACTTCAGACCCTAGCCCTATTATGATCATCACTCACACTCAGAAAACCTAGAGTTACTGTTTCACTGTTCAGTAAAAAGCAAACTTGGGCTTTTGCGATCCCTAAAGTCAATACTAGCCAGCGCCCTCTACTTGTAGATGAAGGAGGCGCCCTAACCCTCTGCTTGTAAATGAAGGAGGTTCTTGGCCATGACAAATTACCAGTTTGCTGTGACAGTGGTGTCTTTCTCTTACTGCGATTTTCATGCTGAAAGGAAGCTGTAAGGTCTTGATGAGTAACTCTCTGTCTTGCAGATATATCTCAGGCTCATGTTTACATTGAGAAGCAGCTGTTCTTCTAAATGTAGATTCAAGCAATTTCTTCTGAGATGATGTTATATTTCCTGTCTTTGTAGAATCCATAAAACACTGTGAAACACCTAATAATCAGCTTGAGACTGTGGTTTATGCAGTGCTGAGACCTATGGGTGTGTAAGTGGCGCGACCTAGAGCTGTGATCAACTTGATTTGCAGAGTGGGAGGTCTGTCATGAATGGTCTATAGCAGATGGAGGTTTTTTTGGCCTTTTGATGGTTGCCAAGGGTAAAATGTCTTAAAGCGCCACTTCCTAACTTAGGGGAGGCTTTTGAAACAGACTTGGATTGTGCTTTTTAGAGCTGTTGGGCAGACCAGTTGGGCTAAAGCTAGATATGATAGTGATAATGAGGTTTTTACTTAGACATGGGTGGACTGAAAAGTAGGAGGGCAAAAAAAAGTTTTATGAGGGTTTTCTAGATGACAAATTGACATATGGAAATCAGTTTCTAGATAACTCAGCTATGGATCTAGTCATCACTAACATGTGAAAAATACTGATGACTAACAGTGGCTCCATTTGGGGAGGGCAGCTCCTCGTCAGGAGGTGTCCAGAATTCAGATCTTTGGCTTATGAATACCAGTGCCTTATCCATTGGCGCAAAATTCACCCTTCTTTTGATGTTATTTCTGAAAAGTGACAGCATGATTAACATCAATGATACTTCTACCTACCCCACTATCTTTCCTAACATTTTTTCTTCTCTTTGGCGCATTTGAACTAGCAGCCTTTTGAGAATGCATATTTTTCTTTTTGCAAAATGAACCTATCTATTGCTACTCTTATATCTGCCGGGAGTTTAGATTAAACTGATGAACTCCTTCATTACTCTACCTAATGCTAGATCGACCGTCAAGATTAAGCAGTTTGACAAGATTTTATTCTCTAATCTAAAACATGAAATTTAAAATGATCAAATCAGGATTAGGCAGTCTGATTTGTCATGCATTTGCGGCATAAAAGACAAGCTGCACACAAATATTATTTTGCAACAAAGGGAAACTAGACAAGCGGGGCTAAGATGTACAATGTATTTTTCATCCCTCGCTTCTCTCTTTGGTTCTGTTTTAGGCATGTGGAACCATAATCTCTCCCTAATCTAAACTCTGTGATAAGTCAATCTTACACAATGTTGACTATCTTTTGCACTCACTAACTTATCAGCAAATAAATTTAAACATGCTCAGCTATGATTAGGCTAGATAGCTGAATAAGACATTGAAGTACTAGTAGCGGCATTTAGACTTGCTCGCTTTCTGAAAGACTACTTTTGGAACATGGGGCCTTTGTTTCTATCTTCACTCGCCCTCTTTTCTGTTTTTTACTGCTTTTGGATTTCCTATCTTTTACTGTTTTTGACTTTTCTATTTTTCAATGTTTCAGACAATGTTATGTACAATGAATGAAAATGTTTCAAAATCAGAAGTGGAGCTCCTGACAAAAATAATGTTTTAATGTCCTGCCATTCACAGGACCCCCAAAAATTTCAGTCCCATCAGGTTCTTGCAAGAAGAAGGCATTGTTTCCACTGACTGAGCTGATGATGTAAGGCCCTTTCCATAAATTTTCAAACTTGCCATGTTTACCTTTGTCTTCTCTTCTAGAATCCCATTTTAAAACTTTATCTCCAATTTGAAAATCATTTTCCTTAGTTCTTCTGTCAAAAATTTGTTTTATTTTGTCTTGTGCTAACTGAGCCCTTTGGTAAACTTCTTCTCTAGTTTGTTGTAAATGGATAGTCTGATTTACTCTCCTTTGCATGTCATTTTCTTCTATTTGGACTTCTTGTAATAGTTTCATTACCGGAACCCCTAAAGATGTTGGGAAAATGGCATCTATACCATAAACTAGCTGGTAAGGGGACATACCTATGGATTTCTTGGTGGTTAATCTATCAGCCCATAAGGCGTGTACTAGTTTCCCATGCCATGCTTTTTGATTTTGTTCAAGAAGTTTTTTGATAATGTTGACTAGGATTTTGTTAGAAGACTCGGCTAAACCATTGCCTTGAGGGTAATAGGTTGTGGAATGTCCTAATGAAATATGATACTTGTGACAAAAGTCTATCATTTTCTTGGAGGAGAAGGCAACGGCGTTATCTGTAATGATTTTCCTGGGACAGCCAAATCTGGATAGGATATTGGTTACTAGGAACGTGATGATGACTGAATCAGTAGCGTTCCGGGAAGGTATGGCTTCTATCCATTTGGTAAAGTAATCAGTGGCTGTGAGGATCCATTTATGTTGAGCGGATGAGGAAGGGTGGATTTCTCCAATGAAATCTAAACCCCATTGCTGGAAGGGTCCTTCAACTATAATGGGATGTAAGGGCAAAGGTAAAAGTTTTTTCTTGCCATTAAAAATTTGACATTTATGGCATGTCATAACTAGTTTGTGAGTATCATGGAATAAGGTAGGCAAATAATAACCGGCTCTAAGGATTTTGTTTGCAGTGGTTTTCCAGTAGAGATGGCCCCCACATTCCCCTTCGTGCATTTCATGCATAATTTTCTCTGCATCAGACTCAAGCAAACATTTAAGCAGCATACCGGTGGGATTTTTCCAATACAAAAAACTATCTAAAATGCAAAACTTTAAAGATTTTTGTTTAAGGAATCTTGCTTTTGTTTTTGATAAAGTCGGAGGAGCATTCAGATAAGTTAATACATAAAGAATATCTGCATACCAAGGTGAATCCAAAAATGTCTGATCAATAGGGGGAAGTGTGCACTCTTCCTGTTCTTCTAAGGCATCGACAAAAATTATATCTAAAGCTTGGAGATTGGTTTCAGCCATTAGTCTTGCAAGTCCTTGTCCTTTAACTAGTTTGGTAGACCGGATTTCTAAGTCATATTCTAGAATGATAGCGATCCATTTTCCCCTTTTACCATCGGGATCTTGGTTCAGAATGTCCTTGACGACAGTATTAGGGACAAAAGCTATGACATGAGAATGCAAGATGTAAACTCGGAAATCTTTCAGTGCTTTTACCAATGCGAATGCCTGTTTTTCCATGATGTTATATTTCAAGGGAGCATCTCTCAGGGATTTTCTAAAAAAGGCAATGGGCTGCTCTTGCCCAGCTGCATTTTTTTGCAACAACACTGTCGCTATTGTGTGTTCTGAGGCAAATGAAAAAATGTAAAAATATTTGGTGAAGTCAGGGCTTATCAATACTGGTGTTTCAGTTAAGGCCCTTTTAATTAGTTCAAAAGATTTTTTGGCTTCTATAGTCCATTTAACCCCGACCTCCTTTCTTAACATATTTGTGATATCTTTCAGGAGCTCAGCAAGGTTTGGGATGAATCTTCTCAAGATATTTATCTTGCCGATAAAGGATTGTAACTCCTTTATGTTTATGGGGTGACTTATCTGTAAAATACCTTCGATTCTCTGGGGGTCTATTTTAATTCCTTCTTCCGAAATAATGTGACCTAGGAGTTTTCCTTCCTCTAGACCAAAAAGTGTTTTCTTGGGGTTTAGGGATAAACCATACTTTCTGCATTTGTTGAAAACTTTTCTTAAGTGTGCTAGGTGTTCTTCATCTGATTTAGAATATACTGTTATATCGTCAAGATATATGACTATGAAAACACCTATGTCTTCTGAGAAGGCTATGTACATGGTTCTTTGAAATGTGGCACCAGCATTCATCAGTCCAAAAGGCATTTTAACGTACATAAAAGTGCCCCAAGGGGTGGTGAAAGTTGTCTTATGTTGATCGGTAGGATAAACCAACACTTGGTTATAACTAGAAAAACCATCAAGCAATGAGATTCTTTTAGCGCCTACTACCTTCTGAAGTATGTGGTCCATTTTGGGCAGAGGATAGTTATCTTTCAGACATGCCCTATTCAGGTTTCGGAAATCTATACAGAGTCTGATTTCACCAGTCTTTTTCCTAACTGATACTAGATTTGAGACCCACTCAGAGTATCGGAGAGACACGATTATCCCGGCATCATACATCTTTTTAATTTCCTTTTCAACCAACGGTAGTAATACTGGGTTTATCCTTCTTAACTTTTGTTTGAAAGGCTTTTGGTTTTCTTTGAGGGGAATTTTATGTTGGATGATGCTGGTGTCATAGGACTTCAAATCTTGGTATCCCCATGCAAACACATCTTTAAATTCCTTAAACAGTTCGATGTATTTATGTTTTATGAGAGGCGGGAGGGTTTTGGACAGTTTAATGTTTTTGGGCTCTTCTGGGCTTCCTATGTTGTATTCCTCTATGTCATCCTCAGTGGATTCCATCTTTGGTTTTTGGGCCACATCGTTAAAATCAAACAATTCTTCTAAAGGTGCGAGCCCTCTGGGTATGGTGTCATTTTCACAGTGTAATACTTTGAGTTCCCTTTGGTCAATGTCCTCTCCTATTTCATTTTCATATGGATTGTCTACCAGGTTTAGATTGGTCCATAGAGGTGGATTTAGTTCCTGGTCTTGACTTTGGCTGGGTTTCCTTTCTTTGTCTCCTGAGTCTGTTTTGGTTATTTCAAACTCATTCCTAGATTGTAGGAAATCATCAATTTGATCATCATCTTGGAATATTTTCCAATGTTCAAGATTATCTGGCACTGTAGGGCGATGTTTGACCTGAGTACTATATGGTTCACTTAGGCATGGCATTTGGCCATTACTCGCAGCAAAGGCGAGTTCATTTGCTAGGCTGTTTTGAATTCTAGGGATATAGGTGAGTTCATATTTCTCAAAGGTTTTAAGGATATCCAAAGCTGCATTCCTATATTCTCTTAGTCTTGGGTTCTTTGCCGAATATTCACCTTTGATTTTTCTGATTACAAGTTCTGAGTCTCCTTGGGCTGATACTCTCTTAGCGCCTAGGTCCCTAAGTATGTGTAGACCAATGAGAAGGGCTTCATATTCCACAATGTTATTAGTACATTGGAATTCCAATCTAAAAGAATGACCTTCTTTAGTATTGTGAATCCAGATGTCGGCCCCTGATCCCGTTTTGCCACAAGAACCGTCAAAGCTTATACTCCAAAGAGTTTCCTTTTCATACATGATACTAAGCTGTTTTTCAGGTTTCTTGGGACTTTGGTCATCAATTTCTTCATTCAGTAATGGTTTGGAAATGTCTTCATTTTCTTTTATCTGCTTGTTTATATCACTTTCATTGTATAAGATAAAATAATCTAAATTGGAATGAACGGAATAGATGGGAGTATTGTTTGGCCTATCTCTATTGCTAACCATGTATTTCATGTGAGTTTCTCGGTATAACCTCCTAGTTTGGTTGAAAATTGGGATAGTAGCAAATGACATATCCATTTGAAGACTTCCTTGTATTTTGGCAGCCCATGCCCTTGATAATAGCATTCCATACTTGGGCGGGATATCGGCCACTACTACGTCCATGACTAAGTTTTTTGCCGGTAGTTGTGTTAGGGAAAAATCTAGATTCTTTATTAGACCTAAACATTTGACCTAGCTTGAGTCGAAAGAATACAGGTTTTTGTAAGGTTGAGTCACTTCTAGTCCCAGGTTTTCCATGACTGCTTTAGGCATGAGGTTATGGGAAGCACCAGAATCTAACATGGCATTATGTAATATCTTGTCCCGTATGTTTAAGCTTATATAGAAAGGAGAAATAGATCCTTATTGGTATTCACCTTCTACTTTAGGGCCAAATAAGAGCTCGAGTTTGTCGTCAGTTAGATTCAAGGTATCTGCCTTGCTCTCTAGGTCGAGGATTTTGAAGATTTGAGATCTATACCTATCCACAGTTATTAGCTCCGTGAGGGGTATGGTAATTTTTATTTTGGAAATTTCCCCTTCGAAACTAAAAGGAGTATGTAGTTTAGGCAGATTTGTTTCAGCTTTCTCAGACATAACTTTTTCTATGTTCTTAATTTTTTGACTTTGGCTTGGGACTTTGTTTGATACAGCCAACTCTGGGGTTTCTGTAGAGGTACTAGGAGTATCTGAGCTAGTACTTGTCTGAATGGCCTTACCTTAATTTTGGTCAATCTTTTTGGCCCCAGTTTTGTTACTATCCATGGTCTTGTTTAGGATGTTATCAGGGGTTTTGGTACTGTCAGGATTACTCTTTCTGGAATGGTTTTGGTTTTTTCTGCTTCTAAGGTTATACTTCCGGTGAGCTTCTATTATGGCATTTTGAAAATCTATGGCAGGATCGTCGAGATCTTCATAGTTGGTCTCACGCTGATCCGGAGAACATAACTCTTGTTCTTCCGCTGTGAGGTACACCTCGCTTTCATTATCAGACCCTACGAGATTTAAATGACTTTCATCAATGGGTTCTGTATCCCTGTCATCCTCTTCCACATAGTTTTCATTGAATGGTGGCCTAATTTTTTGGTCATTTTCTCTTGGTCTGTTTTGAGGCTGCTCCCTCCTAAAGTTTTGGTTTCGGTTTTTGTTTGGAGGGTTAGGCTGGTTGTCCCTAACAGGAGCCTTTTCATTTATCCTTTCCCACATTTTGGCCATGGTTTTGACTAAGTCATCTATTCTAGGATCTAGGGAAGGCGATGAAGTGGATACCTCGTCTTTATATGTGACCTTTCTTTCTGATCTAGTCCTAGCCCTTTTTTCTGCTAAGTTGGCATCTGCTTTTATGGCTATTTGTTGCATTTCTTCTAAGGTAGGGGGATCTTTGTCTCTCAGATGATATGTCATGTCCGGATCGAAACCCTCGGGAAATTTTGCCAAGGCTAAACCAAGTGGGGGTTTGAAATGAGGCGTGAGGGAGTTATATACACTGTTGAACCTAGTGCAGTAAGCCTGGACACTTTCCCCATTTTCCCGTTTTAGGTTGTTATATTCTGACAGGATTTGAATGGGGTTTCTTCGGATTTCCCACCTATTTCTGAAGACTTGATGTAGTTCTAGGATATTGTGGATGCTGTTTGGAGTTAAGCTTTTGAACCATGCTTTGGGTTCACCACCAAGACTTTGGGCGGATATTCTCATTCTGACGGTCTCGTCTTGTACCTCTAGATATTCATAGGCATCAGTCATCTTACTTATATGCTGTTGAGGTGTAGTGGTGTCTTCTCCAGTAAAGTGTGGGATTTTGTCTTGATATTTATTTGGGAGAGGAGCCAAGGGCAGTGGCAACACCAAAGGTGCGTACCAGGCTGCCATGACGGGAGCTAATGGATGATGTACAAGATGAGGACTAGTGGGATGAGATGAGGTGTTTTGAACAGGTGTGGCGGATGAACTTGGACTAGTGATCTGGTTTTGAGCAGATCTGGGATGGTAGGAGCCAAATTGATAGAGACGCTGGAAATCGGGAGGAGTGGTAGGTGAAGCTTCTCTATTAGGACTCTGTGGTGGGCCTAGGGGTTCAAGATCGTCAAAGTTTATCTTACTATATGATTTGCTTCTGGGAAGAGCTTTTGATGACTCTAATTCAAAAGGTGAATCTGGTAGGCTAGTGAGATGTTTAGGTACTGATCTTGTTTTACGGATAGATCTACCAGTAGCTAGATGATCAGTTTCGGAAGCTTGCCACAGAATCTTCTCTGGGTCATCTACTATGATTAGGGGGTTTGGGTCTGGATGGGATCTGGTGTTAATTCTTCGTGAAGCCAGATTTTGGATCTAGAGTTTAGAGAGAATGGTATTGGTGAATGTTCTGGATGAGTGATCTCTTTAAAGTTCTACTAAGGTGAAGGATGGTCAAAATAAAAGGGATGGACTAGTGGAGTCGCCAGGTGGAACTGAGTTGTTTTTATGAAGATAGCTATGGTCCACCACCAGTAACTAATCTGGGAATGTTTTGGATTTTCTGAGTTTTATGTGCAGCCTATGGTTTGTTTAAAGTATCCTAGACTTGTTTCAAAACTTTGCTAGGGTGATGAGAACAAAAAGAGTTTACTCTAAATGGGTCTATGGACTGCTTGCTTGTTTATGGTATCTAAAGGACCCAAGAGTCTATAAGAGTTTGCTAGACTGTCATGTACTCAGTGTCCCACCATCTCCTGCTATGTTAGGGAGCGATGGGATAGGTCTATTGGATAGTAACCTAGAGTTTGGTAAAATAGTGTCAAACCAGGAGGTAACTCCTCAAAACTAGAATGTGTATTAGCTGAAGAATGTACATGCTTATATAGATGGGAGGTGAGGCTATTGGGATTCAGCTCCCAATGACTCTTGGCCTTCCTTATTTCCTAATAATAAATAATATACAAAAATACAAATGCACACCCATCCATAGGATTAGGTGTCAACATTCCCCCCTTTAATCTGAAGGGATGTTGGTGAGTCCAAGCATCGATCTGAACTTTTCAAACTTTTCTCTTCCAAGTGCTTTGGTGAAGATGTCAGCAGTTTGCTCATTTGTGGAACAATGATATAGATGGATGGTTTTGGCCTGAACATGATGTCGAATTAGATGGTACTTTGTATTGATGTGCTTTGTTCGATCATGGAACTTTGGGTTCTTGGCCAACTTTATTGCAGAAGGGTTGTCGATCATGAGTGGAGTGGAATACATTTGTTTCATCTGCAAATCTTCCAGGATTTTCCATAGCCACACAATTTCCTTTGTTGCTTCAGCTGCTGCCACATATTCTGCCTCGGTCGTGGAATCTGTTGGAACTGACTGTTTGCGTGATCTCCATGAGACAGCTCCTGATCCAAGACTCATGGTGTGTTCGTAATAGATACCTGCTTTGTCATCAAAGTCCGAATCGAGTATCCTAAACAAGTTGAAGTCGCCTAATTGCAGTAGCTATTAGCTTTGTTCAAAAGTCTTGAGTCCCCTTCAAGTACCTTAGCACTCTTTTTGCAGCAGACCAATGTCCTTCACAAGGTTTTTGCATGAACCTTGAGAGGATTCCAACAGCAAATGAAATGTCAGGTCTGGTGGTGGTCAGATAGATAAGACTTCCTACAAGCTGTCTATACTTGGTTGCATCCTCAAATTCCTTCCCTTCAATAGATGTGAGCTTCAAGTTTTGTTCCATTGGAGTGCTTAAGGGTTTACAGTCATCCATGCCAAATTTGTTCAAGAGATCTCCAATGTACTTCTTCTGAGAAAGAAATATGAATTTAGGATGTTGAATTACTTCAATACCTAAATAGTAATGAACATGACCCAAATCAGTCATTTCAAAACCTTTCTTCAACTCTTTCTTCATGGATGCAATATAGCTCTCATTGTTTCCTGTTATCAAAAGATCATCTACATATACCACAAGATATACAAATGTTTTTCCAACTTTCTTAACAAACAAAGTTGCATCATCAAGATCAAAGTGTTTGAAATCAAGTTTCAGAAGATGCTCAGTCAACTTCTCATACCAGGCTCGTGGTGCTTGCTTGAGGCCATACAAGGATTTCACAAGTTTGCAAACTTTTTGTTCTTGACCCTTTATCACAAATCCTTCTGGCTGGGACATATAAACTTTCTCCTTCAGATCTCCATTCAAGAACGCTGTTTTTACATCCATCTGATGAACTTTCCATCCACTCTGAGCTGCTAAGGCAAAGAGAGTCCTGATGGTGGTCCATTTTGCTGTGGGAGCAAACGTTTCTTCATAATCAATTCCTTCCTTCTGTGCGAATCCTTTTGCCACAAGCCTGGCCTTGTGCTTGTCAAGTGAGCCGTCTGCTTTGTACTTGTTCTTGTAGACCCACTTGCAGCGAATTTGTTTCGCTCCCAAAGGTGGATCAACCAGCTTCCAAGTGCCATTCTTTATCAAGGCATCATACTCCTTCTGCATCGCTTCTTTCCATTCATCATGAGAAGCGGCTTCTTTGAAGGAAGTTGGTTCATGATATGTAGACAAACTCAACTCACAGTTATAAGCAATATCCATATCAACAGGGGAATCAGAATTATCTACATCACCTTCGATTTCTTGAGTGGAACTTCTTGTTCCTGTTTTTCCAACCTCATCAGGATGAACATCCTCCAGTGTCTTTGTCAACCATTTGGGAGGACCTTTCTGAGATGGCCCAGGCTGGTCACTTGACTGAGTTGGGATTGATTCAAGATTCAATCTCCCAATTCTGTCAATCACATCATCCAATGTGTCATCCATGGTGGTTTCTTCATGTGGGGGAGAGAGTGCTTCAGGATATGATTCCACAGTTTGATTCAATATCGGAATCCCCCCTTCAAGGTGTGGAATCACATTATCAAATTCTTGGAAAGACTTTGCATGTGTGAATCTATCCAGGCGATCAAGTTGCCGCTCAACAACCTTGTCACTCTTGGAAGATTCAAGAAATATGACATCTCTTGCTATCACAAACTTTTTATTTGCTTCATCATAGAGACGATATCCTTTGGAGGTATTGGAGTACCCCAAGAAGATACATTTTCTGCTTCTAGCACCAAGTTTGTTCCTTTGACCTTTGGGTATCAAGGCATAACAGGTGGACCCAAAGACCCTGAAATGCTTTACCGAAGGAATGTGGCCATGCCACATTTCAAAAGGAGTTTTGTTTCTAATTGAACTTGAAGGACACCTATTCTTTATGTAAAAAGCACATAGAACTGCATCAGCCCAAAACATCAATTTTACATTCTTGAAAAATAACATGGAGCGGACCATATTTAAGATGGTTCTGTTCATTCTTTCAGCTACACCGTTCTGTTGTGGATTATATGGCACTGTTGTTTGATGTTTGATTCCATGTTGACGAAGATAATTTTCAAATTCGTTTGAAGTGTATTCTTTTCCATTATCAGTACGTAGAGAGCCAATATGTGTTTGTGCATCATTTTCAACCCATGCATGAAAATTCTTGAAAGTTTGAAAAGCATCAGACTTATTCTTCAGTAAGTAAATCCAACACATTCTGGTGTAGTCATCAATAAATGTCATCATGTATTTGTTTCCATTTGCAGAAGCAATATGCATAGGGCCACATAAATCTGAATGAACAAGTTCAAGTTTCCTATGTGCTCTTGAGTGCGAATCATGAAATGGCTGTTTGCTATGCTTTCCTAGAATACAAGCATCACATTCCTTAGGTTTTCTAGGAATTGTAGGCAGTCCATCAACACCATTTTTCTTCAACAAACGAAGGTTGTCATAGTTTAAGTGTCCAAATCTAGCATGCCATAAAAGACTTGATGGGAATGTACCTTCATCATGATGTGAACTGAATGAAAAGTTTTGAGCATGAGAAGATGAACCTTTCAGCTTCAAGAGTCTCCCTTCTTCTATTCCTCCATGACAAGTGAGTGATCTGATGCTTTTCTGACCTCTACCTTGCCATCAAACAAGTGAATGGAGTGTCCTGTCATGGATTGATCGTGACAAAGAAGTTTCTTCAACTTCGGAGGTATAGAACCTCATGTAGGATATGATCGTGAAGAACAAAGGCGAAGTCGATAGTGAATTCCCCGATGGCTTGAGTTTGGATTTATCTACGAAGTATAATGATCCATCAACTTTGTCAGTAAATTCTTCAAAAAAATCTTTTATAAATGACATGTGACATGTTGCTCCTGAATCTAGCAACCCATCATTTATCCAAGAAGTAAATGAAACATCAAACAAGTCTTCAAAACATCAAATAGGTTTTCAGTTACTCCATTGTTACAATGTGCTAGAAATCGTAATGAGTTTACTTAACCGGTTTACTCTGTTTGTCATCGCTTACCTCTATCTGATTTGTTTAGCAAGCGAGCTTTAGACATTCTGCTCCCTTTTCCTCAAGTTTCTTCTTCTTCTTCTCGTCTTCTTCCTTTGGATGGACTAATCCTTTAACTTTCTCCTGCGGCCAAGTAGGCAAAATTTCTTTTAGAAGATGAAGGGTCTCATTATCTTTTGAAGGAGGAGAGAAAAACTTGCCTGAAAATTAAGGAGAGAAAACAAAAAATCAAGAGGAAAATTTCTCGCTATACAAACTTTCAATTCTTGAAATCTCGCCAATTAGAGGGGACAAAAAAATCTTATTAGTAATATTCTGGTGTTTAAAAATTCTTTCTGAAACCAAATCATTAAAAAAAACTCTTGTCGAAGACTGGATTTAAAAATTCTCTGGCATAACCGACTCGTATAAAAAAATATAATTTATTTTTTTTTGTTTGGGAAAAATGTATATGAAAAAAAAATGGAAATATGAATGGGAGGGGGGCGGAATTGTGAAAAGTGGTGTGGAAGGGCGAAATGGAGGGGAGCAGTGTGGGAGGGGCAGAATTATGAAAGGGGAGAGGGGCATTGTTATATTATGGAGGGGCTATACCATAACAAAAAACACATCGTTTACATGTAATATGGTCGATGGTAATATATCAACGAGGTATATGACAGCGTGGTGATATATCAACGTGGTATTGTAATGTCAATATATATCAAAACAGCGTGATATATAACAGCGTAATGAATGATATAACAAATGTTGACTGGTCGTATTACATGTAAGGCGGTAAAAGGCGCAAACAGTGGATAATACAAAGTGGTATTGTATATAACCCAGAATATGTCGGTGTGTATTAAAATGACAGTCGGACTGTATATGTGTGGAGGGCGGTAATGTGATACCAACAACGTTTGAAAATGCAGCACACAACGTATAACAATGTATAACAAAACACAAATAAGTTATGATATGGTCGACGGTGAGACTGTGTTTCAAACCACAGCGTTTCAACGCATTACATGACAACGCATCAAACCACAACGTTTTTTATATACCACAGACGGCGTTTAATATATATGGACAGGGTATAAATACAGTGCGTGGGATCAATGGCGGTAATGTGAATTAAGTCGAGGGTGTATTTTATGCAGGACAGGCAGCGTTGAATGCAGCGTAGGGACGAGGGAATGAGTGTAATGAGTTGGGAAATTATGCAGTGTGCGCTGAAATGAGGGAGAGGGCGTAGGGTAGGTAAGGCGTTGGGAGATGAGTGAGGGCGCAGAGAATGGAGAAGGGAGGTGAATGAATGGAGAGGAGCCAGGATGAATGAGGAGGAGGAGGCCCAAAGGGCAGACAAAATTGAACTTGAACTGCAGAAAAGACAGGTTGCAAGGACTACTGAGGCATGCAATGCAATTTGAGGATGATTGAGACACCACTCTCGTGGATCAGCAGGAAAGACTTGAGCTGCAAATTCAGTGCCAAATTAGGAAAATGCATAAATGTTTACAATAGGAGCAGAAAACCATTAAAACATTGACTGGATAGGTGATAGGAGTTATCAATGGGCAATTTACTGAGCAGTGGCTGGCTGATCCATGTCATGCTGAGGTGGACCCAAACTAGAATGTGTATTAGCTGAAGAATGTACACATTATATAGATGGGAGGTGAGGCTATTGGGATTCAGCTCCCAATGACTCTTGGCCTTCCTTATTTCCTAATAATAAATAATATACAAAAATACAAATGCACACCCATCCATAGGATTAGGTGTCAACAAATAGTAAGGCCTACTAGAGGTTAGTGGAGTCGCCAGGTGGATTATCAGTTTTTTTTTAGATATATTTGTATGGTTCACCACCAATGTTGACAAAAACCAATCTAAGGAAGTATTTTGGGGTTTTTTGAGTTTTATGTGCCTACAAGGTTTGGAAGAGTTTTCTATAACTGACTCATCATTTTGCTAAGATGGTGAAAGAGCTATTTTCTATTCTTCAGACAATATCTAAATTTACTAAGCTTGATTGAGACTTCAGGAGTTACTAAGGTGTACTTAGATTGTCACTAACTCAGAAGGTCCTACTGTGAGTGTCACTATGTTAGTGAGCAGTGGGATAAGTCAATCAGATAGTATTCTTAAAGCTGCTTAAGGTCTAGGGAATCCAAGTTTGTTTAATACTCAGTGTCCCATCGTGATCGCCATTATGTTAGGGTCCCGTGATTTGGCCGATTGGTGAGCCAAATGACGATGTAACATCAAACCAAGATTTGGAGCCCAAGGACCTAGCCTTACTGGACTCAGAGAGGGCTCTCTCTATATGTGTAAAAGATATCGGTGTGTTTGCTTATGGTGTTCTGATATTAGGCTAGTTATGAAGTGAGTTTTTGATTTTTGGTTTTTTAAGTTTGTGAGGGATAAAACTGATCAAAGATATAACATGGGTAACAAGAAGTTAGATTAACTGGGCTATGGGGTCAAAAAGGTCAAGGAAGCTATCAGATGATGATACAAGGCTGCTGTAGGGCCGATTTGATTCAAGGTAGAAAGGATCTTTGGGCAAAATGGAGTAAATGGACATCAAGTTTGTGAATAACAAGGAGTTTCAAGCATCACTGGTTTGATAGATAACATAAACATGGTAAAGAAAACCCTTAATCATGCAAAATGCAACTATAAACTAATCAACACATCGAAACAAACATTCAAGCCATGCATAGAAGTATAAGACCCTCTAACTTTGGGAAATGGCTATCAGAATTTGGGGAAAACACATAAGAAGGACTAACAACTCAAAATACTATGCCGGAACGCCTAAACACATTCTTTAAGTTATTGGGCACTTTGACAAACAAGCTTTCATAGTTTTAGGAAAAGGGCTAGATCGGGACTAGGCCTCCTTGGTTCAACAAGATGATAATCTAATCAGTCAAAGAGACAGTTTTATGGACATAACTATGGACAGTCATAGGTAAGCAGGGCACACCATACATCCTACTCAACATGCATAGAAATTATGAATAAAACTAGCAACAATATCCTTAAGTTACTAAAGAGCAGTTAAGAATTCTTTAGTGCAACTAAGGAAGAAGAAAACATAAAAGCTATGAAGATTCAGGAATTTTGAGGTGCCTCCATGGGCATATATCAAACTTAATCTCTACTGATCTATAGCAAGCAAGAATCATGTATCATGAATGAAAACTAGAAGACAACAACAAAGCAAGAAACACTATACCATTCTACCATGTCATGGAATCCATCAACAATCCTTCATCATTCATCAAAAGCATCCAAGAGGAAGTCCAAAATCATAACACAAGTATGTTCTTCAAAGCTCATATACCAATATATTGCTTCTTCTCTCAAGTTCAGCCTTGTTTTACAATGAAGCCTTGTGGAATAAATAGGCTCAAGTGAGGAAAACCTCATGGTGCAACTAGCTATCCCATTGGCCTAATCAAAATATCGAAACTTTTCCTTGAGGCTTTGCAAAGCCCAAGGCACAAAATATCCCATAAAATATCTAAAAAATGCTAAAAACGGAAATTATATTGACTTTGCATCATTTTCCAAGTGTAAAAATAGCTAAACGCACATTTGGGAAAAGCAGATTTTTGAGGTTCAAAAATTACAAAAATACTTCAAATTTATATCGGAAAAAGGTCCCCTGTCTTGCTGGAAACAATTGGCAGTCTTCCCGGTGTCTAAACGAAGCTCATGATAGCTCGTTGGAAATATTTCTGTGTCTACTTTCTGGCGCAACTGAAATCACCTCAATCTGATGCCTGGAAGTCCTCCAAATCTGTACCTGTGTGTAAAAAGCCAGGAAATAGCAGACTGCTGATATGACGGGCAGAATGTGCAAAAAGTGAGCATTTTTCGCCGTTTTGAGGGGGCGAATGATCTCCAAATGCTCTGAAAATCGCTGAAGACCTGCTCATAGAATTATGGCATCAAATGGTATCATCCTCCTTACTTGAAAAATCCTCAAACTGAAATGGCGAAATTATGAGTTTTCGACCAAAAACCCAAAAAATGCCAAAAAACAAAAAGTTGTCGAAATGGGCCCAAAATTGGCATGCATGACCCTCAAGGGTTCCTAGAAACATGCTCCGAAGCTGAGGCCAAAATATCAAGTGCTGATGTGCCTTTCTCCTCTTTTCGTGCCGGGCGCTTCCCCTTTGCTTTCTTCAATTTCTCTTGGGCTGCCTTTAGTTTGCGCCGGGAAAACTGATTCAACTTTTGAAAGTGATGTGTCCTCTTCCTTTGTAGCTCTAGATCTCTGTTCGCCCTTTCAAGCTTCATCTCCAAGTGTTTGTTGGCTCTTTCAAGCCATGCCTCTTTGTTTTCTTCAATTTCCTGCTCAAGGAGTGCAGTGAGAGGAAAGGCTTGGAGATGGGCTTGTTCTTCTTCTTTCTGCTTTTCCAAGGCTCTTTTAAGCCCTATGGTCCTAGGCCTCTTCCGCCTAGGCTGGTCTCCCTCTTCTTCCTCATAAAACTCACCAATGAGTTCTTCTATCCTCGCTTGTGCCTTGGTAGCTTCTTTCTTGTATTTGATAGCCCTTGCCTCATGAACTGTTGTGTGAACACTCATCTGTTTGTTTTGGGTTTCCAAGAAATAGTTGAAGTTCCTTGCCTATTGAAGATCATTCTCCAATGTCTCAATTTGCCCCTCTTTATGGATTAGGAGGTTTTCAAGAAGGCGGGCCTCATTATCGCTGTCATCGCTTTGAATTGGGATGGCAGCTAATACACCTCCATGCTTTGTACTTTCTCCAACCTTGCTTTTCCCTTTGAAGGCCAATCTCGCACTTTTCCTCCTTGGCATGCTAGTAGGTGTCCTTTTGGGCGATTTTCTCTTGCTAGGAACAACCTTTGTCACTGTTGGAGTGGCAGCCTTAGACCCTTTCTTGCTTGCTGTGCTAGGTTTTGTTCTTTTGGGAGGAGGAGACACAACTGCTTTACCCTTGACATCTTCTTGAAACTGCTGCTCTCCTTGAGGCTGCTGGATGTCTTCCTCTTGTTGTTCACTTTGCTGCCCTTGTTCGCCAACCTCAATTTGTTGTTCTGCTTCAATGCCTTGTTCAATTTGTGTTTCAACTTGCTGCCCTTTTTCACCGAAATCAAGCTGTTGTTGTGCTTGGATTTCCTGCTCATTTTGTGGCTCAAGATGTGGCTCAATTTCCTGCCCAAGCTGCTGTTTCTGTCCTTCAGTATCAAGCTGTTGTTCTTCTTCTTGTACCTGCTGTTCATCATATTCTTTTCGCTGCTGGCCTTCACCACTGTCCTGCTGCTGTTCCTCATTTTTTGTTTGGTGCTGTTCATCCCTTTCCTCTTGTTGCTGTTCATCTCTTTCCTCTTCTTGATGTCTACTCCCTTCTCCTTCTTCCTGCTGTCTTCCTTTGTCTAGTAGGCCTGCTAGACAAAGGTATAGGGCGATGAACAGGATGAGTGGGAGATATATGGACGGGAGGAACGGTAGAGAAATCTGGATGACTGATGAATACATCCCATGGAACCTCTTTCTTCTCTAGCTGGTGTAGGATGATAATATTGATCAAAGAGTGGTGGAAAAGAGAAGGTATTTGCAGAGGTGGGGCCTTCTTTTGGACTGTAGATGCCATCTTCTCGATGCTCTTGAATAAAAAGTAAGGGAGGTTTAGTTGCCTGTTTCTAGTGAAATGCATCAATAGGCGGACATGGTATGCATAAACTCGATCAAACCTCCCTTCACAAGTAAAATATTTCATTATGACTTTCATAAGAGGAGCATAGCTGTCAAGAAGATATGAAAAAGGGAAAATAGCAGTGAAAGCATCCCTATGCTCAGGCTTGATGAAAGGCTTGTAATCTTCTAAGTCAAGATGGGCCTGTTTGAACCATTTGTTGCCATGATATGGAATCTTGGTGGCCTTGGGTACTGATCTTGGAGAAAACTTGAAATCAAGGCCAGCTACCTGGAAATGATTGTTCTGGAACCTCAGGGCGCATAGGTGTGTTAATGGCGAAAAAATTTTGTCCTCCTGTATCTTCTGGCAGAAGTCTAGACAACCTACTTCATGGAAGTTAAAAAGGACGGATGGATGAGCATTAACCTCTTCTGTAGAGATTGGCTCATATCTTTTATGCGGACCACTCCTGCTGTCTTGCCTTGGAGGCATTTTGACCTAAATGTGCTTTTGAAGAAATAAACTGCCTTGCTGTGTGTAAACTGCCTTCTTGGAGTCAAACTGTGTCAATGCACTGCTCTGACAGAGAAACAATGTAATTTGGATGATTTGCAACAAGTTTCCTTACAATACAAAAACCCCTGCTCTTTCAGAAAGTGACCTTCTACCTTGAATGTATCTTTGTCAATAGATTTCTCAATAAGAGACCATACAGTGAAAAGGAGACAACTGTTAGGTGAATTGTTGGTTCAAAGTGTCAAGAAATCACCTTGTTCCTGTGAAGTTTAGAGGTCAATCAACACATCTATATCTTTGTCTCAAGGTAGAATTTCCAATCATTAAAAACCTGCCCTTCCAAGTGTGCCAATATCTCAACAAACTTACATATGGTGCAATCCACCTTTAGTATGATTAGACAGTCAATATCACAGTTCTGAACAAGGTGACAGAGTAAAAATGCTTCAAAAGTTCAACCAAGCCTGCAATAGTCTTCTCTTTTCAAAATAACTAGGACCTCTTATCAATGTAACCCTTTGGCTTTGTTGGAAAAACCTTTACTCTATATGAACATCCACTTATCAATAAGCTCGAAAAACAAAAGACAGTCAAGCAACAAACACAGTGAACACTGTCTTTTCTGTGAGAAGTGTGAGCAACTTTCCCCTGTAGCTTTCAACCTATAAACTTCTCTTTGACAACAACCCTTTTTTCTGATTATACTTCACTGTCTTCTATAGGTATGTCACTTCATCAAACAGAATCATACACAAACAAATTTAACCCCCAGTGTGAGCATACAGCCAGACTCACTGATATGGAACAAGGTGACAGAATTTTGAAGAATGTTTCACAAGTTCAACCAAGCCTGTAGGGGGAATATCCTTTCACATAATCAAAACTCCTGTTTTAATATGGAAACCCTGTTCCTTTGTAGAAAAAACCCCTACCCCATCTGAAAATCAACTTTTCCAAATAAGCATGAAGAACAAGACAGTCAAGTGGAAAAACTCAGGAAAAAAACTGCCCCTTCTGTGGTTTATAGGTTTAACCTCTGCCCTTTGGTATCTCGAGGAATAAAACACTTTTGTTCTTTGATTTAGGAAAAGGTAAGAAAACACTATTCTTATTTCAACATATTTATTTCCTGTAGGCACTGTTAACAACACATTTAGCTTTTAACCACAGTCTTACACCTCAGATCACCACACAGTCAGAACACGGTTTTTTCAGATGTGTTGACAAAGTTTGAAAGCTTTGTATGCTGTGGTATGGAAAATTTGTAGCAGTTTAGCACACTGTTTTCTTTATAGGTACTTCTATCAATATATCTACTACTCCAGCACGGTTTCAAACAAGGGCATACACATTCAAGCCATAGAAAAAACAGTGATGGCACTTTTTGGTGTTGGTTGTAAGAGAACCCTGCTTTTTTGATGCTTTAATGATATGGCAACCAACATTTATCATTCAAACTACATGAGAAAACTCTCACATGACAACTATCCTTCCTTTGTATCACTGTTCCTCATAATCATTTGACCTACACGCCTTCAAAGTATCCTTGGAAACTTCTGACTGTTTCAAATACATAACATGACGGTTTTGACCTTGTCTTATCCAAATTTGAGAGCAAATTGCAATGGTCACTCATACTGGTGCTTAATTCAACCTTTTGGTGTTTGTTTCTAACCTTAGCACCACATCAATAGCTAGTTTTTAACAAACTTGAACTGTAGTTTTTAAAACCCTCACGGCACTTAGCAATTTTGAAACCAAGGGGGAGAGAATGTAAAAATACCTTCAAACTTGATGGAAATCCTTTGTGGGGAGCTGGACTAGCTTTTCATATGAACTGGAGGTGCACTGGAGGCTTTAAACTTGCGCGACACTCTGAAAAGAAAGTACGTCGCACAGAAATCTAACCGGGCGGCCTGTCGGGTCGTGGTCGGGTGCCGTGTACAGGTGCGTCGTGCAGGCGTACAGGTGCGTCACGCGACAGTTGAACACCCATTCAAAAATTCTCCCAGGCACGTCGCGCGGTTTTCCAGGCGCGTCGCGCGGTGTTTAAACCTAAAAAATGTGTACAAAATGATCAAAATCGTTCCAGTCTTCTTCGCTTGATGCTGAGAACATCAAAGGAAAACTCACTTGTGATTTTAAAATACAAATTTATTCCGTGACCTCACTCCTTTGACATATCAAAACTCCCAACGGTCACCTTTATTTTTTGAAATGCAAAATGAACTTTGATTGGCCCTCGCAAGGTTTTCACAACTTTTTTGACTTTCTTCAACACAACCCTTTGGCGTATTTGTAACTTGGATTCGGCAGCGATGCAGGTAGTGGAGCTTTTTATGTTTTTTGGACCGTGCTAATATGAATGAACCTTTTTATAAATAGCAAATATAGCTTGAAAAGTCAGAACTCTGTTTCACTCATACACATGACTCTGAAGGGTGATTTCTGTCAGTTTTTCCTCCCTGGTGACCATTTAACACAGCAACTTCAAATTTGAAAAATAACCTAATGCCCTTCAGACCATCTCTGCCACTGTGTTAATAATGCTAGTGATATTCATTGTGTAAAGTAACCCCTCTTCAAAACTGTTTAAAAAACCTGAAGACTGCTTTGTTTTTGAAAGGATAGGGTTTTTATTGTCAACATGCTTTGACAGTCTTTGTCTCCAAAAGCTTCTTCAACTTCTTCCCCACTGCAGCTATCAAGCATTTGTTGTACTTATTTGGATTTTCCATGGCCCTTTTTTCAATTACTTCTCTGCTCAAAACATTTTATATGATATCTCTCTCCATTGAATAATGAAAACCCATTTTTGTCTTGAACTTTCTAAAATACTGACAATCTATCAAAACAACTCTTTGTCTATTATGAACAATAGTTTCCATGGTGATGTATCTTGATGACAGAAACTAGATTATTTGTGCCAGTTGTTATAGAAATTTTGACAAGGCAACTGTTCATTGATGAAGCTACTTTCCAGAAAGACATACTTGATTGTAAATGCAACTGTTAGGTGTTTTTGAGCTTTCTTCTTTGACTATGGGTAGAAGAAAAAACAGGGGATGATGCATGAGAGTTAGAAAGTGAAACAAGGAGAGCTACTCTTTATCTTTCCTGTGGAGGAGCTCGTCACTGTCTTATTGCACTACTTTTTGCTGAGGGGAACTGAAATGTCACCGTTTGCCTTGGTCAACTTATGCCAAGTCATTCGAAGATGATCTCTGTAAGTATGGAGGTTAGCACCCTTTGAAAAACAACCACCCTTTCTTCTGCCTGTGTAATGACATGATTTGTCAACCTTTCTTCAATTTGGTCTTGTTGAAACAGTAGGCTGCTTATGATTAGAATTGTTTTCACTAATGATATGTCCCTCCAAGGTTTTAACAATTCATATGATTTGAAAACTTCAAATGACTTCCTTTACAAGACCAAAACTCTGTTTTCCCTTTAATTTGCGCACTTCAGACCCTAGCCCTGTTATGATCATCACTCACACTCAGAAAACCTAGAGTCACTATTTCACTGTTCAGTAAAAAGCAAACCTGGGCTTTTGCAATCCTTAAAGTCAATACTGGCCAGCACCCTCTGCTTGTAGATGAAGGAGGCGCCCTAACCCTCTGCTTGTAAATGAAGGAGGTTCTTGGCCATGACAAATTACCAGTTTGCTGTGACAGTGGTGTCTTTCTCTTACTGTGATTTTCATGTTGAAAGGAAGCTGCAAGGTCTTGATGAGTAACTCTCTGTCTTGCAGATATATCTCAGGCTCATGTTTACATTGAGAAGCAGCTATTCTTCTAAATGTAGATTCAAGCAATTTCTTCTGAGATGATGTTATATTTCCCGTCTTTGTAGAATCCATAAAACACTGTGAAACATCTAATAATCAGCTTGAGGCTGTGGTTTATGCAGTGCTGAGACCTAGGGGTGTGTAAGTGGCGCGACTTAGAGCTGTGATCAACTTGATTTGCAGAGTGGGAGGTCTGTCATGAATGGTCTGTGTCAGATGGAGGTTTTTGGCTTTTTGATGTTTGCCAAAGGTAAAATGCCTTAAAGCGCCACTTCCTAACTTAGGGGAGGCTTTTGAAACAGACTTGGATTTGCTTTTTAGAGCTGATGGGTAGACCAGTAGGGCTGAAGCTAGATAGGATAGTGATAATGAGGTTTTGACTTAGACATGGGTGGACTGAAAAGTAGGAGGGCGAAAAAAGTTTTATGAGGGTTTTCTAGATGACAAATTGACATATGGAAATCAGTTTCTAGAAAACTCAGCTATGGATCTAGTCATCACTAACATGTGAAAAATACTGATGACTAACACTACTAAACCTCCGTGGTATGCAGATATTTCTAACTATATTTCTACAGGGAAAGTGCCTCCTCATTTGTCATACAGGGAACAACAGAAAATTATTCATCATAGTGCCCAATATTCTTGGATGGCAGGGTACCTTTTTCACACAGGAGAAAATAAGCAGATCCGGTGCTGTGTGTATGAGGATGATATTTATGAGATATTGAAAGCTGCTCATGATGGCCCTTGTGGAGGGCATTTCACAGAAAAAATAACAAGCCATAAGGTGCTACAAATGGGATATTACTGGCCTTCTATCTTTCGTGATGCACAGAATTATGTTAGGAGGTGTGAAAGTTTCCAACGTATGGGCCAGCCCAGTCGAGCTGATGAAATGCCTTTGCAAGCACAGGTAGTCCTAGAGCCTTTTAAGAAATGGGCCATTGACTTCGTTGAAACCTTTAACCCACCCTCCCAAAAAAAAGTCCACATCTTAGTCTGTACCGATTACATGACTAAATGGGTGGAAGCCAACGCTATTACAAAAGAAACAGAGCAGGTGGTCTCAGATTTTCTATTTGAAGAAATTTTTTCTCGTTACGGTACTCCAAGAGAGATTGTTTCAGATGGAGGAGCACAATTCACATCACACATGATAGCAAAGATCATGCAGAAATATGGGGTCAAGCACAAAGTGACGTCTCCATACCACCCCCAGGCGAATGGACAAGTGGAAAGCACAAACAAGACATTGGAAAACATCTTGACAAAAACTGTGGCTTACCATCCTCAGGATTAGGCTCAAAATTTGCTAGAAGCTCTCTGGGCATACAGAACAACATGGCAAAATACAACCGGGTTTTCACCATTCGAGCTGGTTTATGGGAAATCCTCGTTGTTTCCAATAGAATTCGAAATCAGTACACTCTAAACAGCTCTTGAAGTTGGTTTGGATCTGTCAGATGCCCAGAAACACCGACTGGCCCAACTCAATGAACTAGATGAAATCCGTTCAATGGTTTTCCAGAGAACTACTGCTATTCAACAACAGAGAATGAAATGGCTCGATAAGTTTATTAAAAATAAGGTGTTTCAAATTTGAGACTGGGCACTACTTTATGACTCCCACTTTAAGGATTTTAAAGGAAAGCTTTGCACTCGTTGGATGGGACCTTATGAGGTGGACACTGTATTTGATAATGGAACAGTTAGGCTAGTCACAATTGATGATACACGTGCTTCATTTATAGTCAATGGGCATTGCCTGAGATTGCACCACTTCCCAACCTCTGAGGATGCATTTATCAAACACATCTTTGAGAAATATTGTTTGAAGGTCATCAGTGCAGAGAACTCTTCCTCTGCACCCTTGTTGTATATATATATAAAGAATAAAGAATAAAGAATTATGTTTTATTTTTTTGTCTTTTTGTAGTTGTTACTATTAAGGAGTAAAAATCAAAGAATTTTTTTCCAAAGTATCAGTTGCTGTTACACATGGTGCTGTTACTCAATTACTGCTACTCATGGTGTTGTTACTCGGTTGCTGCTACTCATGGTGTTGTTACTTGGCTGCTACTACTCATGGTGCTATTACTTGGTTGCTACTACTCATGGTGTTGTTACTTGGTCGCTGCTACTCATGGTGATGTTACTTGGTTGTTGCTACACATGGTGCTATTACTTAGTTGCTGCTACACATGGTGATGTTACTCCTTGATCAATGCTGCTACACCGGATCTTGCTACTCACACTGTTGTTACTCCAGATGCTGCTACACCAGATGTTGTTATTCGCATTGCTGTCACTCCAGACACTGTCACACCGGATGTTGTTACTTGTATTGTTGTTACTCTGGATGCTGCTACTCGCACTGTTGGTACTCTGGATGCTGCTGCTCGCACTGCTATTACTCCAGATGGTGTTAGACCAGATATTGTTACTACGATGTTGTTACTCCTGATGTTGTTACACCAGATGATGTTACTCTGATGCTTCTACTCGATGTTGTTACACCGGATTCTGTTACTCCGATGTTGTTACTCGATGCTGTTACACCAGATGTTGTTACTCCGATACTGCTACTCGATGTTGTTACTTCGATGTTGCTAATCAATGTTGTTACACCAGACGTTGTTACTCCGATGCTGCTACTCGATGTTGTTACACCGGATGTTGTGACTCCGGATGCTGTTATTCGTACTTCTATTACTCCAATCCACATCATTAATGCGTCGTCATCCTACCAACTGTCACATCGTCCAGGTAGGCCGTCAGGTACGCCTCCACATGACTTTTACGGATTTAATTAAATATCCCATGTGAAGATCTTAATGCCGCAGACGGAAAAAATTTAAATTAGAAAGTGCGTCTTGAATAAGTAGGTAAGTGTCAAACTTACCTCATAAATCATTCTGAAAGTCTGTGCGTAGGTACACCTTACAATCCCCATCAACATTCGATTTAATCATTAATATGCATTGGGACCCGTAATATGTCTTTTCCACTCCATATGAAATAATTATTACTTTTATTCACCACACTTACCATATTCTTTTATGATTTTTCTCGGTCTCCAAGAATTACCGTCCATATTTACCGTTACCACTTCCATTTTCACCATGTTGTTTCTCTGAATTTGGTATCCACCACCTTACCCAACGGTCTGCTGTTACAAGAAGTGCTGCTACAAGTCTCCACAGTATGGGTGGGCTATATGTGCAGCATGAACCTGAAAACATAGCTTTAGTCCGCAACAATCTAGAGGTATGGAAAATCTTTGTCGATGTAGGGTGGGATACCTACTTTGACAGATTGCAGGGGTTTGATGGAAGAATCACAATGGAGCTCGCACTCAATTTAGAGGATAAATACTCGCAGGTTAGAGGTTTGGAAGTTCCTGTCACAGAAGAGGTAATTGCAGAGGTTAGTGGGCTGAGACAGCAGGGGTAGCAATGGTTTGCGTGGAGAATTTCTCTCCCATAATTTCCTGAATTGTTCTTGCAAGCAGGGGAAAGTGTTGTTCCAATGGGCAGAGGATACGAACGCAGGACCGTGCCGTATCCTTGGAACGAAGTTGCAGGTAGTGTAATAAAATATATAACTTGCGAGGGTCGAGCCACAACTTTGTTTAAGTACCATTTTAAAATTTTAACGCACCTTCGATTTCCACAAGCTCAGGTGCATGCCTTAAACATGCCCTTCTTCCTATTGAAACAGATGTAGCACATGGCACAGGTCGCTCGACGTTCCTGTCGAATGCCGATAGTGCTTTCCAACCACAGATTGGTGCGATTATTGGTCGTGCATGCAATAAACAGGCTTCGGGTCTCCTCGGTGGAACTCTGTGGGTCCTCAGAAGAAGAGGTAGCAGCCATTATTGCTGCTAGAGAAGAGGAACCAGTTTCTCCAGCTGGTTTGGCAGAAGCACAACATTCGGAAGGATTTGATCAAGAAGAACCCGAGGAAATGGAAATGGAAGTCGAACAGGAGGAACCCGAAGAAGTGGACATGATGGTCGATCAGGAAGAACCTGAAGAAATGAGAATGGAGGAGGTAATCGGCGAAACAGCCGAGGCTGCCACACAAGAAACAACCTCGATTGAAGAGCACACAGATGAAGATATTATGGACATCGTGCAGGAAGTCGAGACTATCATACAATCGTTGAATTTTGTCAATGAAGAAAAAGGGAGTGAAACTACAGAAAAAGAAATGGTAAGTGATGTTGTTTTGCAAGAAACAACATCACCTGCCCAAGCAAATATGGATGTTGATACGAGTGGGGGTGTTACACAAGAACCACCCCCAATTCAGCTAGAACAGGAGGAATCAACCTGTGAATTCAATGTTGTTCCTCGAGAACTGGTACCAACTGTGGAAAAAGAGGCAATTCATGAGGAACAGGAAAGTAGAGAAGGAATGAACCAGGAGGTCAATACTGTCCCATAATAACCAGTATCGACACTAGAAGAAGAAATGGTGAACAAAGAGCGAGAGGACAGAAGGGAAACAAGCTGTGGAATCGATGTTGCTCCACAAGAACCAGCATCAACCCCGGTTGAGGTAATAATGCATGAAGTTCCAGTTCAAGAGAGAAATGAGGATGATGAGTCTGTCCCCCACTCTCCGTTCCAGTCCATGATGCCTAGAGGGGCAAGGGGATTCCGCTCGCCCAAACGATTAACAGAGGAAGTAGCCATCCCACCAGTTCTTAAATTTTGACACGGCCAAGATTGGCCCAGTCACTACCCAACCTCTATTGGAGCACTTAGAGGCTCACAAAGAAGAGAATTCCTGTGGAGACACCGGAACACAGAGTGGTCATTGAAAATGTTGACCAAGCGGTAGGAGTCCCTGAAGGGAATATAGAGAAAGAAGCCCCTAAATAGAGGGAGCCCAGCCAAAAAGGCTTAGCAAGAGAATCCACTGAGAACACTGGCAGCATTCTGCCACCTCCTGAGCCTGTCATAGGCCCAGAGACTGAATTTATTGTTAAACAAGAATGGGTTGAACAGTGTGAGAAAAGAAGGTTACTTTTCAAAAAGAGGTATCAGTTGCAATTCAGTGAAACAATGAGACTAAAAAGGGAGGTTAAGGATTTGAAAAGGAAAATTTCCTGACTAAAAAAGAAGGTAAAAATCTACAAATGGAGGGCAATAAAGCCCAAAGTTGAGGTCTCCTCTGTAGCCACCCAAACCGACCCGGTCGAAGAATTGTTTGAAGGAAGGGAATTTGTATTGGCCACTGAGATCCAGAAGTGGTAGTCTGCTGCAAGTGATCATAAGAAGGAAACAAATCGAGTTCAGGAATAGGCTGCCAGAGTTTTCACAGGGTACATGGATCAGTTAGATAAGGCGTGATTGAAGCAGGTTAAACAGAAGGCCAGAATAGAAGAACTGGAAGAAAAAGTGCAGTTGCTGCAAATAGATAGGAGAAGATGTTCTCCCTAGCACATCAGATTGAGGGCCATAGAGAATACATGTTGGCAACCCAAAAATGGTGTGCTGACCTATGTGTCGGTCAGATTACGATGTTCCTAAGGAAGCATTGGACAATTGTCAGAAAAGGAGGATGTTGTCATCTTCAGCCGTCAGAGAACGAGAACCATTTGTGGCACCTAACTTTGCACAAGCTTTAGAAATAATGCCACATTTCGTGGCATAAATTCATACTTGTGGGGCCAGATGAATGGGATTGAGGTTTCAATTTCCCCTTCTCTAGTGGCCAACCGAGCGGTATAATCCTGCATACAATGTTGATCCAGACTGGTGGAAGGATGTTGTTTTGACAGAGGGATATAAGCCACCAGGGACAGAAATGGTTGAAGAGTATGACCTCACACAACTTCATGTTGATCACAGTCAGTCCAATCCTGATCTGAGGAGACGACGAGCTACATGAGGACATGCAGATAGACCAGTTGGGGGGAGATGTTGGGTACCGGATTTGTATACTTTCTTCTTCCACTTTACCCTATCTTCCTATCTCTTTGTACCATTATTACTCTTAAACGCATGAGGTAAAACCCTTTTCCTTATCTTTCATGGGATATTTGATTAATGAAGTAATTGTCATGGAGGTTTTACCTTTTTACATATTAACTCTGATATTTCTACAGATTCGGCCAAAACAAGAGTGTTGCAGCCGTAAGTCCAAGAACAAACCATCTTCAATGATTTCTTCATTTGTTTTTACAACATAACAGACTCTATTGTACTAGCGCCATTTCAGGCCTCTTTACGGTTTCCTTCTGGGCAACTAGGTTTCCCTTGTAACAAAATGTATTTTTGTGATTATGGAGTTGCTGAGGGGAATCGGGAATTCCAAGACATTTTTATAAAAAGGCCTACAGGCTGTGAATCGAGGTTAAGCCCTTTTTCATACAGATCTTGTAACAATTCTACTCTGTCATTAATCGAATGCGCGACATCTTGCTGTTTCTTCTGTAATTCTTGAGTTTACCGTAGCCCTGATCAGAGAGTTGGGCCCACTCTTCTGATCGGGTGCTGCGTTTTCCTTTCTTGTATTATTTCATGATTTAGTGTGATTTTATTACCGTTGTTACATTTAATCTTTAATTGCTGGGAATTTCTTTGAATTTTGAAATTTACTTAATTGTTGTTACAGTGGTCTGTGTGTTGTGGATTTAAACCTGTGATCTACATCAGGTCACGTGCTTGTGTCTGCATATACTTTTTTGTTAGTCTTGAAATAAATAACGCCCTCGAGTTGAAAATTTATGTGGAAAAAGGGTTGAACATCGTTCATATCCGGACACCAACAACACATTCTACCAAAACTATAGGTTTTAACCCTGAACAGAAATTATCTACACACAA
Source organism: Pinus albicaulis (assembly GCA_034641835.2). Classification (NCBI taxonomy): domain Eukaryota; kingdom Viridiplantae; phylum Streptophyta; class Pinopsida; order Pinales; family Pinaceae; genus Pinus; species Pinus albicaulis. The sequence goes on from CM076580.1 coordinate 1,815,867,784, forward strand.
ATCTTATAACAGAAAATAAACAATAGCAAGAGCATAAAACATAAAATAGATAAACACATAGGATCCCAAATCGGGATGACCAGCGTGATTTTTCATTATATTCCTTTTATTGTTACAACACATATATATACATGCCGAAGCATACATAAACCCCAATCCATTAACCCTGGAATAGAACATAACCGTGGTTCCCTTGACCGGATCTACAAAATACCAGGGGTCGAAAACCATCGTACCCCAAAAAACCATGTGCAAACTCATGCACAAAACATGGGTGGGTCCGCCTATGAGTGGGACCACACACCAAATCCACAGGCGCAGCCCCACCAACGACTCATTGCACGAAGCGCAGTGGCAGGGCAAAAAAACTAGTGATGGAAGGCGATATACTTTTTAACATTCTCCCACTTGTTGTTTTCTTTCCACAAGGGGTCACAAGAGAGCTTAGTCATTGGCCCAATTCTTCAACACCCATTGTTTCTCTACACCAAGAGAACTTCTGAGTGCTCACAGACTTTGTCAATGCATCTGCAACATTCTTCAAAGTGTCCACCTTTACCAGCAACGCCCTTTTAGCCTCAACCATATCTCTAACAAAGTGATATTGAACATCAATGTGCTTTGTCTTTGAATGATAAGCAGGGTTCTTAGCCAAGAAAATTGCACTTTGGCTATCACAGTCTATCCTTATAGCTTGTTGTACCAACCCCATATTTGAACACAATCTCTGCAACCAAACTGCTTCCTTGCTTGCATGAGTGGCTGCTATACGATACTACCTCTTGTAGTTAGGCATACTCTGATTGTCTTTTACTCATCAATAGCGCACCTCCAAATAGATAAACACATACCCACATAGATCTTCTTTGGTCAGATCTCCATTGATCTGCATCAACAAAACCAGTATCCAACATTCTTTCTAATCCACAATCACCCTTAAACATACAAGCCATAATCACTAGTGCCATACAAATATCTGAAAACTCACTTCACTGTTGTCCAATTCTGCTTCCCTGGGTGTGACATAAACCTGCTCAATACTCCCACTTCATGTGCAATGTCTAGTCTAGTACATACCATTGCATACATCAGGCTACCCACTGCACTTGCATATGGAACATGAGACATATCCTCCTCTTCTTCTTGTGTCTTAGGACACTGTTCAGCAGACAACTTTACACCTACAAGAATAGGAACATTCATCGGTTTACTATCCTGCATATTGAACCTCTGCAATATAGTCTCGACATACTTCCTCTGGTTTAACCAGAGCTTCCTCTTTGCCCGATCTCTCTTAATTTCCATGCCCAAAATATAGTTTGCAGCACCAAGATCCTTCATGTCGAATTTGGAGAATAGTTGGGTCTTCAAATCTCGGATAATTTCTTTGTCATTTCCAATCAACAACATATCATCCACATACAAGACCAAATAAATAACACGGTCACCAATTAATTTAAAATAAACACAGTGATCCTCCTTGCTTCTAGTGAGGCCAAGTCCTCGTATATAAGTATCAAATTTCTGATACCACATCCTTGGTGACTGTTTTAACCCATACAGAGACTTCTTCAACCTGCACACCAGTTCTTTCTTACCCTTCACCATAAAGCCTTCAGGTTGCTTCATGTAGATCTCCTCTTCTAGATCCCCGTGAAGAAATGTTGTCTTCATATCCATCTGTTCTATCTCAAAATCAAATGCAGCAGTAGCAGATAAAAGTAATCTAATAGAAGTGACCTTGGCAACAGGAGAAAAAATATCACCAAAATCAATTCCCGGCACCTGGGAATGACATTTTGCTACCAACCGAGCTTTGTATTTCTCCACCTTTCCTTCTATATTCATCTTATTTTTAAACACCCATTTGCTGCCGATGGGCTTCCTTCCAACCGGCAACTCCACCAGATCCCATGCCTCATTCTTGTGGAAGGATGCCATTTCATCAACCATGGCCTCCTTCCAGAGTTTTCCATCCTCTGAATCTACTGCCTCCCTGACAGTTCTGGGATCATCATTAGTTATAGTTAAGGCAAAACCTGAACAGAAAGTAGATGGACTATACCTTTCTGGTTGCCTTCTTTCCCGAACTGATCTTCTCAAAGCTGGAGTTTGTGGCTCTTCATCTTCTGAGTCTTCTTCTGTTGTAGAGTCTGATTCATCCTCCTTTAGCTCAAACTCTATCTTCTCGGGTTCCTTTGGTAGGACTTCATGTTTAACAACATCTTTCACTTCTCTAAACACCACATCTCGGCTGTACACAACCTTCCTTGTTTCTGGGTTCCAAAGCTTGTAACCCTTTAAACCATCCTTATACCCAATAAAGATGCACCTTTTAGATTTATTATCCAACTTGGTCCTTTTCTCCTTTAGAACATGTACATATGCATCACATCCAAATACCCTTAGATGTGAAAGAGAGGGTTTCTTACCAGTCCATACCTCATGTGGGGTCTTATCCTCCAATGCCGATGAAGGTGATCTGTTAACTAAGTAACATGCAGTCTCCACTGCCTCTGCCCAGAATTCTTGTCCTAACCCGGTACCACTGAGCATGCTTCTTGCCTTTTCCATCAGTGTTCTGTTCATTCTTTCTGCAACTCCGTTTTGCTGAGGTGTGTATGGAGTAGTCTTCTGCAGTGCTATACCACACTTCTTACAGAACTCTTCAAATTCCTTCTTGCAGAACTCCCCACCATTATCTGTCCTCAGCGCCTTTATCTTCTTCTCTGTCTGGTTTTCCACCAGAGCCTTAAATTCTTTAAATTTGTCAAAGACTTCAGATTTCTTCCTCAAGAAATATATCCATGTGTTCCTTGAGAAGTCATCTATGAATGAAACATAGTACACAGACTTTCCCAGTGATGGAACTGACACAGGTCCAAACACATCACTGTGCACAAGTTCTAATATCTTGTTCGCCCTCTTAGCACCAGAAGGAAAACTCACCCGATTATTCTTCCCATATACACAATTTTCACAGAAATCAAAATCCAGAGAGAAATTAGACATACCTTCTACCATACCATTTCTATGTAGTATTTGAAGGCCCCTCTCTCCAATATGTCCAAGCCTTTGATGCCATAGCATGGTCTTTTCTCCAGAGCCTACTAACCACAGAACTGTTACACCCATCAATAACAGTGCTACCTTGTAGCTTGTACAGAGTTCCAATCTGAACTCCCCGCATTAATACCAGTGCTCCCCGAACCATCTTGCAGGCATCTTTCTCAAACACTGTTTTTACACCTGCATCATCCATCTTGCTTACATAAATCATATTTCTGGCCAATGCAGGAATATGCAGAACACCAGGAAGTGTTCTAATCCTTCCACCTTGCAGCTTCAGCTTGACCTTTCCACATCCAATGATTCTGGCCTTCCTATCATCCCCTAGGAAGACATCACCACCATCATATTTCTCATACTCGCAGAACCACTCCCTATGGGGAGTGAAGTGAAAGGATGCACCTGAGTCAATTAGCCATGACTCATGATCTACATGTGTATTTGAAGAAGAAGCCAAATACACATCCCCACCTTCATCCGAGGTGGTTTTTTCCTCTGCAGAAGGAGCATCATCGGATCCCTTTCCTTTCTCAGGAGCTTTAGATCTGCAGTCCTTTTTGTAGTGCCCTTCCTTTCCGCATTTCCAGCACACCTTTACAAACTTTCCAGGAGATTTAGATCTCCCTATAGATTTAGATCTCCCACTCGAAACCTTATTCTTGTTTCTGTTCTGGGACCTTCCTCGTACATATAAGGCATCTCCATTCTGACCCTCCATATTTCTCCGTCTCATTTCCTCCGACAGCAAGGCTGAGACAATGTCATCAAAATTCAAGGTAGTTGTATTGCTACCTATTGCAATAACCAGACTGTCCCACGAGTCTGGTAGAGAGCACAACAAACTGATGCACTTATCTTCATCTGAGATTTTAATATCAACAGATGACAACTGACTTACCATAGTATTGAAGGCGTTCAGATGCTCTGTCACCGAGTCTCCATCCTTCATCCTCAGGTTATACAGCTTTTTCCGTAGGAACAACTTATTCACCAGAGACTTAGATTGGTACAAAGTCCCAAGTTTTTCCCACAAATTCTTTTCCGTAGCTTCCCCAAATACATTCAACAATACTGAATCTGACACACACAACCGTATTGTGCTCTTAGCCTTCCGATCCAGTTTCTTCCAGTCTTCATCTGACATTGCCGTTGGTTTAGTACCTGGATCTACCGCGATCCACTGATCTTTATCCACCAGCAGATCCTCCATCTTGAGATTCCACAACTCAAAACTCTGACCATTAAATTTCTCGATCTCTATCTTTCTGCCGCTCGCCATATTCTTTCACCGCAAGAATCGATCCCGCAGATCTCCCACTGCACAGGGTCTACCACAGGCCCGAGCAAAAAACCCTCAACAAAAAAGGCGTCCCCTTGAAGCCGAAACAGCTCTGATACCAAATGTAGGTTTTAACCCTGAACAGAAATTATCTACACACGAATCTTATAACAGAAAATAAACAATAGCGAGAGCATAAAACATAAAACAGATAAACACAGAGATTTTCCCCTGGATCCCAAATCGGAATGACCAGCTTGATTTTTCATTATATTCCTTTTAGTGTTACAACACATATATATACATGCCGAAGCATACATAAACCCCAATCCATTAACCCTGGATTAGAACATAACCGTAGTTCCCTTGACCGGATCTACAAAATACCAGGGGTCGAAAACCATCGTACCCCAAAAAACCATGTGCAAACTCATGCAAAAAACATGGGTGGGTCCGCCTATGAGTGGGACCACACACCAAAAAAAATTTCGTTGCTGCCCCGGACCCCGACAGGGGGGGCTGCCTCCCCCCTTGTTGCGCCCGGCGCAACGTACAACACGTGGGGCTAGTCGTGGAAAGAATATAACACACACCCAACAAAAACATTTTTGGCGCAACTTTAGAAAGGTGAAGAAGGCGCTCTTGTATTTTATTAATATAGGACCTCTTCTTCCTTTTGGTAAGAGCTTTATATATACTTATATTTCAAATCCTTATAGTACCATTGGGAGCATCTCTAATTTCTTTTCTGGAAATTTTACAGTCCTTATCATACCATGGGTTGGAAGTTCTGTTATTCTTCTTATACAATACCTCAGTAGAGAATTTTTTATTGGTAGTGGAAAGGGTAGTAGTAAAATTGTAATAAATTTGATCAATGTTATTATTACAAGTTAGAAAGTCTAAATCCCTTTTTAAATCCTTTAAGAAAAGGTCTACATTATTTCTATCAAAATGCATGTGCATTTGAATATTACTCGTCTCCTTCATATGGCTAGTATGCATAACAATAATGAGGGTTAAGGACAAAGTCTTCTGGTCATAGTCAGGCTCGTAATCGTTAAGCAGATCAAAGATTTCAATAGGATTGAGAACATGGGTGTCAAAACTCACATAATCCCCAACATTATTGCCTAGCCCATGGATACAATTCATTTGGTCGAAGGAAGGCCACTTGTTAATTTCATTAAAAATAATCAGGTCTTGGGAGCTAAAAAATTTGAGAAGCTCAGTGTCGAATAGGTTCTTGGTTATGTCTTCAGAGTTTCTTTTGAATCTATAAGCTAAGTAAACATCTTCATCAAGCAGTAAGGGGTTATGGTTAGAGTTGTTACTTAACATAATAGCTTGGTTAGTAGCATTTCTAACATTGAAGTCCCCACACAAAAGGATATTACCTTCATTCTTTAGGTTGTGGATGTCTTTCTCTAAGGTATTGTAGGGGCAATTCTTATCCAAGTTGTTTTTCTTATAGGACGTAGAGTTGTTAGGAGCGAAATAATAGATTGCAAGAAAAATCATATTGGTGGTAGAATCAGAGATCTCAATCCAATTATACTAATTGAAGGGGTCAATTTTATAAAGTCGGATGTGAGAAGAAACAATGTTCTTTATATAATAGGCTATACCACCAAAACCATTATGAGAGGATTTATTACGAGAGGATTTATTTATATTTTAAATTTGTTTTTTTAAGATAATATATAATCATTTAAACCCACGAGGTGTAAACCGGGTTGTTTGCCTAAAATTTCCAAGGACCGGTCTTCTTCTATCTAATAAATAGGCTAGCTCTCGCCTAAACTTAGTGTATATATATATATATATATATATATATATATATATCCATTAAATTTTTTATTTATTGTATTCATATTTAAAATTTAATACAATTTAAATTATTAAAAAAAAAAATTGTCATGCATATATATAATTTGAAATTCAATAATATAACAAATATGAATTTTACCCAAATTCATTAGGTACACCCAATTTCAAGAGTTGTGAAACCAGATTGTTTGAGACTACATTTAGTTGGAATGAAAATAAGACATAATGATAGGAATATGCTTCTATTGACTAATTTGTAAAGTATATAACTATATAATTATAATATTTATATTTATGTATAAAGGTTAGGTTTACAATGGCATATAAAGACCAAAAAAATCTTTAATAATAAAAGGTTATTTAAAAAATATTACAACAATTCTTTTATAGGTTTTTCATTTTATATAAAAAATAATAATGTCATATTAGTAATGAGAGGTCATTTCAAAAATATGACAATAAAGTTTGTAATTGTATATAAAGAAAATTTATGTCATAATAATACTGAGAGATCATTTAAAAAATATTTAAAAAAAAATCTCATAAGCAATGAAATAGCAATGGTCACATCTGGTTAAGGGTAAATTAGAATAGGCTGTGATGCTCTTTAGTGTGCATAAGATCTATGAGGGGAATATCAAAGGAGGAATCATATTCTAGACCTTATTCCCTATGTCTGAACCCTAATTCCTTCTCTAGTCATGTAACTTGTTGTTCAACCTCAGTGGATTAACCCCACTTCAAAGAGGCATAGAGAGTTACCAATTTCGTGTTGCATATTATGGAGGAAGTCCTAAATCATAAATATAATATGTTTTTTCATACTCAATAAAAATGGACGGTACTATGTTGTTCCTTTTTTTAGACATCCTAAACGTTTTTTTCTTATTGGATGCCTCACACTAGGGACAAGCTCATATGTAGGTTTGGGAGGTTGATCTTCATTGTCTTTGATGGCAAGGTTCTCCCAAACAAAGTTTAGCCACCCTTGTTCATTTTTTTGATAGAGGGACAACACTAGTGCATAAAGGAGTGGAGATAGGTTTTATAATATGTCCTACAATCAAATATTTTTTTCCAATTTTATTGGAATATCTTTGCTCCTAAGTCAAGTAAACCTCACATTTGTCTAAAAGAATAAAGTTCAATTACTTATTTTAACCATGATGAGCCTCCATGCATGTCACTGTCTACTCATGTAAGGAGTAATTTTATATAGGTTTGGTGTACAAGAGGTAGATTCAATCCTCCTTTCCTCTAATATTGATTATGTATACCTTATTTGATGTCTTGTGTCAGTGATGATCACCTCCATAATCTCTACTCTTACATTTATCACCCTATCTAGGGTAATCAATTGGGAACATTACTTATTAAAATAAATATTGTTAATTTTTGCATAATAATCAATATAATGATAGATTTTTATCATGCACACTTTGTGTGATTTATAACATGAATTTACCTAGCATATTTCAAAAGAACACACTAGCTTAAAACAAATAGTCAACATACAATTATTTTATACAATGACCATAAATTTAACCCCATAATGTTGCACTTGTCCATGATGTTTATATTTCAAAGAAAAGGGACCAAATTTTTGATTTGCAAGATTGGTTCTAATTGAGAAGATTCTTTTAAGGAATGATAGAAATATGGTGGAATGTGTTTTAGTTATCATATTTATTGATGTACTTGATGACATTATGATGGTGGTTGTAACATTTGTAGCCATTATTTTTGGGGAACATATCCACATGTAATGTGGAATTATTTTAGGTAACCAATATTTATTGTGCTTGACCCATTAATGTGCAAGGGTTGTATATGCCCACTGCTAGTTTTAATCAACTACATTATCCAACGGTGGGCATATCCAATCCCCACGGATTAATGGGTCAATAGCACCAAAATATTGGTTGCCATTATTTTATTTCTTGAAGTCTTAGTAGATAATTTATTTACTTAGTTGTACTTATGTACATGTAATGGGGAAATAATTGATTTGTTGAGGTCCTATAATAGAGAATTTATTTATTTGTTTTGTGCCAATCATTGATGTACTTGTATCATTATGACAATAATTGTAGCATTTAAATCCATCATTTGCAGGGCATTGATATACATGTATTTGGACATCCCTAGATTTATTAGGTTCTTTTAGTGGGGCATCTACATTTCTCCTTGTTACATAATATAGGTGGGTAGGTGACTTGATACGTGAGTTTTGTATCTCACAACCATTATATACATTGAGAAAAAATTAAGTTCATCCAATCTATCCATTAGTGTTGATCAACTATCAAGGTGGCCTAATGTAATGTGGCTCAATGTAGAGACACGTCTTAGGTGGTTCAATGTAGATCAAGGTGGATCTTTCTAGAGACGATCTCTAAATTCCTTGAATATTTCAATATTTATAAAGATGAGCCTTTGTTTGATTGCATGACTTTTCTTTTATATTAAATTGATTTACTTAAAATAAAATTCAACACTCGGATTATTAAAAAAACATGAAATAAGAACATAATTACATTATCAAAAACACCTGGTGGAATGCCATGAGTACAACATTCACCCTATAGAAACCTTGTGTGGAAAAGATTTCAACAAAATGAAGCATACATGCTTTTCTTCACATCTATCACAATTTACAATACAAATATAGAATTTGAACCAAGCCCCACTATGGACCTATGGGATGTTGTAGTATGCATCAATCCCATATAGACAGTTCTTTCTTCTCTAATTTGTAATCTCTCTATTCCTCTTAGCATAAAATTGCTACAATCAAAGTTGAATAATTTCCCACACTTTTAGCTAGGTATTTTATCACCATTTATTTGGAATTGGGATTAGGGTTCTTAATTTTCTTGATGCTTTTGAAATATTCTTTGGAAATCCATATGTTTCTAGATCCACATGTGCAAGTTTTACATGGATTTACATCGTACAAATGTGGATAAAGTAATAGTCAATTTATAGAAAGCTTAACATTCACATATTAACAAGGTTTACATGATATTATTTATCATTATAAATTTCTTAATGAGCTTTATAGCAAAGAACTTTATTTTTCATCATTTTCCATCAATTTGTATTAAAAAAAATGCTTGGAAATATTTGAAACTAGATTGAAAAGTTATAAATTATTGGAGATGTTTTATATTCTTTGTATGAAGACTTTTAATTCATCAGTAAGACATTAGTTCTACTCTTCCCCCTTTTAGTGATCTGAAATTGATTGTTAGTTAATGTTGTGCTAATATGAGTTTTAGAATTAACATGAAAGTGCTTTGGTTCGCTTCTTATACAAGGGTTTATACATGTATTTATGATTGACAATTCATTAAACTTGATGAGATTAAGTGTATTTCATGAACTTAGAAGCATGGAAACTCAATGCTGAACAACATCATATAAAAACATAGCAAGCACAAATAACAAATAAAAATACACAAGTTTTTTATGAAGGATTTCACCCCTCCTGGGCTACATCTCCTTGGTCTAGCTTCATAGTGTGGGCCTTTGTATTAGCTTCAATTGTGCAAAAGTGTTTTTTATATTATCCCGTTGCCTCTGCAACCTGCTCCAATGGCTCCAAAACATCAAAATATACCAAGAACGACTCTTCCTGAGCCAAAATTGGTCAAAAATTGCCTTATTTAGGGCAAAACCAAATTTTCCTAGTTTTTCTCCACTAATTCTGGAAGTTCGCCAGTTAACTCCACTAAATGTGGAGCTTCTCCGCATTTGGAGGGTCTGCTAAATCTTCCGCCAAGTTAAGTGCGCACTTAATTAAGCGATAAGTATGAGTTAATTATGGTTAGTGGGCACATTTAGCGCTAACCACATCTTAGCGCTAATTTCGAATTATCATGGTATAACCACGGATTATCGTTAATACACGGCTTAATTGCGTTTTAAAACTCTGCCGGAATCTGGTTTAGCTCCTGTCTTCGGCACTCAAACATGTGGGAGGGGGTTGGCCCCCTCCGTACCCCCAACTTCCACTTCTTATTAATTTAAGTGGCAGTGAAGTCCTTATGGGGGAAGGACTACTGTGATTGGTATACTGGTAAGTCGTTGGTGCTGTAGGCGGGTGGTCGTGGGTTCGACCCCACCCCTGCCATAAAATTTTGTTGCATAAACCTTCAAATCTGACAATAGTAATAAAATTTGGTTTATGATTGATATATATATATGTTGCGCCATTAACCTTTGACTATGGTTCCAAACTTTGAAAATAACCATATATGCGCCCAAATCGGCCTTGCATAAAAATTATCATGCCAACCAACCTTGCCATGTGGGGGGGGAGGCATGTGGCAGCCTTCGACTGCACCACATGGCCCTTCCCCTTTGGCCTAAAAATTCCACCATTGATAAAAATAATCCCCCATAGATAATTCCAAACTTAATATTAGGAGAAAAATTCAACTTCCCCAAGCAACATTGGCGAATATGGTGATGACACTTGTCATAGTGTCACTGGTTGAAAACTGGAGAATATTCCCTAAATATTCATGAGGTGCTAACTAGACTGCCAAGTCATCAGTCTGTCACTGTTTTGCACAATTTTTATATGTTTTGGAAAATGAACAGCGGACCATAACTTACTCATACGAACTTGGATTTTGATGAAACGAGTTGCGTTGGAATCCTAGTGACAAGCTATATTCGGTCGCTCTATTTTGGAGCATTTATGAGAGATTTCATTTTTTAGCTAAATATTGAGCCTCTGATCATTTAGAGATCTTGAATTGCTCAAAACTTTCACTATAAAGGAGATGGCGAACCAACTTTTCACCTTTCTCCTTGGATTACCATTTTTTTGGTTGGCAACTATTATTTCAACCTCATCTAAAAAAATCATAAATGACCATGTTGAAAATGGAAACAAGAAAATATTTTAATTTAATTCCCCCTTGAATTAAATTAGAATAAAAATGTAATTCCACATCATAAGACAACTTGTATGAGTTAACTAAGTTATTATGACTTAGCTGGTTTAGTTAATTTAAGTTGAGGGTTTAACTTGAGTCACATAGAGTGTCTCCTACAAAATAGGAGCCATGGTTGAGTTTCTTTTGAGTTTTGATTAACTAACTCAATTTATTTGAGTTAAAACTAGTTTAAATAGTTCTAACTAATGGAGGACCTAGTGAGAAGTCAAAGAGTGGAACTTGGACTTGAACCACACCTAGTGATCAATCATATAACTGATGATTCACTCATAAATAACTTATCCATATCAGTTCTGAGAAAAACCCGGTTGAGATTGGAGTTCAACGATAGTGTACTATCAGTTGTATAATCATCCAAATTGTACATGTGGTGCATGCTGTCAAAGGAAGGCACCTAATGGATTGCATAGTATCGACTGGGAATTTCCCTAATTAGAAGGGGCTAATTACGCAAGGAAAATTTGCAAGGAAATAGGGATCCTGGAGGGTAGAAAATTGGTTAAGTATGAGACAGATAGAGATAGTGCTGAGGTTTCTCTGGTTGGAGAAAATAATTGTAATCTTCTCATATTTTCGTACTTATGGAATATACAGATAGAGGGGTTTTTAGCTGAGGCTTTCCGTAGGAAATATTTGTGTACTGTGTGATTGAAATTCTTTCTCTTTCAGGTTTTATGATTTCGTGATCGTAATTGGTAGAGTAGATTTAAGTATATTGTTTTAGCATATTACAATTATCAGTTTGAATTTACATGGATTTTTCTACATGGTATCAGAGCAGGAATCACTATAGAAGAGAATAATACGAGTTTGTTTTGTGCGGGTGAATGGAATTTTCTTATCTTCTCTTCAATACTAGCAACATGATCAAGATGTCTTTCTTTGGATTGAGACTCGAATATTCCCTTGAGGGTAGTTAAAATTACATAGCTTGTAAGGATAGGATGGAAGCTGTTTTGGAAGACAATGAGTTGATTGAGTTCATAGATAGTGATATTCCTAAGCTTGCAGCAGCATATGCTCAAGATATTACGGCATGGAAGAAGAACGTAGAAAATGCAAGAAGGATTAACATAGTTACTCATCAAACGGGAACTATTACCTCAAAACGAGAACTCTAACAAAAAAACATCAAAAAACCACGAAAAGACAGCCTGAAAATGAAAATTTGTATTATGGAATAATTTTTTTTATTTCAAGGTTAATGACGCAGCCTTAGCTGCGAAAACCCACATATTTCATACAAAATGCATAAATATACATTTTACCCAAAATCGAACTCTCAATCTTTTATGATAGTCTTTAATCGGACTACAAATATAATTATTCGTCATTATAATATTTTCCAGAAAAATTAATTCCTTGGGTGTGATTTTGGTTTAAAACATACGATGTCAAAAAAAACAAATCTGGGTCCACAACCTATTTTAAACGCACCTTTACACCATTGATCATATACGCTCATCAATCTGATGGAAATCACACTTCAAAATGTGCGATGTTTAAATTTTTTATAACTTGCGAAATAGGTGGTTTTATAATGCCATGCGTAGTTTCTGGAGACTAATCGTGTAGTTTTATAGAATACCATTTACTACCTTTGTGCCATGCAAAGACCTCTTACCGTTTTATGATACTGCTTCCGGTTTCATTCTCCCTCTGACTCAAAATTCCACGACGCATAGTTCTGGAATCAAGAAATCACTCCAGTCACGAAGGTAATCAAACACCCTTTTGATTTAATCATGATATTGACCTCAAATTATTCCTCCTCGCAACAGTTAATTCGCCACTTCATAATTATCAAGCCTGTTGGCGCTACAACTTAAATTCATAATTCAAAACCGCAATTCATGTATTCATCCTCTAACACCACGAATTGTGAACATAAAATAACTTCGGTTCATACAAATATATCTGTCACACCATTAATTACTAAGTTTAGAACACACAAATTTCTACTCAGCCACTCACTCAACAGAATTCATTCACCAGGGTTTTATTGCAGATCATTCAAACACAGTCACTCAACCTTCCAAAAGGGAGTTTTTCGAACTCTATGTGAATTCGATTTCCATCTCTGTCTAATATTATTTTGTCGCTATGCATATTTGGTGTGTCTGGCTCTCTTCTAAAATCATTGATATCACTTCATTTTTATAGTATTTACTTGGATTCAATATATCAAAACTTTGTCTCTTTCGACTCTACCCAAATTCAACTTATATATTATGCATACCTTTGATTCACACGCAAATTTCAAATCAGTCATTCAATGCACACAATATAACTCAGTAATGAGACACGAACTCAGAAATTGAGTTCTCTATATTAATACTCAATATTTACATAGGAATTCTCTTTTGGCCAGATATTTGAATTGGTGGCCTTTTACTTCGTATTGCCCGAAGGCTACAATCAAAACCCCTAACTATCTGATCCTAAATCTCTCCCCCTCTATGCCTTGAGGCTTATCATTTTATACAACAGGTTCTGAAACCAATTCTGGTTTCAGATCCTTTATCTCCTCAACAAAATCCTGAATATCCTCTAAGTCCTCTTTTGACTCAACTAATCCCTAAGGATCCTCTCTAATCCGCAAAATCATGAAACCAATTCTAATTTAGGATTTACAATTAATCTCAAATATCTCATTCCCTATGGAATCTCAACTATCCTAATTCTCTCATGTTCTCCAACATTCGATAACATTTACAAATGCCTCACCAATTAAATCCTATTCTAAAATATCTCTCATTAAAATCACTCAAAATATTAATAATTTATTCATTTGTTACATAGAAACCCAACTTCTTTTAAAACAAAAGACCCCTTATGTTTACTAAATTTGAATAAATTTTCTGAGCCGAATGCTCCTGCATCAGACTCCCAAAGTAGAAATTAATCATGATCTCCTGATATTGTGTTTTCAACCTTTGGCCTCCTGGATCCCATACTTTGTTTTGCTGCAGTCCATAAGCTGCATTGTCTTCATCTTCCTTTAGTTTCACTTTTCTAGGCTTCCATACTTTATTCTGCATCTTCCCACTAGCTATGCTTTCACATTCTGTTCTTGTCTTTTCTTTACTGTTGTTTCTTTGCTTTCTTTCTGTTGTCTTCTTCTGAGACACCTTCATCATCAACCTTCTTACGTTTTTTATTTCTATGTCCAGGTTATCTTCTGACTGGTAACCACTCTACCATTTGTTGCTATTTCCAATTTTTGCTGCAAATATTGTTGTAGATATTGGTCCAAATACTCTTCTAGATATTGCTTCAAATACTCTTGTAGATATTGCTCTAAATACTCTTGTAGATATTGCTGCCTCTCTAAATTCCTGAATATCTCTTAAGATATCTCCCTCTACAACATCCTTCTTCTCTTTACTACCTACAAATTTACTTTCAAAAAATAAATTATCTTATGATTCTTTAACTACAGTAACATACTCATTCATTCTTCTTTGTATACTAGTAAGCATAATCAATTTTGGCAAACTAGTATCTGCTCCTGCCTCTGCCACAACTTCAAACATTTCGACTTTATTATCTACAATTATTTTCTCTTGTCCAAATGTTTCCAGCAAACATTTCAGCCATTCCCTTTGTACTTGTTTCATCTCAAACATATCATCAATATGCTGCAATTCAGTTTCAACATAACCTTCTTCTTCTTCCTTGAAAACCTTCTGTGATCATCCTTCACCTTCTTGACTGATTCTGACAGTCAATTCAGCTTCTTCAAACTCTGTATTTTCATCCTTTATCATAATAGAATTTTGATTCTCCACCATTGTGACAGTTCTAAGGGTTTGTCCTATAGTCTTCTCTTGGCCAATCAGATAAGCCAATTCCATCTTGTCATCAACAATAACAAGTTCCTTCATATGAGACATGACTGTCTCACCTTCCTTGTAGATGCTCTCCTTATTAAGTAAGGAGTCTATGGGTTCCTTCTGCTGCAACAATTCATCTTCATTCAAGACAACTCCAAGAGATGGATTGCATCCTGCAACACCTGTAAACACAATCAAATTATCAATTTCAAAATCACAATACCCAATGGTTTCATTTGATGATCCAGTCACCAAATATTCTTCTTGCAGTTCTAAGTCTCTTTCAGGACTCAGAAAAATTTTACTCTCTTTCTTTCCAACTTCCAAGGTTATCTCCATTGTGCCAATCACCGTGATAGAATGATGATCCTTCACTATGTTTTCAGCTAACATAGTTTCCTTTTCATTAGGTTTTCTGAAATTTTCCATTTGTTGTCCTCCTTTACCTGCATAATTAACACATGAATTATCAATATTAAAAATACAAGGTTTCAATGCCTCTTCCTCCTCTAGCAACATCTCAGTATGCTTCTTTGAAATTTCCACTAACTCCTTTGTCAGCACATCCATATGTTGATTTAAATCCTCCATGAGACTGTTAGCTAGTCTCTCCTTCATATCATCTGTTTCAAAAATGTCTCTCTGCTTTGGTTCACAATAATGAACTTCTTTGACTTGTTGAATCATTTTTACATCCTTATCATTTTTTTTCCTGACTGTCATTCATGAAAATTTCTTTGTCTTTCTCTTTCATAGATTCATCCTGAGTATAGATCCTCTACTTTTCCAACTCTCTTCTTTGAAGATCTAACCTTCTATATAACTCAACAATTTCAATTGGGGTAGAATTTGGAAACTTTACACAATTTTTCACACCTTCACTTGTTGTTGACCAATCATCAGATGGTCCTTCTTCCTCTGCTAAATCATCTTTAACGTTCTGTTGTATATTTCCATAAGACTCCTCTGTCTCCTTTTGTTTTTGAGATCTTACTATCTCAGTACTAATCTGAATAGATTTTAGATTCAGCTCCTTCTCCTTAACAAACTCTAAAGCTTGTTCATCATCCTGTGATGTACCTCCAATCATACACAAATCATTAGTTTTTAAACCACAAGACCTTTCAATCTCGTTTGCTTCTTCAAGCACCCATCTTTCACAATGTACTTTCTGTTTTCCAGCAGATCCTATTTGCTGTGACTCAATTCCTTTGAGTCTTTATTTTTCCAACAAATAAATGTGTATCTATTCAAGTTCTCTGAACTTGTTCATCAATTTAGCATTCCATTTCTTTTGCAATAGGTTCCATCTAACCCATTTCCTCATTCTCCACCCATGCTTTCGTCATTAATTCCATGTCTCTTGTACCCATCCCTACAGTACCTCCAGTTGTACTTTCATCACTGAATATCTCTTTCTTGCTCCTCATTACTTATCTTATTTTCATCGCTTTCCTTAGAACCTCTTCTCTGAGCCTCCATGTCCATATTTCTCATGAGCTCATCCATGCTTGATTGGTGAGCTAAAACATAGCCTTCTCTTGTAGCAATCTCCTTTTGCTACTCAGTACCCTATCAAGCTTCCTTTTTGAGCTTGACCTCTTCCTAGGTATTCTTTTGGTTCACTTTCTTGAACCTGCTATTCCTTTGGCTACTGCACTCAATCACCTTTCTTCTTTCAAAAATATTTACCAATTCCTCCATCACTACTTAAGGCTTGATCTTTCTTTGTGGAGATATTTTATCTTGTTTGCAACCATAATTTTCAAACCAAATCAAAATAAAACACACTATCTCACTTTCAAGATTTTTACATGACCTTTTTCTCCCATTCACTAATATTTTGAGTGGACTATTCTCAATTATTTCTGCAAATGTCTGCTACACATCAACTCTGCTTCTTATCAAATTTAATATATGATCTCCTCTTACTTCCTCCATCACACATGCATTATGTACAATTCTAATTTAAAATAAAAAAAACTTTAATCTTCAAAAGAGCTTTTGCCAGCTCTGATACCACCTGACGCAACCTTAGCTGTGAAAACCCACATATTTCATACAAAATGCATATATATATATACATTTTACCCAAAATTGAACTCTCAACCTTTTATGATATAGTCTTTAATCAGACTACAAATATAATTATTCGTCCTTATAATATTTTCCGAAAAAATTAATTCCTTGGGTGTGATTTTGGTTTAAAACATACGATGTCAACAAAAACAAATCTGGGTCCTCAATATATTTCAAACGCACCTTTACACCGTTGATCATATACGCTCACCAATCTGACGGAAATTGCACTTCAAAATGCACGATGTTTAAAGTTTTATAACTTGCAAAATAGGTGGTTTTATAATGCCATGCATCGTTTCTGGAGACTAATCGCACAGTTTTATAGAATACCACTTACTACCTTTGTGCCATGCGAAGACCTCTTACCATTTTAGGATAATGCTTTCAGTTTCGTTCTCCCTCTGACTCGAAAGTCCACAACGCATAGTTCTGGAATCAAGAAATCACTCCAGTCATGAAGGTAATCAAACACCCTTTTGATTTCATCATGCCATCGACCTTAGATTATTCATCCTCGCAACAGTTAATCCACCACTTCATAATTATCAAGCCTGTTGGCACTACAACTTAAATTCAGAATTCAACACCGCAATCCATGTATTCATCCTCTAACACCACGAATTGTGAACATAAAAGAACTTTGGTTCATACAAATATATCTATCACACCATTATTTACTAAGGTTAGAACACACTGATTTCTACTCAACCACTCACTCGACAGAATTCATTCACCAGGGTTTTATTGCAGTTCATTCAAACGCAGTCACTCAACCTTCCAAAAGGGAGTTTGTCTAAATCTATGTGAATTCGATTTCCATCTCTTTCTAATATTCTTATGTCGTTGTGCATATTTGGTGTGTGTGGCTCTCTTCTGAAATCATTGATATCACTTCATTTTTACAGTATTTACTTGGATTCAATAGATCAAAACTTTGTCTCTTTTGACTCTGCCCAAATTAGACTTATATATTATGCATACCTTTGATTCACACACAAATTTCAAATCAGTCATTCACCGCACACAATATAACTCAATAATGAGACACGAACTCAGAAATTGAGTTCTCTGTATTAATACTCAATATTTACATAGGAATTCTCTTCTTGCCAGATATTTGAATTGGTGGCCTTTTACTTCCTACTGCCCGTAGGCTACAATCAAAACCCCTAACGAACTGATCTTAAATCTCTCCCCCTCTATTCCTTGAGGCTTATCATTTTATACAAAAGGTTCTAAAACAAATTCTGGTTTCAGATCCTTTATCTTCTCAACAAAATCCTGAATATCCTCTAACTCCTCTTTTGACTCAATTAATCCCTAAGGATCCTCTCTAATCCACAAAATCATGAAACCAATTCTAATTTAGGATTTACAATTAATTCTCAAATCTCTCATTCCCTATGGAATCTCAACTATCCTAATTATCTCATGTTCTCCAACATTCGAGAACATTTACAAATGCCTCACCAATTAAATCTTATTCTAAAATATCTCTCATTAAAATCACTCAAAATCTTAATAATTATATTAATTTGTTACATAGAAACCCAAATTCTTTTAAAACACAGGACCCCTTATGTTTACTAAATTTCAATAAATTTTCTGAGCTGGATGCTCCTGCATCAGACTCCTAAAGTACAAATTAATCATGATCTCCTGATCATGCATTTTAAACCTTTGGCCTCCTGGATCCCATACTCTGTTTTGCTGCTGTCCATAAGCTGCATTGTCTTCATCTTCCTTTAGTTGCACTTTTCTAGGCTTCCATACTTTATTTTGCATCTTCCCACTAGCTATGCTTTCACATTCTATTCTTGTCTTTTCTTTACTGTTGTTTCTTTGCTTTCTTTCTGCTGTCTTCTTCTCAGACATATTCATCATCAACCTTATTATGTTTTTTATTTCTATGTCCAAGTTATCTTCTAACTGGTAACCACTCTCCCATTTGTTGTTATTTCCAATTTCTGCTGCAAATATTGTTGTAGATATTGCTCCAAATACTCTTGTAGATATTGTTGCCTCTCTAACTTCCTGAATATCTCTTAAGATATCTCCCTCTGCAACATCCTTCTTCTCTTTACTACCTACAAATTTACTTTCAAAAAATAAAATATCTTCTGATTCTTTAACTGCAGTAACATACTCATTCATTCTTCTTTGTATACTAGTAAGCATAATCAATTTTGGAAAACTAGTATCTGCTCTTGCCTCTTCCACAACTTTAGAAATTTCCACTTTATTATCTACAATTCTTTTCTCTTGTCCAAATGTTTCCAGCAAACATTTCAGCTATTCCCTTTGTACTTTTTTCTTCTCAAACATATCATCAATATGTTGCAATTCAATTTCAGCATAATCTTCTTCTTCTTCCTTGACAACCTTCAGTGATTGTCCTTCACCTTCTTGACCGATTTTGATAGTCAATTAAACTTTTTCAAACTCTGTATTTTCATCCTTTATCATAGTAGAATTTTGATTCTTCACCATTGTGACAGTTCTAAGGGTCTGTCCTACAGTCTTCTCTTGGCCAATCAGATAAGCCAATTCCTCCTTGTCATCAACAATAACAAGTTCCTTCATATGGGACATGACTGTCTCACCTTCCTTGTAGATGCTCTCCTTATTAAGTAAGGAATCTATGGGTTTCTTCTACTGCAACAATTCAGCTTCATTCAAGACAAATCCAAGAGATGGATTGCCTTCTGCAACACTTGTAAACACAGTGAAATTATCAATTTCAAAATCACAATACCCAACAGTATCATTTGATGATCCAGTCACAAAATCTTCTTCTTACAGTTCTACGTCTCTTTCAAGACTCAACATTTTTTTACTGTCTTTCTTTCCAACTTCCAAGGTTATCTTCATTGTGCCAATCACCATGATAGAATGATGATCCTTCAATGTGTTTTCAGCTAACATAGTTTCCTTTTCATTATGTTTTCTGACATTTTCCATTTTTTGTCCTCCTTTACCTACATAATTAACACATGAATTATCAATATTAAAAATAAAAGGTTTCAATGCCTCTTCCTCCTCTGGAAACATCTCAGTATGCTGCTTTGAAATTTCCTCTAACTCCTTTGTCAACACATCCATATGTTGATTTAAATCCTCCATGAGACTGTTAGCTAGTCTCTCCTTCATATCATCTGTTTCAAGAATGTCTCTCTGCTTTGGTTCGCAATAATGAACTTATTTGACTTGCTGAATCATTTTTACATCCTTATCCTATGTTTCCAACTCTCTTCTTTGAAGATCTAACTTTCTATATAACTCAAAAATTTCAATTAGGGTAGAATTTGGAAACTTTACACAAATTTTCACACCTTCACTTGTTTTTGACCAATCATCAGATGGTCCTTATTCCTCTGCTAAATCATCTTTAATGTTCTACTATATATTTCCATAAGACTCCTCTATCTCCTTTTGTTTCTGAGATCTTACTATCTTAATACTAATCTGAATAGATTTCAAATTAAGCTACTTCTCCTTAACAAACTCTAAAGCTTGTTCATCATCATGTGATGTACCTGCAATCATACACAAATCATTAATTTTTAAACCAAAAGACCTTTCAATCTCGTTTTCTTCTTCAAGCACCCATCTTTCACAATGTACTTTATGTTTTCCAGCAGATCCTATTTGTTGTGACTCAATTCCTTTGAGTCTTTCTTTTTCCAACAAAGAAATATGTATCTGTTCAAGTTCTCTGAACTTGTTCATCAGCTTAGCATTCCATTTCTTTTAAAATATGTTCCATATAACCCATTTCCTCATTCTCCATCCATGCTTTCGGCATTCATTCCCTGTCTCTTGTAACCATCCCTGTAGTACCTCGAGTTGTACTTTCATCACTGCAATATCTCTTTCTTGCTCCTCATTACTTATCTTATCTTCATGGCTTTCCTTAGAACCTCTTCTCTGAGCCTCCATGGCCATCTTCCTCATGAACTCATCCATGCTTGATTGGTGATCTGCAACATAGCCTTCTCTCGTAGCAATCTCCTTTTTCTAATCAATACCCTATCAAGTTTCCTTTCTGAGCTTGACCTCTTCTTAGGTATTCTTTTGGTTCACTCTCTTGAACCTGTTGTTCCTTTGGTTGTTGCACTCAGTCACCTTCCTTCTTTCAGAAATATTTACCAGTTCCTCCATCACTGCTTCTTAAGGCTTGATCTTTCTTTGTGGAGATATTTTATCTTGTTTGCAACTAGAATTTTCAAACCAAATTAAAATAAAACACACTATCTCACCTTCAAGATTTTTACATGACCTTGTTCTCCAATTCGCTAATATTTTGAGTGGACTGTTCTCATTTATTTCTACAAATGTCTGTTACACATCAAATCTGTTGCTTATCAGATTTAATATCTGATCTCCTCTTACTTCCTCCATCACACATGCAATTTGTACAATTCTAATTTAATTAAAAATAAATAAATATAATCTTCAAAAGAGATTTTGTCAGCTCTGATACCACCTGATGTAGCCTTAGCTGTGAAAACCCACATATTTCATACAAAATGAATATATATACATTTTACCCAAAATCGAACTCTCAACCTTTTATGATATCGTTTTAATCGGACTACAAATATAATTATTCGTCCTTATAATATTTTCTGGAAAAATTAATTCCTTGGGTGTGATTTTGGTTTAAAACATACGATGTCAACAAAAACAAATCTGGGTCCAAAATCTATTTCAAACACACCTTTACACCGTTGATCATACACGCTCACCAATCCGACGGAAATCACACTTCAAAATGCACAATGTTTAAAGTTTTTATAACTTGCGAAATAGGTGGTTTTATAATGCCACGCGTCATTTCTGGAGACTAATCGCACATTTTTATAGAATACCATTTACTACCTTTGTGCCATGCAAAGACCTCTTACCGTTTTATCATACTGCTTCCGGTTCAGTTCTCCCTCTGACTTGAAATTCCACAATGCATAGTTATGGAATCAAGAAATCACTCCAATCACGAAGGTAATCAAACACCCTTTTGATTTCATCATGCTATCGACTTCAGATTATTCCTCCTCGCAATAGTTAATCTGCCAGTTCATAATTATCAAGCCTGTTGGCGCTACAACTTAAATTCAGAATTCAACACTGCAATCCATGTATTCATCCTCTAACAACACGAATTGTGAACATAAAATAACTTTGGTTCATACAAATATATCTGTCACACCATTATTTACTAAGGTTAGAACACACGGATTTCTACTCAGCCACTCACTCGACAAAATTCATTCACTAGGGTTTTATTGCAAATCATTCAAATGCAGTCACTCAACCTTCCAAAAGGGAGTTTACCGAACTCTATGTGAATTCGATTTCCATCTCTGTCTAATATTATTATGTCGCTGTGCATATTTGGTGTGCGTGACTCTCTTCTGAAATCATTAATATCACTTCATTTTTACAATATTTACTTGGATTCAATAGATCAAAACTTTGTCTCTTTTGACTCTACCCAAATTCGACTTATATATTATTCATACCTTTGATTCACACACAAACTTCAAATCAGTCATTCACTGCACACAATATAACTTAGTAATGAGACACGAACTCAGAAATTAAGTTTTTTGTATTAATACTCAATATTTACATAAGAATTCTCTTCTGGCCAGATATTTGAATTGGTGGCCTTTTACTTCCTATTGCCCATAGGCTACAATCAAAACCCCTGACTATCTGATCCTGAATCTCTCCCCCTCTATGCCTTGAGGCTTATCATTTTATACAAAAGGTTCTGAAACCAATTCTGGTTTCAGATCCTTTATCTTCTCAACAAAATCCTGAATATCTTCCAAGTCCTCTTTTGACTCAACTAATCCCTAAGGATCCTCTCTAATCCACAAAATCATGAAACCAATTCTAATTTAGGATTTACAATTAATTCTCAAATTTCGCATTCCCTATGGAATCTCAACTATCTTAATTCTCTCATGTTCTCCAACATTCAAGAACATTTACAAATGCCTCACCAATTAAATCCTATTCTAAAATATCTCTCATTAAAATCACTCAAAATCTTAATAATTATATTAATTTGTTACATAGAAACCCAACTTCTTTTAAAACACAAGACCCCTTACGTTTACTAAATTTCAATAAATTTTCTGAGCCGAATGCTCCCGCATTAGTTCATTTTCAATATTTTTAAAAAATGGAAGTATAAGTCATTTTTTTGTGCAAAAAACAACCTGAAAACGAAAAGTGTTGACATTGGAATAACGCTGCAAATTTTGTGTGTGCAAACAAACAACCTGAAAACGAAAAGTGTTGATGATGGAATAACGTCGCCACTTTTGTGTGTAAAAAATGGCTTGAAAACGAAAAGTGTTGATGCTGGAATAACATCGTCAAGAGTTGATGTTGGAATAACTCTTTTTTCTTTTCAGGGTAAATTATCAACAGTTTTTAATAATGAAATTAAAGATAAAATATCATGACTCTGAAAAACCTTAAAATTTCAACGATAAAAAAGATAAAATATCAAAAATTTTAAAATTCCAACGATTTTTAGGCATGGTATTAAAGATCAAATTTCATGTCTCTGAAAAGCCTTAAAAAACCAAGGATAACAGTAAAGATAATATATCACCTTTATGTAAATAAAATTCCAACGATTACGAATCATAGTATTAAAGATAAAATATCACTTCTAAAAATAAAAATAAAAAATTAAACAAAACAAATAACAAAAATAAATTAAAAAACAAAAAATTTCAAAAAAAAGAAGAAAATTTTCAAAAAAAAACACACAATCTAAAGAAAAGAAAAGAAAATTTAACCCAAAAAAAAAGTTATAAAAAAATTATTAATAATAAAAAAAAATCGTATAATTAAAAAAAATTAAAAATTAAAATAATAAAATAATAAAAAAATTAAAATTAATAAATAAAATTAAATATTAAAAAAAAAAAAATTTAAAAATAAATAAATAAAATAAAATAAATTTAAAAAAAAAAAAATCATTTTTTTCCCAAAAAAAAAATTTATAATTAAAAAAAGATTAATTTAAAAATAATTATTATATATATATATATATATATATATATATATATATATATATATATATATATATAATCAATAATCTTCGACCACCACCTCCCTGGGGTCGCATGGCTCGGTTGGTGGGCGGCGAGAGAGCTGCCAGCCGAGGCTCGCGCCTCTTGGACAATGGTGGTCCACGATATTATTAATTTATTAATTTATTTATTTTTAATTGAATTTTTTGTTTTTTTTGTTTTTTTTTAATATATATTTTTTACTTTAATTTAATATTTTATTTTTAAATTTATTTGTTTTAAATTTTTTTTTTTTTTTTCTAAATTTAAATATTGCATTAAGTTTTTTAAATATAATTTATATTTTTACCTGTATTTATTTATTTAATTTAATATATATATTTATTTATTTTTATTTTTAATTTTAATTTTAAAAATGTTTTTTTAAAATTAATTATGTTTATTTTTTATTATTTGAATTTCTTCATATATATATATTAATTTAAATTTTTTTAATGTTATGTTATTTATTTATTTATAATTTTAATTTCTGAATTTTAGTTATTTTTATTTTAGTATTTTGATTATTTTAAGGTTTTATTATTTTTAATTTTTTGTATTTAATCAAAATTTTTAATTATGTTATTGCTTAGATAGATGTCTTTCAGATTAATCACATTATAATGATTTGGTCTAGATCTAAGACTTTTGTGATCCATAGTTTAGATAGATGTATTTCAGATTAATCACATCATTATGATGTGATTAATCCGAAAGTCATCTATCTAAACTATGGATTACAAAAGTCTTATATCTAATGTTATGTTATTGTTTTTTTCCTTTTTTTTTAATAACTTAAAAAAAAAATGTTTTTCTTTTGTTTATTTATTTTTCTTTAAATTTTTTGTTTTTTTTTGAATTTTTTTTCTTCTTTTTTTTAATTTTTATTTTTTTGTTTAAATTTTTTATTTTTACAAGTTATTTTTTTGTTTTTTTCACATTTATATATATATATATATATATATATATATATATATATATATATATATATATATATATATATATTAATTAATAATAATTTTTTATTTATTTTTATGTTTTATTACTAAGATGAAAATCACTAACGTTTTAAAACAAATGTTCATACTTGAGAAATAAAAAATCACCACTTTTCAAAATTAACATGAAAATCATGACATTTAAAAAAAAAAAAAATCAAAGAAGATTTAAAGTTCCAAAAATATGCTAAAAAAAATGAAGGTGATTCTACATCACCTTTTTTCAAAATCGACATAAAAATCATGACATTAAAAAAATAAAGTCGTAAGAAAATTTAAAGTGTCAAAACTATGCTTTAAAAAATGGGTGATTCTGCATCACCACTTTTCAAAATCGGTTGTTTTTTGGTACCTCAAAAAAGTAGGTACCAGTTCAGTTACCTATTTGATCGATAACTATGTTGATTCTATTGGAATATGTTTGAGATCATATTGTCTCAAATCTACATGGAAAGGAAACTCCATATGCTATGTGGAAGGCCTTAACATATTTATTTCAGAACATCAGCAAACACACGAAATTGTAAAACATGTACAATGTCACAACTCGGTGGGATGACAATGTAAAACATACACCTGACAGATTGTTGAGATGGCGCATCATTGGATCCCGCGCCTTGGATATGCACACATGTTACGAGGATGATGCATTGTATAGGGACAAAGGAGCATAATCCACCTCGCTTCGATGGGTTGTCAGAAGTAGATATTTTATTTTCAAGAGTATGAGGATCAAATACCAAATTGTTAGAGGATTCCTACAGTAGACGTTGTGTTGCGCACTCCACCCCATCCAGATGGTGGGTCGTGTATAAGCAACACATTGCATAATGAAAACAATGTAAACAATTGTTGAAGGTTAGATTTGGGAACAGCTTCGGGGTCCCTGGAGAGAAATATTCAAGTATGGAATGACCCGTGACTCACCTAAAGAGATGTGTTGCAGCATGCACCAAGAGACGAGTACCACAATAAGAATGGGTACATCGATTTATACACACTTTGGACACCATTCCACCTAACTGGTATATTGAGCTGGAAGTGCACAGAGAAACACAGGATTGGGATGAAATGGCACAAAATTTCAGGACTACATTTAGCTTTGAAGCAGAAGAGCCAGCACTATATGAAGCTTTGAAGGTGCCCTGACAAAATATATTCACTGCAAATGAACTGATAATGATCAGAAGTGGGCCATCATATTCCACACATCAACACTTGTAGTCAATGCAGGAATTATTGGAGTGCTACAATGTAGCAGAGCAAGGGGAGGATGGATGACCCCCGAAACATTTAAATTGGGGAAGTAGAAGGTGAGCGCACAGTAGAAGGATAGTTTGTTGATTATGCACAGTTGATTAAGACACAAAAGGTGAACATAGGGACCGAATAAATTCCCAAGATGGTGGAAATTGGGGATTATTGGGATGACGACATCGTCGAGAAGGTTGTCGACTTACTGCGGAAATACCAGGACCAAAATCTTGATGCTTCGAAGGAGGAGGGAAGAACTATCAAATCTTAGGTCGAAGATGTAGAGGCTAGAGGAATGACTATGCATCACGAGAAGGCGAGAACGGTCCGCAAGTACACCACCTTTGAAGAATTGGGCTAGTTAACCAAGTGATAATGAGAGGGAGCTTCATCCCCTATGTATATATGTAAAGTTTGATTCAAATAAGTTTATATTAAATAGTAGTAATAGTTAGGTTGATGTTTGGAGGTATTATAAAGGAGATAAGTTTAGATTAAATAGGAGTAGTAATAGTTAGGTTGATGTTTGGAGGTATTATAAAGGAGAAGCACAAACCAATTCGGTATGTTGACAAGAAAGTGGTTGAGTTGGAGTCAGGTTAGTCCACAGGTATGGTAAAAAATAGACAACACATTATGTTTGGGGTCACACCGCCAAGGAATAATCATGTGAAGCGTTCACGGTGAGATACGAGGGTCTTGACTCTATAGACCAGGCACACCAAGGACAATGTATATTGACATGTGAAGGTCCATATATGTAAGCGAAGGACATCAGGATGTGATAAAAACTCCACCAACATGATCACTCCAATGAGTGAAATATTTGATGAAATGAAAGAAAGTGACTAAGCATATTGTCGAATCTTGCTCTGTGGCAGAAGCAAGCTCATGACATGTCAAGCAAACTATGGATTATCGAGACGAGGGGTCAAAAGGGGGTAATACTGAGGCGAGGAAAATAAAAATCAATTGAGACTGACTGAGGCGAGACAGGTAACACGTGTGAACCATCATATGAGTTTGATAAGAGGAATATTATGAAGCACATCGATGCAAATTTAGAGTGATTCATATTAGAAAAATATGCTAGCAAGGTAAATATCACAAGCAGGTATGATGGAGCACCGAGAAGTGGGAAATGTTATAAAATACCACCCAAGGGCCCTATGGATAACACAAAAATGTTTAAGAAGGAATAAGGATTTTTTGAAAGTGAGGGAGAGAGGATTGCGCAAGAAGGGCACGATGAGAAAGGATACTTGTGGAGACACGTAAAGGGAGCGAAAGGAAGATGGAGAAAATTTAAGAAAATGGTGGAAGGAACCGCCTCAAGATTTACTATCGATAAGCGGATGTGACTGTGGAAAATACAAATGTGTCAAAGAAGCCTGAATGAGAGGATTGTGAATGGGAGGTATAGGCCAAAGAGGGTGGATAAGTTGGATCGACTAGCCCAGATGACAGAGGGTCCCCGCCGCTTATGGAGATGGTTCTCATGTCACGCTACAGTCTCATCAATAGGTCTAGCGCGAGTCCACTTGAAGGAAGGTTTTTCAAGTCTATATGGAGGAGCGGTGTCGGGATAGTTCCCACTCTAGGAGTTGTAGAGATAGGATGGGATTTTGTTCCCATGCATGATAGAAGGAAAAAGGAACCTCACCCATAATTTTTGCTTGAAATCAGGTAGAAACCTTGTTTTGGTGGGTAAAACGGGCTAGAATTTCTCTAAGGAAACATGATGGTTGGTTGAAAAAGGATAAGTCACCCTACCCCAGTAACCCTCAAAGCAACTTGGAGAAGACAGGTAGATTAGAATCACGTTATCACCCCCCAAAGAAAAGAGGAGGTACAACTGCAGGAAGGAGATAAATGTCAAGGACAAGCATGGGACTTAGACCTGGAGCAATAGTGGTGGCCAAATTTCTCTTTTTGAGAGCACCATTGTGTGGAAGGGGAGCGTGGCTAACCCCTATTCGTTTGTTCGAAGAGCTCTAAGGCAATTGATTTCTCTATTTACTCTTGTAGTCATTGTACCAGAAGCAAGAGCACAACCTCAGTAATATTTGAGGTCTTGGATCAATGGGGATAGAAGAAGGACTGAGTGGCTAGGGACGAGCCACATTTTTGTCAAATTTTGTAAGTATATGACCATGTAGTAGGGATGAGAAGCACCGGAGGTTGAGTAGAGCACAACACAGGGTTGGCGTAGGAAGTAGGGTGTGAAGCAGGTGGACGTCACACAAGAGGATGATAGTGGCGCTCAAGGATGTGATGCGGAAGAAAAGGGAATATTGGAAGTTATGATTTTGAAAAGGTTGGAGTCGATTGAGGATGTCATGGCAAGTACAAGGATGGATATATTTTGTAGGAGAAGTAGAAAGGGTGAAGTGGAACCGATTGACAAGAAGGATATTTTGAATGGTCGATATTACACATGGGACAACTCAAGAAGGGATGAGAAAATATCTTAATGACCTGCAGGATAGTTGGAGCATCAGGTAGAAGACTAAGAGGCTTCAAGAGGTTTATGGGCAAAGATAAGAAGGGTCCTTGAGGAGAGACTGTGGTTTGGATGTTGGATGTTGGTTGTTGTACACTAAATGTTGGACGAGAAATTGAAGGAGAGAATAGAGCTATGGATTTTGTGACTAGTTATTTGTTGTTTGTGTCTGCCTATTTTGGGTCTTAGGAATTTCCTCGAGTCCACAGTTGTTGGGAAACAGCATTGTAATTAACTATGCTTCCTTTTATATGAGTTTTTCCCCTATGAGTCAAGTTTATGGCTTGTTCCTATCGATATATGGTGTATATTTGGAAGGTAAACAATTTCATTGGTATGGTGAATATAACTTCGAGCACAACGCCTATTTTATGAATGTTAATATAGCCTAAAGGATAGATGAGTAGCTCCATATCTCTCGTGCATTTTTCTGAATGTTATATGTATAAGTTTTGTGTATGTTAAAGATATGTATGATAGTTTGAATGTTTGTAGAAGTGTTTGATTATCTGAATGTTTATGAAAATTATGTGGTATAGGATCATTGCATGCAGAGTGGATTAATCTGGGAATGGTGTCAATTTAACTCTCAATGACTAAACCTTCCACTTTTTGTTATCCACCACACATGCTTGTCTCAGATTCTTGCACTTTTTGATGAACTAAGGGGCTTAACACTCTGTGTGGTGCGCGGTAATCGGTAGAAGGTGATGTGTATGTCAATTAGTATTTGTGCATAGTGATTCATAGGAAAATATTTTCAGGCTACGGAAACTTGGTTCCGACAGTCACCCATTAATATCTCGGATGAGACTTCACTCACTTCATGGGTGTTTCCAAAAGGGTCGATGCTAAGCAGGTCTTTCTTGTCCATTGTGTAGAAAAAAACTAGGTTTTTCAAAATCTTGCATGCCAACACTCAGCGTGGGGTTTGTAGTGAAAATAATATAATACATACCCAACATTAAGGCCATCAATATATCTATTAGTGTGGATCAACTATCAAGGTGGCCTAATGTAGAGTCTCCTACATTGTGGCTCAATATAGAGACGTGTCTAAGGTGGTTCAATGTAGATCAAGGTGAATCTTTATAGAGATTATCTCTCCTTGAATATTTCAATATTTCTAGAGATGAGCCTTTTCTTGATTTCGTGACTATTCTTTTATATTAAATTACTTTAATTAAAATAAAATATACCACTCAAATTATTAAAACATTATGAAATAAGAACAAAATTACAATATCAAAGACACCTTGTGGAATGCAATGAGTATGACATTCACCCTAGAGAAACCTTGTGTAGAAAACAATTTCAACAAAATAAAGCATATTTTCTTTTATACCACTCTAATTCTTAAAACATTGTGAAATAAGAACATAATTACAATATCAAAGACACCTCATGGAATGCCATGAACATGAAATACACCCTAGAGAAACCTTGTGTGGAAAAGATTTCAACAAAATAAAGCATATGTATCTTTCTTCATAGCTATCACAATGAACAATGCAAATATAGAATTTGAACCAAGCCCACGATGGATCTGTAAGACACTATAGTATGCTTGAATCTCCTATAGCTAGTTCTTTCTTCTCTAATTTGAAATCCCTCTACTCTTCTTAATAATTGTGTTGCTATGGAGCATAAATCTCTACAGTTAGAGTTGAATCATTTCCCACACTTTTAGCTAGGTATTTTAACCACCATTTCTGGGTCATAGGGATTCGGGTTCTTAATTTTCTTGATCCTTTTGAAATTTGTATGTTACTAGATCCACATATGTAAGTCTTACATGGCTTCACATTGTACTAAAGTGGATAAAGTAATAATTAATTTATAGAAAGTGTAACTATCACACACTAATAGTTATGTTTACATGATATAATTTAACATTAGAATTTTCTCAATGAGATTTATAGCAAGGAAATCAATTTTCATACAATGCATGGGAAGCCTTGAAATTCGATTGAGAAGTTTAAAATTGCTGGAGATGTTTTATATTATTTGTATGTCGGCTATTTATTCATCCATGAGGCATTAATTCTATTTTTCATATCACAACTCAAAATAGTTAGAGATGATTTATATTATTTGTATGTGGATTGTTCATTCATTTACAAGACATTAGTGCTACTTTTCATATCGGGGAGGCTTCTGGTTGTCCAAAAATTTCACTATAAAGGAGATTAAGAAACAATTTCTCACCTTTCTCATTGGATTACCATTTTGTTGGTGTGTAGCTACAATTTGAACCTCACCTACAAGAATTATAATTGACTATTTCTATTTGTACCACTATTCTTATGCAAAATCATATCATCTAATAATAATAATTCTTATATAAAAAGTAAAAGTTCACCTTATTCATTTTAATTAAACATAAGCATATCATAAAATGTTAAGTTCTCTAAAATTACTATTGAATAAATATAGATGTAAGAAACAAACTAAGGTTGTAAACATTGTTTCTTATTAGCTCCAAAACTTTAAAAGCTATTGAATTATAGATTTCATAAATAATCTAAAATCTCACAAATAAAAGTGAAATCAATTGTTTAACTTCACTCTTCCCTATTCAAAAATATTATACAAATTAAATAAATCACCCAAAAACTTCATATTATAATATTTTAATTTTATAATTTAATCTTACCATTTTTTTAAAATTTTAATTTAAATGCAATCAAACTCATAATACATATTGTTAACCTAAAGAGTAAATTTGGAAGTTGTACCTTTTTATGATTTTACTATTTCTACTTAATCTCCTATTTGTTTCTATAATGCAAAATATGGACTTCTTATTATTGTTATAACTGTTTTATATATGCATCATGTTTCTCAAGTTTGTTTAGAGAACCAAAGTTGATCCTATCCTTTGTACGCTGAAATCATCGATTTAGCTAGGGGTGCAATTTGCAGACAAAAAATAATCCATGGACGATATCAGCATACGTTGCAACCATTTGAAATCTCCACCAACGACGACCTCCGTGTTCTAACGATATCATTTATGTGTAGATCATCATTACACGTTATAATATATACACTCAACAATCCATAAGCAAACCTGCACGTTGTAGTTTGTAATTAAACATATGGTTTGTTCGGTCCCTCTACCTCGTACTCCATTCCAATTTCTATTTCTAGCATTCTCTAAATATTATATAGTTTGTTTTTTGTTTTGAAGCATCGGTTTATGTTTTGAAGTTCTTGTAAAGTAATCTCAGTGTTTTCTACCGTCATGTTTCACATTAAATTTGATGTGAATTGGTTTTTAATTGAGTAATAAGAACCTTTGCTTTTCACAGAATGTTAGCTTCAACTTATCCATAACAAAATTGTTTAGCTCATTTCTATTTGTGCGACAAGCATTGAGGTAGATATTCTATTTTTGAATCCATATGTAGTTTTGTCTTATCCTTGTTTTCTTTCTTTCACTCATGCCTTCCTTGAAGATAACATTAGGTCATCTACCTACTCCCATTTGCTCAATTCTTTTTAGATATCTTATGATTTGCACCATAACAATTGCTTTGATGAGAGTTGCTCCTGTTTCACTCAACATTATCTCATAAGGTACCAAAATTTTTATTTTGAACTTGCTCATGATCAAACGTTTTTGGATTTTCTCAATTTGTTTCCATTTTGAGATGGAGGTGCTGCTAGCCCACAATTGACACCCATATAGCATCATTGGACAAACTAGGAGCCCAAAAAGCAATTTAATCGTTTTCCAATCCCACAACTTTGTCTCTCTACATTTGTTTTGAAGAGCATATAATGTTTTCCACCCTCCTAAAATTATCTTCTTTCTACAGTCCTCCCAATTAAGTTTGTTGTTGAAATCAATCCCAAGGTACTTGTTTTCATTTACTTCTTCAAGAATGTTGCCTTCAAAGAAGAACGTATCGTGATTCTGCTTCCTTTTATTAGAGAAAATCATTATTTTGGTCTTGCCAGTATTGACTTGCATCCCCACTGCTCTACAAAAATGCTCAAGGGCATATAGGTGCATCTGCAATCCATGGGACGATTTAGAAATCAATACAAGATCATCAGCATATAAAAGAATTTTTATCACAAACTCCCCCAACCGAACACCATCTCCACCTTGCAGGGTTATCCACTCTTCTAGTCTATCAATATATAAACGAAAAAGAGTAGGGGATAGAGGGAAACCTTGATTGACTCCAAAGCTTTCTGAAATACCCGTTGAGGTTCTAAATTTGACTTTCACCTCTTCATAAAATCTATGGACAACAACTCTATAATGCAAAGGAATATCAAGTTCTTCCATTCTACACCATAACTTATCTCCAAGTACGATGTCAAATGCCTTTTTGAAGTCAACAAAACAACAAAATACTTCTTCTTTGTCCCCCCAAACATTTTCAATAATGTGTCTCAACATGATACCATGATCCACTATAGAATGCTTCGGCCTAAAACCCGCTTGTCCTTTTGCCCTATTTTCTTTCACTTCTACTCACTTACTGATGCTATTTTCTACCATGTTGCCAAAAAGCTTTGCAAACAAAGGATTGATCATAATGGTTCTATAATTGGAAGGATTATTAATGTCTCCACTTTTAAAAAGGAGTATTGCTAGGCTAGTTGTCTAGACGCTTGGGAATCCTTGTTGAATGATGTTGTTAAATATTTCCATGATGTGTAGTGCAAGAGTGTTCATTCTCCATTTTAGATACTCTACTTGAAGTTCAACCAAGTCTGTTGTCTTTCATGTTTTCATCTTCTTAATTCCAATCTCCACCTCTTGTAACGTGAAGAGTTTTGTAGTTGTGTTGATCCTCTGGGGAGGCTCAACCTCTAATTCTTTCTCATAGAGTTGACTTGCATATTCAAAACATTGATTGGCTATAATATTATTTTATATTTACTTCTTCCTTGGTTGAAGTTCATGCCATAAAAGTTTTGGGTTATTCTTGCCTAAATATATTAACTCTTCTCACTTTGTTTGCATGCACTCATCTTTTTTCCTTTTTAGTATTTGCTTATATAACTTTACATTCATCTTCTCCTTGCTTGTGTTTTTCAAAATTTTCCATGCCATTTTTCATTCCTCATCAAACCAAGCATTTACACGAAAACAATTTGATTCTGATTTCCTATTTTTTGTTCTTTTGCACTTCTCAATTGCACTTTTGAATTATATTTTTAACTCATGACTGTTGAAGCTTTGGAAACCAGTTTTCTCCTTCTGAATTAATATCTCTAGTGTTACTTTTGAATTATATTTGTTAACTCATGACTATTGAAGCTTTGGAAACCAATTTTCTCCTTCTGAATTAATATGTCTAGTGTTGTCTTGAAGATAGTACAATTTACTTGTGTTAGAAAAAAATTTCCCCTTGATAGTGATTGCCAAGAGCATTGAATTTTTCTCTTATGGTGCATTTCTTCTAACCATGATACCTTTATATCAATTGAGTTATGGTCTGATTTTAAGTCACAAATATGCTCTACAATCTAAACTTCGTCTATATTTTCTATCAAGCTTTGTGAACAAATCACATAGTCAATGACACTTGCCCCATTGTATGTGTTGCACGTGAAGTTCCTAGACCTTTTCCATCTATCTAGACTACTGCAAATAATTAAGTTGAAAGCACCACACAGTGTAAACAACTCCTCTCCAAAATGATTGCTAACTTTATCATCCTCTGAACATCTCATCCATTGGGGATTCTCCTCTTCAATGAGCCAAATAAAATTATGATCCTCTTTGCATTAAAATTAAATTAAATTGAATGATTAAAAACTTAACGGACCACCCAATAACAACTTAATCTATATTTAAATTCGTTTTCATATTGTTTCTCCTGTTATGAATTTTGAGTAGGAAATTCTCTGTTTTGTGAAGTAACCGTTGTTCTCAAATTGACCGCTGTCCATGATTATTTGATTAAAAAATTAAAAATTACATATATTTTTTTATTTAACAAAATTAAAATCCAAAGGGAGAGAATCATTTTGGCCTCATTCCAATGCTAGGTCAAAGGTTCCTGTGGAAAGTGGAATGGCTATAGAGAATAAAGGTCCTCTAATCCCATTTATCACTTGCCAAGCAGCAAAACAAAGTGAAAAGTGGCAAACAAGCTACAATTTTGTAGGCCTGTAGAGAAGGGGATGCCCGAGTACTCCATGTTTTCCCTTTTTTCAATGTATGGGGGTTCTGGGGTGCTCCAAAATTACAAGCCCTCAAGCATTAGTACAGACAAGCTCTCCAGATGTGATCATGCTCCAGGAAACCATGTGTTTCAACAGCAAAGCAATGGAATTTCATTTCTATCAATGCAGTAGGTCTTTCGCGAGGCCAACCCATCCTCTAAGCATTCTCTCTTCAGAACTGATTGTTTTTGGCATAATTGTAAACTTGGAGGCTCGGGACTGTGAGTCTTCTAAAGTCATCAAACTATATGGCCTTTATGCCAGCAAACTTGCATTCTGATCGAATATTCAGGAGTGTGGGATACTCAATGACTTCATAGGCACATCTGTATGCTAATTATCCTGTGTCATGCATATCTTATAATACAATATAAAGTCAGCCCTCTCATCTTATGTACAAAGGGAATGGAAGCTGACTGACTATCAAAACAGTGGAAGCAAAATCAGAAAGAATTTGTTTTGTTTCATTGGATTTAAACAATTGGATAGCTCTGAAAATTTAGTTCAGCATTCAGTATAAGTGGTGGACAATCTCTGTTTCTTGGACTTGTCTTGCCTACATGATTTGACTTCCTGGATCTTGCCTGTTGTTGCTGGAGATCTGGATAAGAGGAGGAGTGTTCTCTCTATTTGGAACCCTCCACCCAATGCAATCTCCCTTTCAAGATGTGAGCAGTAGCTCTGGAAAACACTAACAGTCACCTGCAATCGGAATCTCTGCATGAAGAGAAATTCAATCTCTAAACTGTTGATTTCTTCAGTTGTTAAGCCTCCCACTTTTGCATAGTATGCATTCCTGTAATGTCTGCATCCATGGCATAAAAGAATCTTAGCAACTTAACTCAAAAACAAGTTAGGAAAAAGTTGCAATATAAGTTAAGAAAAAGTTGCAATCTTATAATGATTATCTATACCACTGAATTCTAAAAGACCCCTGAACAGTAAAGGATTCAAAACCACTGAATTCTAAAACACCCCTGAACAGTAAAGGATTCAAAATCTTGTTATTTAATGAGAGAACTTACAAGTCATCAAGAAACTTAGTAGCAACCATGACACTGGTGATGAGAAGCCTGTGCACATTAAGTGATGTTAAGCGAAACTCAGGATGGCTGAGCATAAGCCGATCTATATAAGCATAAGCTACAATGAACACAGAAGGGCTGCAGTGTGCATATTTGAAGATTCTTTCCAAGTACCTCTGTAAGCTCATGGCAGGGATTTGACTTGCAGAGAAAACACAGAGGTCTTCTCTTGAGAATTTCTTAATCCCTGAAGAAAACAGCAACCTCTCATTTCTGGCCACAATCCTTTCAAGCAGAGAAGCTAGTACAGAAAGAATCAGGGGACTTGACCCATTCTCACCCTCTGAACTGTATAGATCAGAAAAGCACACAGAAGACAGCTCTGACTCTGAACAGGTTTCTATCATATCTAAAGCCATTTGGGTTCTTTTTTCAGAACTTTCAATCAATGCAAAAAAATCAGTAGACCCTAAGCAAGGGTTTTATGTGATGAATCCAGATTGAACAAGGAAGCCAATTATGGTGGGAGGAAGAGAAGATGTGGAAGGAGTATTTATAGGTAGCTAAGAAGAGTAATGGGTGCTTGGAGAAATAATGAAGACTGGGGTGGTCTTCCCTTTCCCAACTCAGCTGTCTGGACAACTTTAGTGGAGATTTAGCGAATCCCTGGGCCAAACATGTCACTGTTTTAATAAATTGGACACAATTACTGACAAACCGTACCGGGGCTTCAAGGGTGGCCCGATCTGCACGTGAATTGGTGCTAATAAATCGGTTGATTGCAGTTTCCAAGATTTGGACTTTGAAAGGTTTAAAATAGGGGTTTCTCACTGAGTTCATAATTTTGCTGGTTAGATTTAATTTTGTTGTTTAGTTTTCAAAAAAATTAATTGTAGGAGTGTTTCATAGTTTTTATTTATTGTGGAAATAGATTTAATAAAAAAATTTGAAATATTCAAAATCCTTAAAGAAATTTTGGAAATTTCCAAAATTATAAAAGAAATATGAGGGTGATTGGGTAGAATTGGGGCAAACAGGGGAGAAGGAAGCAGGTGTTACTGCTGTCAATGTAAAGTTAAAGCCATCAGATCGTTCCGTCCACGGAGGTCCATTTCGTACTTCAAAGCTGGTGACCCAACAGCTGGAATTCCACACCACACCAGTTATTAAGCTCCCCTGATTTGAAATCTGAAATCCCATGAATATCCACAAATAATGTCAAATTTCATTTGTCTTTTTCAAAATTCAATTTTTTTTGGGAAAGTTGTTAAGTTAGAGATATAAAAAATAATATGTTTTTGGTTTTGTAAAGTTGTTAACGAAAGCATTAAAAAAAGCTAGTGTAAAGTTTAATTTATATATTTTTTAAGTATTAATTTGTTTAATTAATTGCAAACTAAAATTAATTTGGAATTGTGAAGTTTTGGTTATTTGGTGCAAGTTTTGGATGATTGATGTTATGTGATTCATTTTATTAATTTTAATCTAATTTTTTCACTCGTTGACTTTATGTGGTTCATTTCACTAGTTTCAATCAATCGAGATGCAATGAATACTAAGTTGTCAAAAATCATTAAAAAATAGATGATGTTTTTTTTATAAATTTTAAGAAATTATTCAAATTTATTGAATCCTTTAGTTTTACTAGCTAATATAAATAGTACAATGTAGTATCACATGAATTTCATCTTTTATTTTTCTTTATTTTGCTAGATATAGACTTTAGAATATATCTTGAATTGACAAATTATATGAATTTTACAAAGATATTTCTTTTAAGAAATACTATTGTTCTCTAGATACAATCATTGGGTTGTTGTGTGTATATAATCATTGAGTTGGTTTCCAATTCATGAATGTTTTTTTAAGTATAGTTTGGGTAGCTTATTTATTATGTTCTTTCCTATCAAATTTTGAATAGTTAATTATATTTCTAGTCAATTTTTTTCATTAATTTTCTTTTTTTAATCCATTTCATTTAGATATTGATCTTTATTTTGAAGAGATTATAAACTAGCAATTGCACCGGAGGTGCAAAGGAACGCTGAAAGGAAACCTTCCAATGATGTAAGGGGGGCAAAACAGGTAGATGTTGAGTTAATTCTTCTCCAACTCCTCCTAGGAGAACAGAGGAAGAAGAATAAATGGCCTCCAGGGACTGAAATCAACCGAATTCACTATCATGCCGTCTCTAGTAACATAGCAATGGAATGTAGCCTTTCGGGAGGGCGTATACTTGTTATTGCTTGGGGTTATGGTCTAAGAAGTTCGAACATCAAAATATAATGAGAGGATATTGCCTTTTAATACAGTTTACAAGGGGAGGATTTCTATTAATATTCAAGCACTTTATAAAAGAGAGAGATAGTCTCTGTGCATTATTTAAAGGATATTCAATTGTTTTTATTATTATCAAATAAATTAAATGTTAAAAGTAATTAAACAATATTTAAAGTTTGAATTTATATATTTATTTTATTTTTAATAATTACATGCTATGATAAGAAAAGATTTCAAAACCAATAAAAAAATAAGAAAAATAAAAATAAAAATTAATTAAATAAATAAATAAATAGAAATAAAATAAAATAAAGATATAATTGAAATAAAAAATAAAATAGATAAAAATAAATAAATAAAATAAAATAAAATAAAAATTAAATTCTTAATTACAAAAACAAGAATAAAATAAATAAATAAATAGAAATAAAATAAAATAAAATAAAGACTAATAAATAAATAAATAAACAAACAAATAAATAAAATGAAATAAAAATAAAATTACATAAATAACAAATTAATAATATTAAAATTAAAAATTAATATTTTTATTAAAATAAATATAAAAATTTAAAATTCAAATTATAAAGTTTGATTATTTGGTTTACTTTTCCCTGGCATTGTGTGATCAAAATGGAAGGCATATCTCACTGGATTTTAACAAGCGCACCTCAAATAAAATGCATAATTCATGAATCTTACAAAGACAATGGCTCCATGAACCAATATGGACCACTTGCAGACTCAATTGGTGGACTTGTGTACAAGAGAAATCCAAATACAGGAATATTCCGTATAAACAAGAACCAATTATGAGCAAGATGATCTTCTCTAACATGTGGCTGAAATATATGATTAAACAATTAGATAGGTATTTGATATATTGATAATTTGAGATAATTATAAGTAATTATATTTGAATGTCCTTTTATTCTAACGAGACTAGTAAAAAGAACAACAGTGAAAACATAATAAAGAATTCCATTGTATTGTCTACAGAAATAGAGACGTAATGAGAAGAGATCTATGTAATAAAAATAATATGATGATTGTTTAATAGCTTGAGAAATTGTGTTAATGAGGAGATCTATATATAATAAAAATAATATGATGGTTGTTGAATAGCTTGAGAAATTTTGTTTGAATTTATCCAGTCAACTTAAGATTGCAATTGTGATTTCATCAATATAAATTTTTCTATTTTATCTTTTGC
The DNA here is from genome assembly GCA_034641835.2 of Pinus albicaulis. Taxonomy (NCBI): domain Eukaryota; kingdom Viridiplantae; phylum Streptophyta; class Pinopsida; order Pinales; family Pinaceae; genus Pinus; species Pinus albicaulis. The sequence continues at coordinate 1,815,907,415 of CM076580.1, forward strand.
AATATGCATCACAAGCACACTTCATGTCATTCCACTAGAAGATGCTATCACCAAAATCACGTGACTTTGGTCAAGCATGTATGAATGTATAATTAAATGTGTTAACTGAATGAAAATATACCCATTTTACAAATTACAAATTAGTAACTAAATGTGTTAACTCCATTTTACAAATTAGTGATTAAATGTGTTAACTGAATGTAATTATACTCATTGATTAAATGTGTTTACCGAATGTAACTACACATTTTACATTTTGATATGAACTAACCGGCATTTTTCCAAACTAAGTTAACATATCCTCACCATATCTGGATCCTGGCTTTTCAAAATCTGGCAGATCTATAATCTGGATCTGTGTCCATATCCTGCCTCCTGCTAACTTAGTTACCATATGATGCTATTCTAGGTCTGGTTACTTCCTTCCTGCTCACTTTTGACAAATAAACAAGCTAGGAATTGACATATGTTTTAAGGTTTGCCTAGGACACACTAATAAACGACTTAAAATTTAAAAAATATATAGGTGTATAGCACAACATACTTGAACAATGAAAACTAAATAATGATTTCTCTCTGTTAATTCCACTGGCATCCACAATGGAACTTCTTTGCACTTGCTAAAAAGTTTGACTTGCCTATTACTATATATAAAAGGTAGGATTAACAGATCAGACGATCAGACGATGTAAGTTTGTCATTACTGAATAATGCTACAAGGAAACACGATAAATAAATATGACAAACCTTCTAGAGAGATAGAAAGAGGAACCCTTTTTCACTGTCGGTAAAAGCTGCAGTGAAGACATGTTGGTGAAATTGACTATTTATTGTGATGCTGAAATAACTGATCTTTATAAAGGAAAATCTCTCCAAGAGGCTTTATGAAACATGTGCCAGTGTTCTCATAAGATATTCACACTGGAAATGTAACTCTCTCCAGTTTCTGCAGTCACAAAACCTCAGTCATGAATTGAGATCAATGTAATTATGTTATGTGAAAAAAAATACAATGTGTAGAGACAGCAGATCAGTGTAATTCTGCTATGGTTAAAAAAAATGTTGTGTGTAGAGACAGCACAAAAGAAGAAAAAATAACCAGATAAAGCCTGAACATTATGATGATATTCCTCATTGAAAACTTAGTCCCCGTACAGTCAATGCATATGGCATTTTTGCAAAGTAATTTCTACGTCATTCCAGCGTCCATTCTTGATAATTAGAATTTAGCATTACTTGTTCCAACTCATGCTAAGCTATAATAACTATCTTGAAACACTCCAATTCAAACATTCATACCTAAATGTAAGGAAAAGGAACCCATTTTTTTAATAGCATGTGTAGTATTTTACTATGCATCATAAGTATCCAAACACTGCAAGTTCTTATGTACTCTCTATAGAGTGCTGACAATCGAATTGTGCAAATTAGAAATGCCCCACCTAGATCAGATGGCACTAGACATAAACCGTTTTTATTAACAGGCAAAAATGGAATCTGGCCAGTACCAGAAAGCCATTTTCATTCTCAGACGTTTGTGAAATAACCCAAAATGGAGAGCATACTCATGTAAAAGCCCGACAACATTGCACATAAAGCATACTCATGTAATAGTCCGGCAACATTGCACATAGAATGGTATAATAAAGATTCTTCTCTTGGCTGAAGCAATGAAAATATAAACGATTTTGTTAACAGGAGAAAGAAGAATTTAGCGAGTGATTAAAGATCAGTTTCCCTCTCAAAAAGTCGTGAAAGAATCCAATAACCAATCACTGGAAAGCACAACCATGTGAGAACCTAGCAGTGTGACACCTAGACTGGTCCAATCAAGTTTCCCCTTTTGGATGAAGCAATGGAGACATAAATCATTTTCATTAACAGGTAAAAATGGAATTCGGATGGTGACAACCTATCATTTTCATCTCATAAGGCTATGAAAGAACCCGACACTCACTGGAAAGCATAACCAGAACCTAGCGGAACACCTAGATCAGTAAAGGCGCGATTGCTCGTTTGGCCAAAGCAATGCAGCAGATTGTAAGTTCATGTAGGTTACAAACACAACATCAGCTTCAACACTGACAACAATTTCATATTAGACTAGATGCAGCAAATTGGAGTTCCTCTGTCTCAATTAGGTTTCACTTTACTGTGCTCTCTTGTGTATTAGGTTTATGAGGTCTTTATATATGTGTGTGTGGATGTATATATTAAGTTACCTTGCCCATTAGATGGGAAGGACCAGGTGATCAACCTTTCCCACTAAACTTGACTTTGAATTTACCATAAGAACCACTGTTGGCCCTGCTCACTGACTTTGAATTTGAGTAGCCTATTTTCGAAATAATTCAAAGCTGCCCCACTAAATTCCCTAGAAAGAACAATAACTCGGCGGATGGCCAAAAGAGACACCAAGATCTGAACACGCCGTTGAAACTGACCACTCATCTATAGATCCTCTCCAAACCAAACCCGATACTGGAAACACACATATCTAAGCCCCGTTGAGGCCTGAAACCAAGACCGCATGCATGGAACATCAAAGACCTAGATCGTGATATCCCAATTGGGTCATATATCCCCCACATACCCAGTTCTCCGGTCATAACTCTCAGCAAAACCCATGTCCATTCCTGTCACTATGCAAACTGATTTGCCTTGCTTTGATGCAAAAGCCTTAAAGCAATATGCATGTATCTTCTACCCGAAACATTAAAAGGGTTTCTGCAAGCAAACAACTCTGCTTTCTGATTCAAATTGAACTATACAATAGCATAATTTATGAGGAATTGAGATCTTAGTGAAATACATTATATAATTTTGATGAAAAGTACCTTAGAAGGGAGAATTCGTGAACGATTTCTGCAAATGAGCAAATCCTCCTTGTTGAGAAAGAATCAAACATTTCTACTCTGCAGCTCTGGATATGCTCTCAATTATATACGTATAAATATACGCAATTGTCAAATAATTAAAGAATTCGTGCACGGGGCGCTCATTTGGCTTCTGGCTCAAGGTCTGCTGAGACTGCTTGTGGTTCGGCGCGCACACAACCAGGTTTCTGAGGTTAAAGGTTGTGATTTTCGGGTCTGGGCTGAGCCATCTTTGCCTGTGCTGAAAACCCACTTGCCGCCCTGACTTGTGCTGAAAACCCAGGAAATTGAGGCAGAGAAAATTTGCTGAAGGAAAACTAAAATTAAAACTTACCAACAGTGCCCGTCAGGCAACCTGAAGGATGCGAATCCATCTTGCCTCAAACCCTTCCCAAATCTATGACGCCGCGAAAACAAATCTATGTTAGATAGAGAGAGGATGATGTGGTGCTTGCCAGTATTTTAGTATAAAAATAGGAACAAATAAAAGTCTGAAAGAATTCTTAATTTATTACAATCAATATCAGCGAAGGTCCTAGTTATATAAGCATTGCGGTCAACCAGGTGATTGGTGTCTCCTTCCCATATCTGAAAGGAGAATCTTAGGCATAACTGCCACTGCCAAGCAAGATACTGCACCAGATAGAAGCACAGAAACAGTTGTAGGGAATCACACTTTGCCTGCTTCAGATTCTGGGAATCAGTTCGGAATGACACTGTTCCCATAGTATTGGCAGTGGATAGCCTGCAGTTAATGAAACGCAAATGGCAAGGAATGAAAGCTCTTTCAGACACAAATCCTAACTCTAGGATTTACCTGTGTTGGAGCATGTAGGATTTACCCGATACCTGCATATGGACAAAGACATCCATTACCCTCTTGCAGAGATAAAATTTGCTCAATAACAACCAAACTAAAACGACCTTACTCGCCACTGAGTAGCGCATGGATGCCAACAACCATTTCAGACCTGTAGCGCAATGATAATAATTTTACAGTACAAGATTTGTTTGTATTTAAAATCTGACAAATCTACATCTCTGAAAGTACAATACTCTCCACATCTTTAAATTGGCACGCTCCAGCTATGACGAAAACGTGCTATGCATGTGGGATTGATATTTACCCTTCACTGGAAAACAGGCAGGAAATCCAACATCAAAACCCCACTGCAGTTGTAGCAGAAATCAATCCATACATACATACATACAGAAAGACGTAATAAGCTCAGAGCCAAGCCCAGCCGAGCAGAATTTGTTAGCATGGAACCACATCTAAAATGATGAAATACATAAACAGCAGCTGCTGCTGCTCATGATTACAAATCCATTAAAAAACCCTCCTTCACCCTGACAAAAAAATTGGTTACAGAGCATGAAAATGCTATGCCATGGCTGTAGGCTTCACAACAGCCGAAGTGGGCATTTCAGGATTCGATAGCGAATCCCCAGGCCCTGCGGCCTTTGCCATTATAGTGTGCTTGTTAATTATTCAAGATTAGTAAGTAACCCTAACGACTCGTTACCAGCAAGCAAAACCTGCAGCCTACTGCGTCAGGTGTCCATCGCGGGTTTCGAACTCGGGCCGGGCCTAGTGTCAATATTCAGGCATTAGATGCGTGATCTTTCCCTCTTCGGCAGCGTATCCCTGCTCCGTCACGCGTAACCAAATGCAAACCGCTGTAAAGCTGACGACCAGGCTGAGCATACCGCTTCCTAGACCGATCCCCACAATGGCCATCACAGAGAGCCCGTGGCTCTTGGGCGTCGACAACGGGTATCCATACAATTCCTTGTTTCCCACGAAGGAACTTGCATTAAAGCGTGGCAAAACCCCACTTTTGTTCACAAGCGATGGCGGTATCATGCCCTGTAGCTTGTTCTTTGAAACATCGAAAGCACTCAGCCTCGTCAGGAGCCCCAGCTGCAGGGGAATGTTGCCCGTGAGCCTATTGTCGTGGAGATCTATGACATTTAGATAAGCACAGAGGATTAACGACGGGGGAATCGGACCCGCAAGCTTGTTGACAGAAAGATTCAGGACTGCAAGATTGACCAAATATTGGAGCTCCGTCGGGATCTCGCCGGTTAAACGGTTTGCAGACAAGTCGAGGGACTGTAAATTGGTGCAGTTGGAAATAAAAGGCGAGATTGTCCCGCCGAGGCCGAATCCCGCGAAGCTGAGCTTGAAAACCCTTTCGTTATTGCAGGTCACGCCTTCGAGCTCCGAGATGGTGCCGTTGCAGGGGGTTTTGATCTTGTCTCTGGTCCACTGCGTGAGCTTGTGAGCTGAGCACGAGCAATGGGAGAGCGAGCATGCTGGGCGACAGGATTTCAGGTGAAACAATGAGGTAAACGAGGTAAAAGCAAACGCCTGTGCGCTGGTAAGAGGAGCAGCCGGCAAATGGCACGTTTTCAGTGGTTCGAAGGACGATGAGAACGCGCTCTCATTGGCTCAGCGAAAAATGACATTCGGAAAGCCAACAAAGGGAACGCTTTCAGCGTAAATATTGATTTCTATATTTCATTTTAAATAAATAGATTATAAATAGATATCATGTTTATGTTTCTAATAAAAACATTATTCAAAGTATAAAATTTCATATAAGATGTTGATTTTTATAATTATATTTTATGTTTTAAAAAAAAGTTATTTATAAATAGTGTTTTATTAAAAATAATAATAATAATTTTAATGAAATAATATAAATATTCAATTAAATAATAATAATAATAATGAATTTTGTCCATTATGATGATGATGATGATGATTAACATCCACTAAGACCAATGTGGCCTATTGAACCTCAAGAAAGGAAAAATAATCTAAGTGTGATTCTTCAAAATCGTGTTTCTATGATCAAAGAGAAGTGAAAGAAATGTTCCAAGATCGCTATAGGTGGGTTGACATAATAAGTCAAGAAGATTGGAAGTGTGGCATATGTTAGAGAATTGAGAGCAGATGTGAGTAAAATTCGGGCAGTCTAAAAGGAAGTGATTTTCATCTTCCACCTGCTTAGTATCACAAATATCATAGATTATATCATTCCAGGGAGTCTTGGGAATAGACCACCATCCGGTCTCACTTCGAAGCTCATGAGAATTAGTTCTCATCCTAACGATGTTCATTTTTTTCTTAGTGTTGGTCAACACAGAAAGATAATTATGATTAGCAAGGATGAGTTTGATCACCTCCTTATAGTATCTTAGCTTCCTTTTACCCTCCAGCTCCTTATCCTTCCACAACTTGTCCTTAAACTTGGAGGTAATAATATTTTTGAGACTATTTTTGCTTCCCATATTGAGCTCCTCCTTAATTCCCTAATGGTTCAGCGAAGACTGGGCATCCTTATGTCACCCACGCTTGAGGCGAAGGTGGGGGTTTTGACTAAAGTTAGAAGCAGTTTTTGGGAGCCTTCTAGATTCCATGTTGTAAAGCTTCTTCTTCTTAACTCCGATATTGCATTTAATGTCTTTAGACCACCCTTCATTGGTCTTAAGCTTGGTAGTGACAGTCTCGTAGAGACGGATCATAGCTATCCCTAGCTTAGGAGGGACCATGATCTCTTTAAGTCTCTCCCAAATCTTATCTCGAGGAATAGTGTCGAAATCTTTTGTAAAGTTCACAAAACAACAAAACAGATCAGCTTTGTTATTGCAACATTCCTCTGCAATGATTCTGAGAGTGACAAGATGGTCGATAGTTGAGTGATGGCTCCTAAAACTAGCTTGTCCTTTAGCTATTTTGCCCTGGATTTCAAGCTAAAGGCTAAGCTTCTTTTCCAAAATGAGCCCATAAAGCTTGGCCAGGATGTGGCTAATCATAATGGTCGTGTAGTTAGAAGGAACACTTTTGTCCCCATTTTTAAAGATAGGCACAATAAGGCTTTACGTCCAAAGCTGAGGGAAGTCATGCATTACAACCAAATTGAGAGGCTTGTGGATATGAGGAATGAGGATAGATCTTCCCATTTTAATGATCTCATCTTGGTATTCAAGTCTCATCTTGGTATCCTTGAATACCTTTAGCTTTCCCATTATCGGGCTTATTAATTTCAGACTCAACAACTTCTAGAGAGAATAAACCATCCCTAATTGGAGTGTTTAAGGTGGTTCCCATAGTGTCTGAAGAGTCATATAACTTCTTAAGATGGTTTTCTCAGTTTTGTAAGGGGATAGAATGATTATATTTGGTTTTACGAACAAGCACATTCAGCCAAAAAAAAATTGGCTCGACTTTAGAAAGGTGGAGAAGATGATCTTGTCTTTTATTAATATATGACCTCTTCTTCATCTTGATGAGATTTTTGTATATATTGATATTCTGGAGCTTAATTATTTCATTAGGAGCGTCTCTGATCGTTTTCCTGGAAATTTTAAAATCTTTGTCATACCATGGATTGGAAGTTCTATTATTCTACTTAAACGAAGTCTCATTAGAGAGCTTGCTAATGGTATTGGAAAGGATAGTAGTGAAATGGTAAAAAATTTAACCAATGTTGCTATTATAATTCAAGGAGCCTAAATCCCTTAAGAAGAGGTCGACCTTACTTATATCGAAGTGAATGTGTCTTTTGATTTCACTAGTCTCCTGCATGTGGGTGGTATGCATAACAAGATCGATGGATAAAGACATAGGTTTGTGGTCAGAGTCAGGTTCGAATCTTTTAAGTAGCTCAAATTTTGTAATATGGTTGAAGACGAGGGTGTCGGAAATCACATAATCGACGACACAGTTACCTAGCCCATGGAAACAGGTCATTTGACCGAAGAGGGACCACTTGTTAATATCATTAAAAATGATTAGGTCCTGGGAACTACAAAGCTTGAGGAGCTCAATGTCGAATAAGTTCTCGATTACGTCTTCGGATTTTATCTTGAATTTATTAGCTAAGTTACTATCTTCATCAAGCCACAAGGGGTCGGGGTTAGAGTTTTTACTTAACGTAATGACTTGGTTAGTAGCAGTTCTAGCATTAACGTCTCCAAGAAAAAGGATATTACCTTCATTCCTCAGGTTGAAGATGTCTTTTTCTAAGGTATTGAAAGGACAATTCTTATCCAAGTTGTTCTTCTTATAGGATGTAGAGTTTATAGGAGCGAAATAGAAGATTGCAAGAAATATCATATTGGTGGTAGAATCAGAGATTTCAATCCAAATGTATTGATTGAAGGGGTCGATTTTATGAAGCCGGATATGAGAGGAAACAATGTTGCTTATATAGCAGGCTATACCACCAAAAACCCTCCGAGAAGATTTCTTATTCCAAACTGACCAAAGATTGAAACCGTCAAGGTGAGTGACCCTAGATTCATCATGCTTTAAAGTTTCAACTAAGATAATAAGGTCAATATCACTCGGGGTCCAACTTAACATAGGACCTTTACACCATGGAAAGCCACAAAAGTTCCAAAAGAGGATTCAGAGTGAAGCAAGTCCCTATTTATCACTCGTGCTTGAGACTTTATCTCTAATAATAGCTTTCTTATTCGTAATGATTTCCCATTTCCTTGCCTTTCTTGCCTCCTTAAACTTTTAGACTTCTTTCCTAAGTTAAGCTTGGTCTTTTGGAATGAGATCTTCATTTATAAATAGTATTATTCCTTTTAGGCTTGGGGATTTCCTGAGTATATCCAATTTATGTTCATTACAACTAACCTTGACACAGATTAGGTTGTGTTTACGCTCAAGTATATTTCCAACCCTTATTGCTTCCGTGAGATAAGTTGTTTCAATTTTAGATTTTGTTTTTAATTGTTATTTAACTATTTCTAATGTGGTTTCATTGTTTTGTTCTTCTATACCCGCAATTATAAGATTTAATGCTCTTTCATGACGCTCATGGTCAAGTACAATTATTTTATTAATTTCCTCTTTGATGGGTTTAATATCTAAGTTATTTTCTGTGTTATTTAGGGTTGAGTTATTATGTAGTTGTTCTTTTAGATTAATCTCACTTTCATGGTGTCATTTTCTTCAACCATTAATTGTTTACTATGTTCTATTTCTTGAGTTTTACCATTCATTTCTTGGAGTTCAGTTTGAGTGTGATTATTTTATTTTCTAATGATTTGTGGTTGCTGTCAAGCATTGTAGTTAATTCTAGTTTAAAATGGTTTTCTCTTTCTTCTCTTTGTCTTTCTAAAGATTCAATGTACTCATAACGACTCTCTAAGGTAATTTTACTTGGCCTGCCTTTGTTAGAGGGGGGCTTAGAAATACGAGGGGAAGTACTCATAGTGTAATAAAACAAAAAACTTAACAAGAGGAGGGTAAGTGGAAACGTGTGCACCTTTCAGGCATAACTAATGCGAGGTTGCACTCACTGCACCTTAGAGGTTGTATCCTTGGAAAATAGAGATCTTGCTTCTTCTATGTATTGCGTTGCTTGAACATCAAAGTTCTCCAAGTTGTCAATGTGAAAAAGAGGAGCTTTCTCTTATACAAGCCAATCTGATGTATAATTCCTAGTGCACGTCTCTAGGGAGAGAACTCTGCTAATTCCAATATGAAAACTCATTATCTCCCACTGTGCTTTGTTCCTTCGTCAGAGGGTCGTACCAAATAGAGATCAAGGCATCACAGAATGTGTTGCCAAAATAAAGATTATCTCCATAGACTCGTTGCCCAAAACTAGAACTTCCCTCCAGATATTTTCACCACAAATTCGCTACCCAAATATGAGAACTTCGAAGAAAATATCGACAACATATCATTGCATTACTAGCACAACCACAGGCTCGTTGTCCAAAACCAGAACTCTGCTTGCAAGTGCAGAGTAGTTGCTCTGTTGGAAGTTGCGAGGAAAACTAGATGTAGAAATTCACCGAGAAATCGCAAGCTTGAAATTAATAGCTAGAGTTACAGAATTATTATGTCCACAGACTCGCAAACCCATAGTCGCTACCCAAATATGAGAACTTTGAAGACAATATCTACAACATATCATTGCATTACTAGCACAACCACAGACTCGCTGCTTAAAACCATAACTCCGCTTGCGAGTGCAGAGTAGTTCCTCCTCTAGAAGTTGTGAGGCAAACTAGAAGTAGAAATTCACCCAGAAATCACAAGCTTGAAATTGACCCGACTTGAAATTAAAACTATTATAAGTGAAATGAAATTTAAGTTTTGAATTTTGTTTTTTTAATTGAAATTAATGTTAATAATATTTAAGTTCTTCATTCTTTTAAAGTAAATTTCACTTATTTAAATTATTAAACTTAAAATAATTATTGATAAGGTATATTGTTAAATAATTAATTTAAATTTAAAATTCCAAAAGTGTAACTAATAAATAAAAAATTTTAAATAATAAAAAAATTATATTATTAAATTAAAATAAAAAATTATAAAATAAGTTTTGATAATGAATTATAATAATTAGAATATTAAAGTTTGATAATAAAAATTGTAAAAATAAAAGCTTGCATTTTTTATTTTTTTATATATATTTTTAAATATTTATAATTATTTTTATACTCATTATAATTCTTATTCTCTTTAAATTAAAATTTTGTGTTTTTTTTACATTCAAAATTAAGGTTTTATTTCCTATCTTAATAATATCTAAGTTTGCATAAATAAATTGTTTGAGATAATGCCTCAATTATTATGCTTACTTAGTTTGGATTGGGTTTGTTGAGGAAGTTGAGAGATTCTCTCAACTTCTCTCTCTAAGATTAGAATTAGTTCAACTATATATTTGATGTATCTCTGATTATTGTGATATAGAAATTAATTATTGTGTGTGAATATTGTGCATCTCTGCTCTCCGATGATTTCTTATATGGTATCAGAGCCAATTCTGGCTTGATTCCCTCACGGGAAGGCCAGGAAAATGTGAGAGTTTATGTTGCTGATTATCTGTACATAAGTAGGGTAATAGTGTTGAATTTTTTTTTGTTTGTGTGAGCGATATGGCAGTGAGAAACGCTGTCTTCATCTGTGTAACGATTGATGTGTGCGGATCAATTTTGCTGCCCGACTATTGAGGGGAGACGATGAAGGTAGTTCCAAAATTGAGAACTGTCTGCTGGAGAATCGCCACTAATATCGCTGTGCAGAATCCCTGATCTTGTCTGCAGGGACGACCAGTGTCTCGTATTATCAACTAAGCTCACGTCTGCTCGGATTGCTACAAAAGACAATGGCGGACTTGACTGGGGAAATCCCAACAATTCAACTTGCCTCAACCCTAACGATTCTCCAGAGACGTCGAGTCCATTGAACGTCGAGGAATAATGCACGGAGCTCTGGAAATTGTTTCATGATTCCTGCCAATCCAACCTGCGCAGGTCGAGAGAGAGCCATCTCTACGTCAGAAGATATCCAACTTTCTCCAAGTGCGCATTGCTGAGAAGATGTGCAAGATGTTGATTTTCTCGATTTATAAACTGGGGGATTTTCCCATCAAGGGTTACATCGCCGAGGAGCTGGAAAAGGCCGGGATTAAGTTCAAATCATTCACCAAGCGTTCCAAATACATCTGGTTCAACAAATACTCACACATATTGTATCTTCCACGGATGACTGTAACGTACCCTAACCAGAACGAAGTGTTCTTCAAGAATCTTCTTGCACTGGAGTTCAATGATGACTCCCGGGGCAACCAGGTGAGGCATTTCGTTCAAATGATGGATGCCCTCATCGACTCTTCTGGAAATGTTCACATGCTGAGGAGATCTCATGTCATTCGTCTGGGAAGTGCATTATCTGATGACGCGTTAACCAAGATCTAGGACAACTTTTATAAGCCATTCTCCTCTGGTCACCTCGAGCCTCCTAAGGATCTAAAACAAGCACTGGACCAGGTGCTTACCACCAAGTGTTGCATCATCAAATGTAGAATTGCGCTTATTAATAATCTCTGCCGCGTATTGTTACCTTTGTTATTCAAAAACTTGGAATGTGGCCAGGTATTTTGCATATGAAGTACATGTTGTCGGGCTTTGAAAGTGTGATGGCAGAAGTGTAGTTTAAATCCATTAACTTGTTGTTGGACGAGGTTCACTGCGTGAGAAATGGGCAGACGAGTTCGTCTCAAGTCGGTTTATAGGCGAAGAAGCATTGTGTTGGTGGAGTGTATAGCTTGTTAATATGTAGAATTATGAATTTTTTGTTGTGAGATTTGTGCAGAACCAATTATTGAACAAATTAGCATTATTTAAATTAGTCGTTCTCGACGTTCTTCGGTGCCGAGAGAACAATTGGTTAATTTGATTATGTGAATTTGTTATGTGCTGATGGATCTTGTTGTTCCTCGGGGCTTCAAGAGCATCAGTTACAGGTTATACAATGAGATCCTTGTATGTAAAGGTCACTTTGTAAGATTAATCGCTGATCATATTCTGTACCTAGAATATTTTCCTATAGACTGTTGAAATTTATTCTTCGGGGTTATTTCACAGATGGAAATATTTCCATAGGGTAGTTCAGTGTCGAGACTTTTCTTCGGGGGTGTCAAGAATCTTTAATCTTACAAACTCAGCGTTGATGGTCAGAAGCAGGTGTACTTTAAATGGGTTGAAAGGTAAGCTCGAAGATGTGGAGAAAGAAAGAGCAGAATCCAGAAGACCACAGAGTGGATAGAGTTGCTAATGAAGACCAACTAGACAAAAACAAACACAGATTTTGTAATTGTGATCTCAGTATTGTAAGTTTTCTGTAATGTAGGCATTAAGGGAGGGTGTTTGAGATAATGCCTCAATTATTATGCTTACTTAGTTTGGATTGGGTTTGTTGAGGAAGTTGAGAGATTCTCTCAACTTCTCTCTCTAAGATTAGAATTAGTTCAACTATATATTTGATGTATCTCTTATTATTGTGATATAGAAATTAATTATTGTGTGTGAATATTGTGCATCTCTGCTCTCCGATGATTTCTTATATAAATCTCAAAAATATATCATAAAAAATAAAAAAATCATTCTTTAAATCTTTTTATTATTATTATTTTTTAAAAAAATTTATAATATAAAATATATAATATCATAAAAGTTCACAAATAAAAATTCACAAATAAATTTTGATTTTTTTTATTTTCTCATATCGCTAAAAGTCACAAATATATATCCAACAATAATCATATTACTATAATCATATCACTGAAAGGACACAACTTCCAAAGCCATGCCACCAATTAAATTTGATTTAACCCAACTTTTCATTCATTTCATATGTGGTTATGGCTTCCCAACTTTGACATCGGAAGTGATTAAAGACTTTTACAAGAAGCTATATCATTAAAATTTACATTTTCAATTAATAAATTTTGATAAATTAATAAATTAGAAGATTTTTATTTTCAAAATTATCCCAACCAACTTAATTCCATAAGAATGACATTATGCTTATTTTTATTATAGAATTCACAATATTTGGAAATTATATGGGAAATTTAAAGTACAAAAAAATCAAATAATTACAAACAATTAACTTCATTTCTACCCAAGAAACTTTCAAAATATTCAAAAATCTACTAAGTGAAAATAAATATATAACACATACAAAGCCAAGCCAACTATATTTTCATTGTAATTGTTAAGATTCCAAAACTGACCTATGTTTATAAACTTTATGTGCGAACTATAATGGTCAAAGTGTTAAGTCAAACAATTAACTTCATTTCTACTTATTAAATTTTTAAAATATTCTAAAATCTACTAATGAAAATGAATATATAACACTTATAAAACCAAGTGAGATTTATTAAGATTTCAAAATTGACAAACATAATGTTTATCCAGTTGAGGGTCTTACTCTACAACTTTGTACTAGGGTGACATGTATTTTTGTCTGTGCTCAATGTGGATTTGACATGTGTCTCTCTTAAAATAAAAATATAATATTCAATGTAGATATAATAAAAGAAAAAAAAATGAATATACTATGCATATTTAATTAGTTGTCCATATGACATAATATAATTTCATCTAAAGTAATTAGAAGTAAAAAATGGTACAAGTAAATTTTTTAAACCTTTTACTTTTCAAATGTATTTCAACACCGGATTTAAATAAACTATTTGAAAATCTATGTTAACTAATTTATGTTTATATCAACTTCATATAAATTTATATATAGAAAAAGAAAAAGAAAAAATCATGATGATGATGATGATGATGGTCAACCTCTAATGAGACCAATCTTTGGTCTATTGGACCTAAAGAAACGAATTATTTAGTTTGATTTAAGATTTTATTCCTATGCTCAAAAAGCTTGGATAGAAGCCTCCGGAGCTCAGTATAATTTTGATATCTTTAAAGGCTAGGAAGTTCAGTATTGCAACAAAGATTATGAAATGGGGATCTAATGTGGTTGTACGTGGGGCATTCTAAAAGGAAGTGATTTTCATCCTCGATGTTCATATTCTCACAGAGATGGAAGATCCTTTCCATCCATGGTGTTTTAGGAACTATCCAACAACCTGTTTCACTATGGAGCTCATGAGAGTTCATTCTAATCTTGGCTATATTAATTTTCTTTTTGAGCTAGTTAAAACAGAGAGATACTTTTGATCTTCTAGGGTGGGGTTGATGACCTCCTTATAATATCTTAATTTTCTTTTAGCTGCTAGATCTTTCTCACACCACATTTTTTCTTTGAACTTAGAAGTAACAATTTTTTTAATGTTATTGATGTTTTGCAAAGCAACATTCTCGTCGATCTCCCAATGGTTTAACCAGGCCCAGGCCCTGTTGTCTTTATACCAACCTCGTTGAGCCTTAGGTGGTTTTGGCTGGAATTTAAAGCTAGCTTAGGAATTCTATGGTCTCCTATGCTATTGAGATTGTGCGTGTACAATAGAAGCCTAGTCATAGCTAGGCTTTCCATAGGGGAAAGACCCACTTCTATAAGGAGAATATGATAGGGTGTATTGCTTTTAATTTTGAGGTTATGGATTTTCTCAATCTTTCTCCAGGATTCTCTAGAGATGTTGCAAACTCAAACCTCACATCCATATAAGATAACAGGAGTGACTAAAGTTTCAAAGAGGAACTTCTTTCTATCCCACATTACGAGGTTTTCCGTTTTGCAATTATTAAAAGAAAATATTTTAAAGTTCTATATAATAAAATATTACTTAAAAATATATTAATAACAAAAAATATCATTTCAATGTGTATTGATAAAATGTCTAGATATATAGGTTATGTCAAATATTTTAATGCCAACTATGTATATATTATATATTATTTTAAAAAATGTACTCATATATCATATAAAGTTATAAAGCTATTGAAAAAATAAATTTTTATGGTTAAAATGTTTGAAGTAATCTCAATATTTCAGGGTTTGGTATTTTTTAAGTTACATATATTTTTTAAATCAGATAAAAGAAACGATGTTTGAATAGATTAATCAACAATCCCTCTGGTTAGCTCTACGAAAGAGAGTCTAAACCAAGAGAGTCTGGCTTTTGCAGAACGCTCTACAATCTCCATACAATTCAGCTATTATATAGCACACAAGATATAGGGAAGTTAGAACTGCACCGTAAGAAATAGAAACCAATTTCCTATCCTAAGGTCTCGTGAACCAACTCACTAAAATAGGAGATTCTCCATTATCTTCAACACTCCCCCTTAATGGAGAAGGGGTTCACAAATATGCCTAACATCTCCCTAAATATTACAAACTTAATTTTTCCAAGAGGCTTAGTGAAAATGTCTGCAACATTATCACAAGTTTTACAATATACAAGGTGAATTTCTTTTGATTGAACTTTCTCCCTGACAAAGTGGAATTGTGTATCAATGTGTTTAGTGTTCTTGTGAAACACCAGATTATTAGCAAGTTTGCCTGAACTATGGTTGTCGCAACTGATTGTTGTTGCATCTCTCTGTTCTTCCCTCGACGTCTTGGAGAAGTCTCTGCAACCAAACTGGCTCGCATGTTGCTGCACACATGGCTTGATACTCTACTTCCAATGAAGACAAGGACACTGTGTTCTGTTTCTTACTGCACCATGTAATCACCCAGGATCAAATGTTGAATTCATAGCCTTCTATGGACCTTCGGTCGTCGACATTTCCAGCCCAGTCGGAATCTGAAAACCCTGTCAATCTAACATAAGAAGAATCCGTATAAATAATACCATAATATACAGTTCCTTATAGATACCTTAAAACACCTTTTGCTGCATTCCAATGACTCTCAAGTGTTTTGGACATGTATTGAATTAGCACACTGACTGCATAAGCTAAATTTGGTCTAGTGGTGGTTAGGTAGATTAGGCTCCCAACCAGCTGTCTATAAAGTGTCGCATCTGCCTCTTTAAAGCCATCCTCACTCTGAAGTTTAATGTTCTGTTGTAGTGGTACTGCTGCAGCCTTGCACTGATCCATCTTGAATCTTTCCAGTAGACTTCTAACATACTTACCCTGGGACAGAAAAGTTTTCCCTGAATCTCTCCATATCTCAAGACCCAAAAAATATCTTAATTCACCAATGTCTTTCATTTCGAACATCTGTGACATTTGTTGCTTGATTTCTTTGATTAGATCAACAGCATCACCTGTAATAATTAGATCATCTACATACAAAGAAATGAACACTATGCACCCCTTTTCATCTTTCATGGTATACAAATTAGGATCATTCTTGCTTCTATTGTAACCATGTTGTAAAAAAAATGAATCAATCTTTTCATACCATGATCTGGGTGCTTGTTTTAGTCCATATAGAGCCTTTTTTAATCTACAGACTAAATGTTCTTTCCCTTTCTGAACAAACCCATTAGGTTGATCTAAGTAGACCTCCTCTTTCAATTCCCCATTTAAAAATGCAAATTTTACATCTAGTTGGTGAATCATCCAATTTTTCTTAGTAGCTAAAGCAATCAACATTTTGATAGTGTTTAGTTTAGCTATGGGGGCGAAGGTTTCCTCATAGTCAATACCTTCTTTTTTGTGAATACCCCTTTGCTACCAATCTAGCTTTTAATTTATCTATGGTTCCATCTGCATTAATCTTGGGTTTATAAAACCATTTACACCCTATGGTTTGTTTCCCATTAGGAAGTTCAACCAGCTCCCAAGTGTTATTTTTTAGGATAGATTCATATTCCTGTTCCATCGTTGTTTTCCATTCACTACATTGATTTGCTTCTGTATAACTAGAAGGTTCAACATCATTCATCATACTAGTTATAAAGGCATTTTCTCTGTATCTAGCAGGCAATTGAATCTGCCTACCTGATCTTCTGAGCGTTGGTGTAGCTTCCAACCCATTCTGACTTTCCTTTGACGGACTTGGCTTAATTACTGTGTCTGGAATCTCTGATTCTGCTTCTTTCTTCTGATCCTGGCTATTGCATGTTTTTTCACTTTCTTTTACCAAAAACGGAATATCCCATTCCTCATTGCGGTTATTAGATTCATCAAAAACCTGCTCATGGAATATGACATCTCTACTAACAAAAATCTTGTGAGTAGAGGGATTAAATAATATATAAGCTTTAAATTGTGAACAATACCCTACAAAGGTACATTTGATGGCTTTTGAATCTAGTTTTCTTCTATCTTCCTTTGGAATGTGAGAAAATGCTTTAGACCCAAACACTCTTAGATGTTTTACTGCCAGTTTGAATCCATGTAATGCTTCAAAAGGAGTTTTAAACTCAAGACTTCTTGTAGGACTCATATTTTTCAAATAAACTGCAGTATTCAATGCTTCAACCCAAAAACCATTCGAAAGATCCTTACCTTTCAACATGCTCCTAGCACACTCCACCAATGTTCTGTTCTTTCTTTCTGCTACTCCTTTCTGCTGAGGAGTATGGGGAACTGTGAATTGCTGTAATGTCCCATGGTATTTACAGTACTTGGTAAGTTCCTCCTTCCTGTATTCTCCCCCTTGATTGGAGCAGAGAATTTTTATGTGCTTCCCTGTTTGCTTTTCAATCATATACCTAAACTGCTTAAAGTATTCAAAGGTGTGGCTCTTCTTACTCATGAAATATACCCAAGAAAACTTCGTGCAGTCATCAACAAACAGTAAAAAATACAGTGCACCTCCTAATGACATTGTTTGCATGGGTCCACAAAGGTCTGTGTGCACTAATTCAAGTATGTCTCTCTTCTTCATTTCTACTCGAACAGAGAATTCTTCTCTATGCATCTTTCCTAATGCACAAGCACAACAATCATTATGCACTCATTTAAATATAGGAAGATCTCTTACCATTTCATTTTTCCGAAGTAACAGCAAGTCGTTGTAGTTGATATTACCAAGTCTTTAGTGCTACAACTCTTCTGTAGTCAAACTAGATGTTGTCAAATCTTGATCTAGTGTTGTCTTCACATCCAATTTGTACAGACCTCCTGTTCGAATTCCTGAAGCAATAGTATTCATGCCATCTTTAATATAACAGTTAGATTTAAAAAATTCCACTTTGAAATCTTGATCTGTAATCATGGATACAGAAATCAGATTCTTTGTCAATCCGGGCACATACATTACATTATAAATATATCTGACATCACCATTGGGTAAGATAACAGAAATTTTCCTGCACCCTTTGATCTGATGACATCTATCATCACCAAGGTAGATTTGTGCTTCGTTGCTAATTTCTTTAAAATCTTTGAACCACTGCATGTTCCCCATCATATGTGTGGATTCTCCCGAATCTACATACCATGTGTCTACATAGAACTTCTCACCTAAGTCTGCCATGAACAATCTAAAGTCCTCAACATAGTCCTGCACTCCTTAGCAATATGACTGATTTTTCCGCAATAAAAACATTTAATTAGAGAATTGTTTTTATTCGGATGCATACCTTGAGTTTGATTTGGTCTTTTCTGTGTGTTTCCTTCATTTTGCTGCAATGTATTTCCTTTTCCTTTGAAGAATTCCTTCTTTGCCATTAGCGCCAGATCTGCACTCTGTGGTTTCAGAGTCAATCTTCTTTCTTCTTCCTGCATTAATATCCCTGTAAGTTCTTCAAACTTTGGGATTTTCTCTCTCACACTTATCCCAGTGATAAACATTTGGTAGTCATCATTCATACCTTTCATGGTAATCATGACCAAATCTTCATCTGCAACTACCTCACCGATATTTGACAGTTTGTTCTTTAGGTCTTTGATTCGCAATATGAAAGAAGCAACTGTTTCATTCTCCTCCATCTTTATGGATAGAATCTTGCTCTTCAAGAACAAGAAACAATTTGTATTCCTGATCTTATACAAATCCTTCAATACGGTTCAGATTTCATTTGATGATTTACATTCTCTGATATGTGGTATGATGTAGTCTTTCACTGACATCTTCAGCACTGTCTTTGCTTTACCTTCTCGCTTCTCCCAATCTGGGACTGATGCTGTTCCTACTGTTGGCTTCGGCTCATCCCCATTGCAATCGTCCAAGCATTATGTACTTCTAACACTGTCTGCATCTTTAATTTCCAATTTGAGTAATTGGAGCCATCAATTTTGTTACTCTCATTCAAGTATGATTCGATTAATTGATTCTTCATCTTGATGACATTGGTGCAAATTTCTCAGGTCTCTTCGGCACTTTTTATTATTATTTAAAACAAGAAAAATTCCTCTCTTCTTAAGTGGATCAACAATAATTCCTTTAAAAAAAAAAAAACTTTAAAAAAAGGTACTTTTTCAAGAACCTTATTACCAAGCTCTTCTCATAAAGGAATATTAAAAAAAAAAAATTCCGTTTGAAAGAATTATTAAAGGACCCTTCCTCTTTTTCGGCCTTCACTTAAATCGAACAAACAAGACCATTCACTTTAATCGAACAGACAAGACCATTCAAGTGTACCCAAAATTACCTTATTACCAAGATAAAAGGCAATTCTCAACTAAAAGAAATGATAGATATGTTTGGAAGGATTCTCAACTAACGAATTGGATGCCACAGGTAATCATTTTTATAAGATAAGGTTGAATTTTTGAGACAAGTGCCAGGAGCAGCAGCAGTGTTTGAACTTACAGCTTGACAGCGCTCCTTAAAATTACACAGGCTCGGCCTTCAGCCTAGCACCGGCCTGGTTCACTCCTCACGAGTGGTCGATGGAAAACAAAGGATGGTAGTGTTCCTTTACTTTGAAATGGCTAACACTTGGTGTTAATGCCTCAGCAGATGTCCATATGTAGTGCTCCATCCCTCTGAGCAGCCAAGGATGGCAGCACTCCTTAATGTGTTTGGTGTACGCAGGGTACCTCCACGCAAGCTTTGGAAACACGTCACCCTGAGCAAAGAGGAAACGCGTCACACAGGCTCTGCAAAGTTGCAGTTTGGCAGAGTTGAGCAGAAAGCTAGATGGTCGCACTCCTCCTCAGCGTTCCTTAGCAACGGAGCAGTAGCAGTCTTCTTGACCGTGTTCCTCCTCCTCTTCTGGCCTCGAGCGGTCATTTTTTTTCACGGACAGAGCGAAAGAAGTGTTCTTCTTTACGCTGGCAGCGACACTTCACGTAGGAGCAAAGCTCCATTGCGCGCTCCTCTCAAAAGCAGCTCTTCCATGAGCTCTCTTCCTTCTCACGCTGGCAACATCCTAGGAGCAGCAAATCACAACACTCCTCACGCAGGCTCTCAGCCCAGCTCCGGCCTCGTGGTGTTCAGGCAGCGATAGTGGCAACACCTTCAGGTCTGCTCCTGTAGGCAGCGCTAGAAAGGGAGCGCTCCTTAGCAGCGTTGCGGCACAACAAATTAAGTAGGCAGACAACACACGGCTCCTCCTCGCACAACTGTGCTTCGATACCAAGATAAAAGAAACGATGTTTGAATGGATTAATCAACAATCCCTTTGGTCAGTTCTATGAAAGAGAGTCTGAACCAGGAGAGTCTGGCTTTTGCAGAACGCTCTACAATCTCCATATAATTCAGCTATTATATAGCACACAAGATCTAGGAAAGTTAGAACTGCACCCTAAGAAATAGAAACCAATTTCCTATCCTAAAGTCTCGTGAACCAACTCACTAAAATAGAAAATTCTCCATTATCTTCAACAAAATCTTATAAATTTTTTTGACTTACAAATTCAAGTTATACATTCTATATAACATTCAAAAATAAAATTTAAACAATAAAAATTATACATTATATTTTGCACTTTAAAAAAAATTACATTAAAAAAAATTGATCCTAAAATTTAATCCGTATTTAATATAAATCTAATAAACTTTTCCATAGAAAATTTTATATTTTCTATAAATCAATGTGAGTTAAACCAGTTCTTATTCCAAAAACTTTATGTTTCTGATCCCAACTCTCATCATGGCTTAGATAGGAAAAATGTGACTAAGTGCAATTGGTCGTAAGTTATCTGCCAGCTCGTGATCCAATCGTTGTTGGCTTTATATGTAACAGACCAACTCATTTAAAAATATATATACTGCTCACAGACCCATGTCAGTCTCGGTGATGCCACTGTCAAATAAAAAATTATGATAAAGTAAAGATGTGAGTGGAAGGAAAGATTTGAGAAACTTCAGCACACAAAATCTGGTTGTCTGTTTTGAAAGACAATAATACTTATAATAACACAACAGACAAATCTCTTCTTTATGGCGGTTGAACCAGTTGACTGATGATTGACATGTTCATATTATTTTATGGGCTTTGGAAAGTGGTAACTGCAAAGCAAAGTTGATTGCTCATTTTCTATGTCCAATATTACCAATCAAGTTGACAATTTCTAAATATAATTAGAATTCATTACTGGGAGAACTTTCTCATGTGTTCAATCAATTTAACTAGTCAAGTTGGTAACTTTCTTATTGATAATTTGTATGAATAATCAAATTTGTATGAATTTATTACGTGTTCAATGCAATCAGTTAAGTTGTTTATTTGGCCATTTGTATAGTCAAGGAGAACCTTTTCATATTTATATTATAATTAGTGAAATTTTTTGGTTAAAAGGCAAAACTCGATCTTATATATTCAAATTAAATATAAATATTTTATAAAATGTGAAATTTTCTAAAATTATTATTAATTAAATATATATGAAACAAATTAAGATCGAGAATATTGTTTTTCACTAATTATAATACTTCAAAAACTATTATATTGTAAATTTAGTTAATACTCTATAATTTAATAGATATGAACAAAATTATTTGTTTGACTTCATTTACATAAATCAAAATTTTAAATCAGCTTAGATCCATCTTAACTCCGGATCTATCAAGCGTCGAGAGGGATCAAATCTCTCGAGGTGCAAACCTCTTTTTTGAGTGCAAAACTTGAGGAAAGGTTTACACCTTGAAAGATTTGATCTCTCTCGGTGCTGCCAAGGAAAATCTATCTAAGATATGATTAATTTTATCAATAATATGTAAATATATCAAATATTAATATAATCATTTTAAATATGCTAAATATTTCTGAGATTAACTTGGTCATTTAAATTTTAAATTTTCTTAGTTACCTCAATTCGTTGAGATGATCAATATTGGTAATAACTATAATGATGAAAAATGATGAAATAGTTTTTTTGAATGCGAAGTGACAATAATAGTGTTGAAAGATAGAAAATGTGAATAATAAAAATGTACTCATGCTACAAATAGTCTTCATTGTGATCAATCTCTAACTATTTTCTTCTACCATTCTTATTGCCACCCTTGTTAGTTTTGTTATCTTTTCATATCGATTATATGAAAAAGAAAATTTAAATCATAAACCATTTAAATCCTTAGCTCGAGTTGTTGTAGTAAACATGATACCTTGTCTCTCTTGCTCTCTAATATTAATAGGTTATTTTACTATAACACAAAAATCAATGTACATTGTCAATAACTTTTTGTGGCTACACTAAAATCAATGCATATTGTTAATCCAATCACTTTAAAATTAATGTACCGTCATATATCCAATTACATCAAATCATAAATCAACATATACATTGAAATCAATGCATTTAATGCAAGCAATCAAATAAGATTAGAAAATAACTTCTACATTGAAATCAATGCACCTAATGCAATCAATCAAATAAGATTAAAAACCAACATCTACACTGAAATCAATGCATTTACTCAAAGCAATCAAATAGGATTAGAAATCGCCATCTACACTGAAATCAATGCATTTAGCGCAAACAATCAAATAGTATTAGGAATAATATACATTGAAATCAATGCATCTAGTGCAAGCAATCAAATATAATTATAAATCGATGTCTAAATTGAAATCAACACATCCAGTGCAAGCAATCAAATAGTATTAGAAATCACCACCTACACTGAAATCAATGCATCTAGTGCAAGTAATCAAATATCATTAGAAATAAATATCTACACTAAAATCGATGCATCTAGTGCAAATAATCAAATAGGATTATAAATCACCATCTCCACTTAAATATTATTCCCTCTCTCCTTCTAGTGCAAGAAAGATTCTTCCCTCTCTCCACCCTCCATCCATATTTATATCCCCCTCCATCTCTTATTTTTTGTCTCTCTATCTCACCCCCCTAAACACACACGCTCTCTCACTCCATATATATCAATCTCTTTGTCAATCACCCCCTCTCCCCATCTCTCTCTTCTTCCCTCTCTTCACCTCCCATCTATATCTCTATCTTCCCCTTATCTCCCTCTCCCCCACTAATATCTCTCTTTCCTCCTTTTTTCCTCTCTCCCTCTCTCTCCATCTTCCTTATCATTCACTCTCTCTCTCTAGAAACCAACATCTACACTGAAACCAATGCATTTACTCAAAGAAATCAAATAGGATTAGAAATCGCCATCTACACTGAAATCAATGCATTTAGTGCAAACAATCATATAGGATTAGAAATCATCTACATTGAAATCAATTCATCTAGTGCAAGTAATCAAATATAATTATAAATCGACATCTAAATTTAAATCAACACATTCAGTGCAATAAATCAAATTGTATTAGAAATCACCACCTACACTGAAATCAATGCATCTAGTGCAAGTAATCAAATATCATTAGAAATAAATATCTACATTAAAATCGATGCATCTAGTGCAAATAATCAAATAGGATTAGAAATCACCATCTCCACTTATATCAATCCATCTAGTGCGATAAATATTCCTCCCTCTCTCCACCCTCCATCCATGTCTATATCCCCCTCCATCTATTCTTTTTTGTCTCTCTATCTCACCCCTCTAAACACACACGCTCTCGCACTCCATATATATCAATCTCTTTGTCAGTCACCCCCTCTCCCCATCTCTCTCTTCTTCCCTCTCTTCACCTTCCATCTATATCTCTATCTTCCCCTTCTCTCCCTCTCCCCCGCTAATATCTCTCTTTCCTCCTTTTGTCCTCTCTCCCTCTCTCTCCAACTTCCTTATCACTCACTCTCTCTCTCTAGCAACCAACATCTACACTGAAATCAATGCATTTACTCAAAGAAATCAAATAGTATTAGAAATCGTCATCTACACTGAAATCAATGCATTTAGTGCAAACAATCAAATAGGATTAGAAATCATCAACATTGAAATCAATTCATCTAGTGCAAGTAATCAAATATAATTATAAATCGACATCTAAATTTAAATCAACAAATTCAGTGCAAGCAATCAAATTGTATTAGAAATCACCCACTACACCGAAATCAATGATCTGAAAAGTAATCAAATATCATTGGAAATAAATATCTACACTAAAATCGATGCATATAGTGCAAATAATCAAATAGGATTATAAATCACCATCTCCACTTATATCAATCCATCTAGTGTGAGAAATATTCTTCCCTCTCTCCACCCTCCATCCATATCTCTATCCCTCTCCATCTCTTCTTTTCTGTCTCTCTATCTCACCCCCCTAAACACACACGCTCTCGCACTCCATATATATCAATCTCTTTGTCAATCTCCTCCTCTCCCCATCTCTCTCTTCTTCCCTCTCTTCACCTTCCATCTATATCTCTATCTTCCCTTTCTCTCCCTCTCCCCCGCTAATATCTCTCTTTCCTCCTTTTGTCCTCTCTCCCTCTCTCCATCTTTCTTATCACTCACTCTCTCTCTCTCTCTCTCCACATTTCTCTCTCTATGTCTTTCTTCTTACCTCCCTCTCCCTCCCCCTCCAAGTCCATCTCTCTTTCCCTCCCTCTCTCCACTCTCTCACATCCTCTCTCTTCCTTCCTCTCTTTCCCTTTCTCTCCCATCTCTCTCTTCACCCACCAACTATGTTACTATATCCCTCCCTCTCTCCTTATATCTTCTTCTCCCCCCCCCTTATCTCCATCTCTCCTTATTTGTCTCTTTATCTCAACCCCAAACATACACTCTTTCTCTCTGTCTCTCCCTTGTCACTCCTTCTCTCTCTCCACTTCTCACTCTCTATATTTCTCATTTCCTACATCTCTCCCCCTCCAACTCCATCTCTCTATCGATCCCTCTCTCCTCCTCTCTCTCAAGTCCTCTCTCTCGTCCTTCCTCTCTCTCTCTCTCTCTCTCCTAACTCCCTCTCTCTTCCCTGATCTCTCTCTCTCTTCCCTCCAATACTCTCTCTTCCCCCATCACTCTCCTCCTCTCTCTCCCTTTCTCTCCTACCTCCCTCTCTCTTTTCCCTCCAATACTCTCTTTTCCCCCATCTCTCTCTCTCTCTCTCTAATTCTCTCTCTTCTCCCATCTACCTTTTCTAAATTCTTTCTGCCCCTCTCTCTCTCTCTCCAACTACATTACTATATCCCTCCCTCTCTCCTTCTCTCTTCTTCTCTCCCCCTTCTTTCCATACATCTTACTTTGTCTCTTTATCTCATTTCTAAACATACACACTCTCTCTCCATCTCTCCCTTATCACTCTCTCTCTCTCTCCACTTCTATCTCTCTCTCTCTCTCCCTCTCTCTATTTCTTCTTAGTTATGTAAACTAATAAAATATGAAAAGAGGTTTTATTTACTTACCATACCTCTCATTTATTTATATTTTTATTTATTTACCATACCTCTTTTATTTACTATGGTATTTGGCCCATAGGCTTGTTATATAATTAGATTTTTATTTATAATCGTATTTGATATATTGTTGCTTATTTACCTTACCTCTTTATACCTCTTTTATATTTATTGATTTACCATACCTCTTTATACCTATTTTATATCTATTTATTTATCATACCTCTTTATACCTTTTTTATATTTATTTATTTACCATACTTATTTTATAAATATGGTATTTGGCCCATGGTATCAATATTAATTTGTCCCATGGTATTCGTCCCATAGACTTCATCTAAATAAAACCTCTTTTTTTAAGTTTTTTTAAATATAAAAAAGTTTATGGAGTAAATATAAAGAGAATTTTTATTTATTTACCATACATCTAGTTTATATATATTTTTATTTATTTATCATAGCTCTGGAGTAAGTATAAAAATAGGTTTTATTTATTCACCATACCTCATGTTTATTTAAATTTTAAAATATTGCAATTTTGATGGGGAAATATTTGTCTTTAAATATTTTAATTTATCCATAGAATATGGGTTTTCTTTTTAAAGATTCATTTTACAAATATTTAATTAAAAGAAATATTAAAAGATTTTGGATTTTGATTGTTTGTGTTGAATTAACTCTTTTCCCTTGATTTAGGAAATGGTATTGACTTTAGTAAAGAGTAAAGATGTTTAAAATTTTACTTAATTTGGAAATTCAATGTGGTAAATTTTTTTTGTTAAAGGTAAATTTATAATCCATTCAAATTCACGTATATAATTTACTATCCATTCAAATTATATAAATAATACATAGTTGTATTTTAATAGTTAATCTCAACCCATTAATAAGTTAAAAATATTCAAGTTATATAAAATTCAAGATTAAGTTAAAGTAAAATTTATTATTTTTTGAAAACGTGACATACGAGGTCATACTGGGCTGTAGATTGGGCAAAAATCTAAAAATATATAATCAAAAGAAAAATAACCTTTCAAAACATAATATCTTTAATATTTTAGTTTTATTTTATTACTTAGCCTTACCAAACTTCTTTCTTTACTTAATTACAATCAAAACTCATTAAGTGCAGTTTGTAATTAAACAAATGTTTTGTTCGGTCACTCTACTTCGTCCCCCATTAAAACTTTTATTTTAAACATTCTCTGAATGTTATGTAATTTGTTTTTGTTGAAGCAGCGTGTACTCAAATGTTTTCACATTCACATGTTAAATTAGACTCTGTGTCTCCTGTGATATATAAAAACAATGATAGACTATTAAGTAAACTTCGGCGTTTGAGACATTCATGAATAATATTCAAGGTTGAAGGGTGTTCAGATTATTTTGTAAAAGTATAGGTTGAGCAGTTTGTGTTAAAGTTCAAATAAATGTAGGTTGACCAATTACTTTATTGGGATATAACATGATTTCCATTTATTTCTAAAATGAAGGTTTTGTTGACAGCTTTCTTCATCAGTAAAATATGACATAATTTCCAAAGCTATAAGCTCTCCAGATGTGATCATGCTCCAGGAAAACTATGTGCTCCAGCAGTGGAATTTCACTTCTTTCCATGCCTAGTATAATGGACCCTTTAATCTTCTCTTCTCTTCTCTTCAGAAGTGGCATAATTGAAGGCTCGAAACTACGAGTCTTCCTTTAAAGTCCTCCATTCTGGTCGAATGTTCAGGAATCTTCAGGACACTCAATGACTTCAGCTCTGATCACCTCCCAATTTGCTGCCAGATTAAGCCTCCACCCCTAATGAAGTTTAACCATACTTGTCTTCTTGAGGAGGATTACCTGGTTATCATAGATACTCTGTTTACTGTCTGAATTCATCTGAATGCTAATAGAGGCACATAGATAGGCAGTACAGAAATACTCTGTTTACAGGCACATTGTCTGAATTCATCACATAGATACTCTGTTTCCAGGCACATTGTCAGACATATCTTATAATACAATGTAAGCCGATCCCTCTCATCTTATGTACAAAGGGAATGGAAGCTGACTGACTATCAAAACAGTGCAAGCAAAAACAGAAAGAATTTGTTTTGTTTCATTGGACTTTAAACAATTGGATAGCTCTAAAAATTAAGTTCAGCATCCAGCATAGCTATAAGTGGTGGCCAATCTCTGCTTCTTGGACTTGTCTTGCCTACATGATTTGACTTCCTGGATCTTGCCTGTTGTTGCTGGAGATCTGGATAAGGGAAGGAGTGTTCTCTCTATTTGGAACCCTCCACCTATGCAATCTCTCTTTCCAGATGGGAGCAGTAGCTCTGGAAAACACTAACAGTCACCTGCAATCGGAACCTCTGCATGAAGAGAAATTCAATCTCTAAACTGTTGATTTCTTCAGTTGTTAAGCCTCCCACTTTTGCATAGTATGCATTCCTGTAATGTTTGCACCCATGGCATAAAAGAATCTTAGCAACTTAACTCAAAAACCAGTTAAGAAAAAGTTACAACATAAGTTAAGAAAAAGTTGCAATCCTATAATGACTATGTATAGCACTGAATTCTATAACACCCCTGAACAGAAGGATTCAAAATCTTGTTATTTAATGAGAGAACTTACAAGTCATCAAGAAACTTAGTAGCAACCACGACACTGGTGATGAAAAGCCTGTGCACATTAAGTGATGTTAAGCGAAACCCAGGATGGCTGAGCATAAGGCGATCTATGTAAGCATAAGCTACAACGAACACAGAAGGGCTGCAGTGTGCATATTTGAAGATTCTTTCCAAGTACCTCTGTAAGCTCATGGCAGGGATTTGACTTGCAGAGAAAACACAGAGGTCTTCTCTCGAGAATTTCTTAATCCCTGAAGAAAACAACAGCCTCTCATTTCTGGCCACAATCCTTTCAAGCAGAGAAGCTAGTACAGAGAGAATCAGGGGACTTGACCCATCTTCACCCTCTGAACTGTATAGATCAGATGAACAGACAGAGGACAGGTCTGACTTTGAATAGTTTTCTATCATATCTAAAGCCATTTGGGTTCTTTTGATAACTTTCAATCAATGCAAAAAAATCAATAGACCCTAAGCAAGGGTTTTATCTGATGAATCCAGACTGAACAAGGAAGCTAATTATGGTGGAAAAAAAATTCAGTAAACCCTAAGCAAGGGTTTTATCTGATGAATCCAGATTGAACAAGAAAGCCAATTATGGTGGGAGGAAGAGAAGTTGTGGAAGGAGTATTTATTGGTAGGTAGCTAAGAAGAGTAATGGATACTTGGAGAAATAATGAAGACTGGGGTCTTCTTTTTCCCAAGGCAGCTGTCAGGACAACTTTAGTGGAGATTTAGCGAATCCCTGAGCCAAACATGTCACTGTTTTAAATAATCGGACACCATTAATGACAAACCGTACCTGGGCTTCAAAGGCGACCCGATCTGCACGTGAATTGGTGCTAATAAATGCCGCAGAATGGGTCAGACTTGTGTAGAGATTTTGAAAAAAATGGGCAAAGATTTTATCAGAATCTTGTTTATAGTTGTTAAATTTCAGTGTTTTGGGTGTTCTTAAGATTTTTGATAGTGCTGAATCTATTTCTACTCTAAAAAATGGATTCCAAGCATTGCAACTACTTCATTTTTTGAATTTTACTGAACCGGATTCCGGCAAAAACCTGCCACCCAGACTATTTTGTTGCCTAGATAAACAACTTCCAAATAAATCGGTTGATTGCAGTTTAAACTTTGAATGGTTTAAAATAGGCGTTTCTTACGGTTTAAACTACTTTTCTAAAAAGAGCTAAACTCTGCAAGCTGGAAGACCACATGAAATAATATTCTAAAATCAGCTGAACTAGAAATAATCCATAGAAAACCCATACCAGTACAATATTATCAGATTTGTTGGCAAAGGCGATAAAATAAAATAAAAAATAAATATGAAAGTATTTTTAGAATCTATGTTTCTGTGATCCATATAAAATTGTAAAATCTCTTTAGGTAATAATCACATATAATGGAACATTGTCGACGCGTTTGATTTGATCTGATCTTTCACAAACTCGTCCACAATGTTCCATTATACGTGATTATTACCGAAAATTTTTTTACAATTAAATATGAGAGTAGTTAGGTCCAATTGGAACAAACAGATGAGAAGAGAAGAAAGGTAGAAGGAAGCAGCGGTTACTACGTTAAAGTAAAGTTAAACCCATCTGATCGTTCCGTCCACGGAGGTCCATTTCGTACTTCAAAGGTGGTGACCCAGCAACTGGAATTCCACACCAGTTGTTATTAACCTCCCGTGATATGAAATCCCATGATAAACTCATTTGTCTTTTTGAAAACTCAATTTTTTTCAAGGTAAAGTTGTTAAGTTAGAGATATACAAAATAATTAAGTTATGTTTTTGGACTTATTAAGCCATCTCATTGAAAACTCATTTTTTAAAGGTAAAGTTGTTAAGTTAGAGATCTACAAAATAATTAAGTTATGTTTTTGGACTTATTAAGCCATTTTATTTATAGTGATCTTGGAGCATTTAATTTAATTTTTTTTACTATAAAACAAGATTTTGAAAAATCAAATTTAGATGTGTTTTAAAAATAATAAAAAACCACATTTTATTATAAATATATTAAAAAAATTAGTTATTATAAATTATTTAAAATAATATTTTTAATTAAATTTAAGAAATTATTATTTATTGAATGCTTTTGTTTTATTAACTTTTATATATATATATATATATATATATATATATATAATATCACATGATTTTATTTTATTTTTTCTTTATTTGCTAAATATAGACTTTTGAATATATCTTGAATTGACAAATTATATAAATTGTACATAGATATTTCCTCTAAGAAATAATATTGTTCTCTAGATATAATCATTGGGTTGTTGTATGTATATAATCATTGAGTTGGTTTCTATTCATGAATGTTTTTTTAATTACATTTTGCGTAGCTTATTTATTATCTTTTTTCTTACCAAATTTTGAATAGTTAACTATATTTCTAGTCACTTATTTATTATCTTCTTTCGTACCAAATTTTGAATAGTTAATTATATTTCTAGTCAATTTTTTCATTAATTTTCTTTTTTTAATCCATTTCATTTAGATATGGATCTTTATTTTGAGGAAATATAAAATATTGATTTCTATATTTCATTTTAAATAAATATATTATAAATAGATATTAGGTTTATCTTTCTAATAAAACATTATTCAAGGTATAAAATTTCATATAAGATATTGATTTTTATAATTATATGTCATGTTTTAGTAAAAAAGTTCTTTATAAATATTTTTTAATAAAAAAATAATAATATTTTTAATGAAATAATATAAATATATAATTAAATAATAATTAAAAATAAAAAATTATATTTCCTTCCTAATTTATTATAATATTCTCCAAAAGTAATGAATTTTGTCTATGATGATTATGATTAACGCTCACTAAGACTAATGTCGCCTATCAGACCTCAAGAAAGGAAAAAGGATCTAAATGTGATTCTTCAAAATCTTGTTTCTATGATGAAAGAGAAGTGAAAGAAATGCTCCAAGATCGCTATAGGTAGGTTTGCATAATAAGTCAAGAATATTGGAAGTGTGGCAGATGTTAGGGAATTGAGAGTGGATGTGAGTAAAAGTCGGGTAGTCTAAAAGGAAGTACTTTTCATCTTCCACCTGATTAGTATAAAAAATATGACAGATTATATCGTTCCAGGGAGACTTGGGAATAGACCACTGCCCCATCTCACTTCAAAGCTCATGAGAATTAGTTCTTATCCAAGCGATGTTCATTTTTTTCTTAGTGTTGGTGCAGAACAATGCCTAACAAAGTTGACAAAGTAAGGGGAAACAATCCCTCAACAAATTTTCTTGCCAAGAAATCTGAGATTCGATCAGGAGGAGAGATCGTAGAGGGATGATTCGACAGAATTGGGGAAGGATTTCCGAAAGGGAAGTCATTTTTCAGAGGGAGCATACTCTCTAGAGGGTTTCTATCGCCAAGAAACCCAGATCCGGTCTATTGCTAAGTGTAGCAGCAGTAGAAGGGAGAAAAGCACTTGCTTTGACAGTTTGAGCAGAGATGGCCCCATATGGACTGAGAGATCATGATAGGTTAGTGAGTGTGTCTAACTTTGCTATTTGGAAAGCCATAATCCTGACATTCCTTGAGGAGTATGGCATCAAAGGCCACATTGAGAACATCTTGGTTGTGTTGACCGATGTTGATGCTCTGAAGAAGTTCAATGAAAATCAAGCGCGGGCTAAACGCTTGATCATGGATGGAGTGAAAGATCATGTGGTCCCACATATTACCGAGAAAAAGATGAAAAACGAGGTGTGGACAACATTGACCACATTGTATCAAGGTAGCTTTGTCCAAAGGAAGATGCTTCTGGAGAATCAGATGCAGATGTTTCAGATGCACAAGGGAGAGGAGATCAATCCTTTCCTCTTCAAATTGCAAACTATCTGAGACCATCTGATTGCCATGTGGTTAACTCTTGATGATGGGCTCATGGTGAGGACTGCCCTGAATGCAGTCACCGATGAGTGGGAGACATTTTTCCAAAGAATCTTGGGCATAGCACAACTCCAAAATTGGGGGGACATGTGGGCAATCCTTCATCAGGAGGATAACCAAGAGGGATTCAGTAGCAGAGGAGTCAAAATTAAGAAAGAAGGGGAGGAAGATGCAACCCTAGCATCTAAGGGACAACGACAGCAACAGAAGATGAAGAAGGACATATCGAAGGCCTGGTGCTTAAGATGTGGCGAGTTGGGACACTTTGCCAATACTTGTCCTAAGAAGAAGGGCAAGGAAGATTCAGACTCCAAGGCAGCAGTAGCGAAAGGGGACGATGACAACAAATATGATGTGGCCATGAGTTCTCATGTACCTCTAGAGAAGAGGTGGGGCGACATAGATCTGTAGATTGAGCTACAGATGGTAACAACGGGATCCTTGAGGTCTCCAAACTCTTGGATCACATACGAGCTACAAGAGCCGTTAAAGATAGTAGCATGATGACTGGAGTCAGTGGATGCAAAGGATAATGGAAAGGCACAAGGTAGTGCTTGACACTGAAGATTAAAGCAGCACAGTGCAGTGGAAGCAGAAACATGAAAGTAGCAACGCAAAGGCTAATGGGACTTCAATAGCGCAGAGGGGATTGCTTACGCAATGCAGAGCAGCAACAACGCATAAGCTCTAGAGAGACAACGCATAGCAACATCATAGGGTGCTTCAGTGATGAGATGCAGTGATCAACGATCTTTTTCTTATGGATGCATTAAAGAATTACACATAATAAAGCACTTATAATTATGAAAACATAAGCACATAAGGCGAAGAGAAAAGAGAACATAGCATGCATGAGATCAAGACACCAAAAGTTTGATTACAGAGTTCGTCCAATTTGGACTACGTCTTCGGGCTCTGCTCAACAGTGGGATGGCCTTCATTCATTAAGTGGCGAGAAGAAGAAGAAATACAAGTGAAATTACATAAAAGCACCCTTATACCTCCAATCCAGAAAATGGATGAAAAATGTAGAGCTTTGATGCAGAAACAGACATCACCGTTGAGTTCCTGTCTCCAAGAGGTGTAAAATCGACATAAAATTTGCCTCAAACTGACATTGGCAAGTTTTGTACCCTAGGGAATATTTTGATGGTCCTCAATATTCCCTAGGAATGGTTCCGCCCCTCTGGCCCGCTCGTGGTTCCACTCCTGCTACTCCTGCTCTGCCTTGGGTGCACTGCAAAAATGAGGGTCTTGTATACGGTGGAGGGCGGAGTGCACAAATCACCTTCGTTGGCATCATGGTTACCTGCGTTAATGGTGGAGGAGGGGTCGGGGGATCAAATCCCGCCCTCCTGTTTTGGTTGGATGCATTTCCATATATGGTGGTGGGCGGGTCCACTCCAAGCGACCCTACCCAACTACACTCCATTTGCGTGGTGGTGGTTTTTAGTGGAGGCTCCGGGTGACGGGATTGACAACCCGCCCCCAACCATTGTTGCAATAGATGCCATGGTATGGGGGACCACCTGCTCGGGGGTTGGCCACATGGGTCGGGCGGGTTCGACCCCTGCCGATCCGGTTTCCTTGCTGCCTCCGGGTGCCTATTTGCATGGTAGTGTCGTGAAGGTTTGGTGGGGTCATGGTCGCCGACCCATGTGGTTTCGGGGGTGGCAGTGTAATAGTCCCAATTAGCAGCAGCTAATTGGTAATATTAATTTTGGCCAGTTTTTCTTTTCTAAAGTTAATTCAGTTAATAAAGTAGGTGATGAGACACACAACCTACACTAAGGAAATAAACATTCCCTAAAGTCAATTGAGCATATAATTATTTGGAAGTGTGGGGCCCAGGATGACAAAGTGGCAGCGTGGGCCCATGACAGTGCAGTGAGAGAGGGACAGCATGGACCAAGAGGGACAACGCAGTTTGGTGGGGCCTGGGTGAGAGCAAGGCTCTCAAAGCATAAAAAGGGGAAGAGGCTCCTCATTCTCTCATTCTATTATGCATCTATGATTTTTGTCTTTTGACATTGAGCACGCTTTTGCTGTTGAGCGAAGTCTGCAAGTGTTGTTTAGCACATCGGGTGTCTTCGAGCGAAGATCCCAACCTCAACCCTGGGGGACTTCGAGTGCCTGCTCGGGTGAGGAGTTCTATCCATTATTTTGTAGGATGGATCCATAGTATCTTCAGTTAGGAATTACGCATTTGCTTGAGCAGCGCAATCTCTGGGAGAGATCACGCAGTTTGTGGTAGGGGCAGTTCCGGTAGTGAGGATTAATAAAGGGAGTCAACCCGAGATAGTGTGAAGGGATCAACCCTTCACTATTTCATCATTTTGGTAGAGGAGGAGGCCATTATTTACAGAGTATCATTCAGGGCCAGTGTGTTTCACTGGGATAGCGTTATTCCTTAAGGGAGGTCAAATTCTGGGGTCATCCATTCCAAAATTCCTTTCTGAGCTTTTTTGGGTATTTGGAGGAGAGATCATTCCTAGAGTTTCATATTTTTCTGAGCAGGGGAACAGCCCTAAAGAGCCATCCCATTCCAGCAGTAGCAGCAGTCTGGCAATAGCAACAAAAACTTTGGAGATTATGCAGTCCTTGACAGAGCAGCCATTCCTTGAGCATCTCTGAGAGTATTTCCAGCTTGCCTTGTGCAAGCCAAGGTGCCATAATTCTGATCACCTTTGTACTCATTGTATCTTTTAGTTACATAATAAAATGGCTCAATGTTTCTCCATATTTGAATTGTTTATGTGATGTCTCTCTATTTGCTGTAAATGCTTGTTTATGTGGCTTTATATTGTTGTCTATTTCTATTTGGGATATTATAGTGGTATCAGAGCTTCATTTTTGGCTCAGCCATGGCGATGTTTTTCTATGAACAAAGAGGGTAGGTAGAATCTTACCCACCAAAGGCAATAGAGGTGGCAAACATGGGGGAGTCAAAGAGAAAAGGGGAAGCAACCTTTGGTAACATTTTTAAGGCCCTAAATGATTTAGCCAAAGGACAGAAGGGAATGTTGGAAAGACTCAAACAACATAATAAGAATGAGAGCATCCATCAGGAATCCCTAGTTGGGGAGACTTTGGGGGTTTCACAACAGTGTGACCACCCTTTACCAGCCACTCACCCACCAGCCTTCAGTAGGCCAACCAGGATCACGATGCCTACATTCTTACCTCCAGTACTGAGTGAGAAAGGTAGGTGGCATGATCATATACCCATGGGAGATTATTTCCACGAATGGCAGTCCACGGGGGAAAAATTCAGAGCGACTTTTTCCTTCAGAGATTACTGCTAGCTCAAGAAGGATGAAGAAGGAAGGAACAATGGGGGGTCTAGCACACAGATTTCAGAGTTGCAGCGTACCATTGGGAGGACACCTTTTCCCATGTATGATGGATCCATTGATTGCACGGTTCCGGATCGGGTGGAAAATATGGATACCTCTTTCTAGCTTGACCGAATAACGGAAGGGGAAGCCATCAAAATGGCTACCTCGCACTTGGAGGATGAGGGCACACAGGATCATGGGGAGCATGTGGATACACCTAGTATGACGCAGGGGTCACTTGTGTTGGAGACTTCTTTGACCATATCGGTTGACATCTTAGTAGAGAGAGTAGAGCCTACCCTAGTAGTGCCATCCATTGAGGTGATGACCGGGGTAGTGTCTGAGTCTTCGGGTGGTAGCAGCGCACGACAGATGGGTGAGGTGCTAGGAGATGTATCCACCTTTGATGAGGCGCTCGGAGATACAGAGGTATTGGACGATGGTCGCACACAACAGTGTCATCAATTTCGAGCCGACCTTCTAGTTTTGAAAGGGAAAGCCACATCAGTACGAGAGGCTATTTTTCTATAGAACAAGGAGCTAGAGGGCATGAGAGTGGTTTGTGTCAAGTCAGCGGCCAAGTTGGCCCACATTGGGGAACGACTGGATTCCCTAATGGTACAGCTAGAGGGCACATTGGAGTGTTAGATCAGCCCCCTTCAAGCATGCATAGATGGGGCTAGCAGCATTGTTTGGTCACCTCTTTCCATTGGAGAGAGAGAGATGGAGCCACCTAGTTAGATCTCATATTTTGACTTGGATAGCGGGATGAGACGATCGGAGTTGCACAGGGTGCAGCATCCACATGTTGAGGTTGGATGGCGAGAGATTTTGAGTTGGTATCCAGTGGAGTGGGTTATGGAGATAGTGGTGGACCTGGGTGTAGCTCAACAGGAGTTTCCAGGTGCTGGGAATATAGGAACCCTAGACTGGCATTGGGATCCAGGCAGGACTACCTATCGTTTCCCAGGCAGGTCGGTTGACTATGTCTTGGAGGGTACAGTTGGCCTAGCAGTTGAGTGTGCACATTTTCTAGGGGAGTTTCGGTCAGCTTTAGTGGCCAACCAGTTTATGGGCAGACTCCCTAGGTTGTCTTGGTATGACACTTGTACGTGGGATCACAGGGTGATCAACATACCTTGGCAGGAGCTTGTTGGAGGAGGTGGCATTGGTAGGCCACCAGATGGTGCCTTGTATGGAGCCAAGGATTCTTCACCTTTGTGTGGGGCACAAAGGTCACATCGAAGCCGAGCAGTGGTGGTATCACTATTGACACATAGGGAGATTCACTTCTCAGACCCCTTGGGGAGGATTTGGAGTGATGATCTATTCATCGGCGGGTATAGCGATGCGACAGTGGATGTGATGATACCGATTGGGGGTGGTCTGACATGTAGAGACAAAAATCTAGGCCATCACATCCAAGGATGTGTGAGAGCATCTAGCATTGAGCAGTGGACTACCGGTGGACATGGAGTTGCATGGTGGTGTACCGTAGTGTGTGGGACTGCATTGTGGAGTAGGAGTGTCCTACATCACATTGAGAACACGCGAGGAGTGACCGGTGCCTTGACACAGACAAGGAACGAGATGGTACAGGGTGGTACAACAGTAGCATGGGGTATCCTGCGGTGTACAGGGGTATGCCTCAGTGTGCAGTGGCATGTAGAGGAGTACATGGATGATCGGTGGTATGCAAGGGTGTACGGTGCTGCACAACAGGGTCTTAGAGTATTGCCTCCAGGGAGACTCACAGATAGGGACATCGGGCATACCTTTGGGGGTATTTCACCCAAGATTGATGGGGAGACAGATGAGCGATACTTGACGGTATCTGTGGGGACTCACGCGCCTGACCCTCTTCTACATCATTCACGGGCGCAGTTGATTCTGTTGTTGTCTTTTGGCACTTTGGGCATGAGCAGCGGGGTACGCGAGGCTCACCCAAGATATTTGGATGACACTCAGCACACTAGGGGAGAGACTTCTCAGCAATGGCACTGGATCAGTGCGCGAGTTGACAGCCACAGGTTAGGGGATGAGATGATC
Source organism: Pinus albicaulis (assembly GCA_034641835.2). Lineage (NCBI taxonomy): Eukaryota > Viridiplantae > Streptophyta > Pinopsida > Pinales > Pinaceae > Pinus > Pinus albicaulis. The sequence continues at coordinate 1,815,945,098 of CM076580.1, forward strand.
CTCTGTAGGGGTGGCACATCAGTCATCGTTGAGCCTATGCTTGGCGAGCAGGTCATGAGGGAGACATGCGCCACACTTTTGTCAGGGAATGTCGAGACCATGCATGAGCAGAGGATACTGAGTATAGCATAGGTAGCATCCCAGTATGTGTCTGGGCTCCAGACAATGTATCGAGACATTATCGAGAGGGTGGATGGCAGACCCAGTGGAGATAGTTGGCAGGGACAGGAGGGATCCACATACCTTGTGTCAATTGCGAGTATCAGATATCCATCTATTGATTGCATTCAGGGGGTGGCTATTTGTCACATATGGCTTCCAGCTGTCATCGGTACTACATAGTGGCCAACACAGGGCAGGTTAGCATGCATCATATTTTCCCATGATATATGGAACCTCTATAGTGGTCACGAGCAGGGACTAGAGATGAGGCACGGAGGGATTCCCGCAGTTGTCAGAGTTATGGTGCAGCAGGTCCGACTATGGGATGCACAGATTCAGTTGATTGATAACCCATTCTGTCTCATGATGGTTGGAATCAGGACAGAGAGTGATCTAGATCACTATTGGGTTGGCACATGGGGGTACACAGAGGCTTTCATCGGATGGCAAGGCAGACTTTCTTTGTTGCTGCATATATTTAGAGTTGCATTCAAAGGGGTAGGTATTGGCATCATGGCGATTCCTGGTCCGGATGAGCTTGTCTCTCATAGATCTCCTGCCACTAGGTCTCAAGAGAGGAGGATACAGTCTGTGCATGACGGGGAGTATCTCATGATAAGAGTAGCACAACATCAGCAGGGTGGTACCTCTAAGAGATTAGCATGATACTTGAGCATTACAGCTCTACATAGCGCGATAACCTCTAGGGGTGAGATGTATACTACATGGGGAGATCATGTATATCTTCCATCGGGCTTTAGCGAGTCACTGATGAAGTGGGGGAATTCATTAGCATGGCAGGATGGTGAGTGGAGCAGGTGGAGCTTCATGTTGGACAGGATGGCTTGAGATCCTATAATTGAGAGATCCCTTAATATTAGGGTGATACAGAGGACAGGGAAGATTCAGTGGCACATCTGGGACCCAGGCACATTTTTTAGTGATGGTGGGGAGCATCAACTAGAGAGGAGGCTTGTTCAGGCATTGCTTGAGGACAAGCAATTTTTGGCGGGGAGGACTGTAATATTCCCAATTAGCAGCAGCTAATTGGTAATATTAATTTTGGCCAGTTTTGATTTTCTAAAGTTAATTCAGTTAATAAAGTGGGTGATGAGACACACAACCTACAATTAGGAAATAAACATTCCCTAAAGTCACTTGAGCATACAATTATTTGGCAATGTGGGGCCCAGGATGATGAAGTGGTAGCGTGGGCCCATGACAACGCAGTGAGAGAGGGACATCGCAGTTTGGTGGGGCCCGGGTGAGAGAAAGGATCTCAAAGCATAAAAAGGGGAAGAGGCTCCTCATTCTCTCATTCTATTATGCATCTATGATTTTTGTCTTTTGACATTGAGCACACTTTTGCTGTTGAGCGAAGTCTGCAAGTGTTGTTTAGCACATTGGGTGTCTCCGAGCAGAGATCCCAACCTCAGCCCCGGGGGACTTTGAGTGCCTGCTCGGGTGAGGAGTTCTATCCATTATTTTGTAAGAGGGAGCCATGGTATCTTCAGTCAGGAGTTACGCATTTGCTTGAGCAGCACAGTCTCTGGGAGAGATCACGCAGTTTGTGGTAGAGGCAGTTCCGGGAGTGAGGATTTATCAAGGGAGTCGGCCCGAGATAGTGTGAAGGGATCAAACCTTCACTATTTCACTATTTTGGTACAGAAGGAGGCCATTCTTTACAAAGGATCATTCAGGGCCAGTGTGTTTCACTGGGATAGTGTTATTTCTTAAGGGAGGTCAAATTCCGGGGTCATCCATTTCAGAATTCCTTTCTGGGCTTTTCTGGGTATTTGGAGGAGAGCTCATTCCCAGAGTTTCATATTTTTCTGAGCAGGGGAACAACCCCAAAGAGCCATCCCATTCCAACAGTAGCAGCAGTCCGGCAATAACAACAACAACTTTGGAGATTATGCAGTCCTTGACAGAGCAACCATTCCTTGAGCATTTCTGAGAATATTTCCAACTTGCCTTGTACAAGCCAAGGTGCCATCATTCTGATCACCTTTGTACTCATTGTACCTTTCAGTTACATAATAAAATGGCTCAGTGTTTCTCCATATTTGCATTGTTTATGTGATGTCTCTCTATTTGCTGTAAATGCTTGTTTATGTGGCTTTATATTGCTGTCTATTTCTATTTGGGATATTACAGGTAGGGTTGACAACCCACCCCCCAAAAAATACATATAATTATAGTTATAACGAGCAGTGGGGTGGCTGGGGTGGTGGCTTGCCACCCTCATTTTTTTATATTTTTTAAACAATAATAGTCCTTTTTTGGTTTTCTCGAATTTAAGGGTTACTGGAAATTTTAAGTACCCAAAAAATTCAATTATTTCAAGTGTTGGGTTTATTGCCGGTTGTAAATGAATTTGTGGGACACTTAAACCTCGCCCACTGCCCAACTTTGACTAAAAATTTGACTTGCGCTAACTTCTCCATATGGTCTCGGATTGGAGATCCATTCACACCGTTAGAATCAGGGCGACGAGCTCTTCATATGAACCTGGTTAGAGAGTCATCCGACCACTTTGAATTTTGACCAATTTTAAGCCACTTGTCCTCTGAGATCCTCCTGGATCATGCAGCCAGACTGAATTTTCTGTCAGTAGTTTGGGTGATGTCCTTCAATCGCTTACTTCTCAGCAACTGAGTTGCAATGCAACAGTTAGCAGTGGCAGTGCTATAGGCATCATGATGCAACAATTTGAGAGGGAGCTACAGTACAGATGTGGTAGTGTCGGTGGGAGTGACATGGACAACAATACAAAAAGAAACATCGCATTAGATGGAGGGCAGCAGGCCGAGCATCAACAACGCAGGGGATTGATGCTAGATATCAGAGTAACGCTTTTGGAGTGAAGTGTTTCTAGAGCACATTCCTCGCTAACAGGGAGTGTTGAGATTTTGGGTAGCATCAGATGTGCTCTAGTTCTGAAACATTGTGGAGGGGCTAGAACACATGAGATCTCCAAGACCCATAAATCGTTTGGATAAATTCCACCCGGTGTGAAAGTCATTCAAATAATTAAATTTTTTAATGGGGGCCCTAAGTCTAACTTAGGGAAATTAAATAATTAAAGTGAATTAATTTAAACATGTGGGTGAGAATGTTCTAAGTAACATGGATCAAGTATTTTCTAATATTAGCCTTTGATTAGAGATTAAATCACGATCGTTGATTTATCAACGAGAAAAATATTAAAGGAAGACTTGGGGTCAGTTGGAGAACACACAAAGCAGTAGCACTTGAGCTAAGTCGAAATTCTGGGGTGCGGTTTGCTGAAATTTTTTGAGTGAGCTTGCAGTGCTGGTGAGGGGTAGATCGGCGAGGGATTACGCCGATCTGAGGCCAAGAATACATAAATCAGAGAGGCAGATCCGTACTAGGCAGCACATAAGCGAGCAGGAGGAACGCAACCCAGCCAAATTGATGCGGAGCCTTTAGGGTGATGCAAAGGCAACGCAGATCCCAGAAGGGTGACGCAGGGGGCAGTCTCTACTGCGTAGAGGCTACGCTGGGCAAGAGAGAATGACAAAGAGGCTGGAGGGACAACGTTGGGGTTCCGGTGGGCCAAAAAGTGCTCATATTTAGTAATTCCCTTGAGGGTTTGAATCAGCTATATTTTCTGTCTCCGAGCGATAAGGTACATCTGTCGTGAAATTATCTATCGGGTATTCATATTATGCTTAATAATAAAACCCGCATTAGGTTTTTCAAAGGAAATTTTTCTGAAAAATCATGTGTGGCCTTTTTCATATGTGTGCTATGTTTTAGTAAATGATCTGTATATGTGTAGGCTGCAGATTGTTTTTTCTTTGATATTTTTTTCTGAATATTCAGTTAAATAACTTGTTAATTAAATCAAACAAGTAGGAGAAGTAAATCAATATGTTGTAGTAGGTTTTCTGTGTTTAGAAAATTTCACACCAAAATAAATATTATCTCCACAGACTCGCTACCCAAAACCAAAACTTTGTTGCAGATATTATCACCACAAATTCGCTACCCAAATATGAGAACTTCGAAGGCAATATCAACAACATATCATTGCATTACTAGCACAACCACAAACTCGTTTCCCAAAACCAAAACTCTGCTTGCGAGTGCAGAGTAGTTCCTCCACTGGAAGTTGTGAGGAAAACTAGAAGTAGAAATTCACCTAGAAATTGCAAGCTTGAAATTAATCCGGCCTGAAATAGCTAGAGTTACAGAATGATTATGTCCACAGACTCATGAACCCAAAGTCACTACCCAATTATGAGAACTTAGAAGACAATATCGACAACATATAATTGCATTACTAGCACAACCACAGACTCACTGCTCAAAACCATAATTACGCTTCCTAGTGCAAAGTAGTTCCTTCATTGGAAGTTGCCAGGCAAACTAGACGTAGAAATTCACCCAGAAATTGCAAACTTGAAATTGATACGGCTTGAAATTAAAACTATTATAAGTGAAATGAAATTTAAGTTTTGAATTTTGTTTTTTTAATTGAAATTAATTTTAATAATATTTAAGTTCTGCATTGTTTTAATGTCAATTTCACTTATTTAAATTATTAAACTTAAAATAATTAGTAATAAGGTATATTGTTAAATAAATAATTTAAATTTAAAATTTCAAGAGTGTAACTCATAAATAAATAATTTTAAATAATAATAAAAAATATATTATTACATTAAAATAAAAAAATTATAAAATAAGTTTTGATAATCGATTATGATAATCAAAATATTAAAGTTTAATAATAAAAATTCAAAAATAAGAGCTTGCATTTTTTATTTTGTTATATTTATTTTTAAGTAATTACAATTACTTCATAGCCATTATAATTTTTATTCTCTCTAAATTAAAATTTTATATTTATTTTTTTTACCATTGAAATTAAGGTTCTATTTCCTATTTTAATAATATTTAAGTTTGCATAAATAAATCCCAATATTATATCATAAAAATTAAAAATTTATTTTTTTAAATTATATATTTCTTTTTAATTTTAATTTTTTATAATATAAAATATATAATATTATAAAATTTCACAAATAACATTATAGAAATTCACAAATAAATTTTGAAATTTCATATTTGCATCTTACTAAAAAAGTCACAAATATATATCCAACAATAATCATGTCAATGAAATGACACAACTTCCAAAGCCATGCCACCAATTAAATTCGATTTAACCCAACTTTTCATTCATTTTAACTCTGGTTATGGCTTCACAACTTTGACATGGGAAGTGTTTAAAGACTTTCACTGCAAGCTATATCATTAAAATTTATATTTTTAATCAATAAATTTAAATCGACATAAATTAGAAAACTTTTTATTTTCAAAAATTATCTCAACCAACTTAATTCCATGAAAATGAGATTATACTTATTTTTATTATAAATTCCATAATATTTGAAATTTTTAAAGTACAACAAAATCAAATAATTAACTTCAAACAATTAATTTCATTTCTACTCAAAAAAATTTCAAAATATTCAAAAATCTACCAGTAAAAATAAATATATAACACTTACAAAGCCAAGAGGATTATCTGTTTTCATAGTAATTGTTAAGATTCCAAAACAAGATTTATGGGCAAACTACAATGGTCAAAGTTTTTTAAGTCAAATAATTAACTTCATTTCTACTTATTAAAATTTCAAAATATTCTAAAATCTACTAAATAAAAATGAATACATAACACTTATGAAACAAAGTTGGATTATTTATTTTCATTGTAAATATTAAGATTTAAAAATTGACAACTATAGTGTTTATAATGTTTATCTAGTTGAGGGTCTCATTCTACAACTTTGTACTTTGTATTAGGGTGACCTGTATTTTTGTCTGTGCTCAATGTGGAGTTGGCATGTGTCTCTCTTAAAATAAAAATAAAGTATTCAATTTAGCTATAATAAAAGGAAAAAAAAAATATGCTATGCATATTTAGTTAGTTATCCATATGACATAATATAATTTCATTTAAAGTAATTAGAAGTAAAAAAAATGTACGAGTAAGATTTTTAAACTTTTTACTTTTCAAAACTATTTCAAAGCCATATTTAAATAAACTATTTGAAAATCTATGTTAACTAATTTATGTATATATCAACTTTATATAAATTTATATATAGAAAATGAACTTCATATACATTTATATATAGAAAAAATGTGTTAAAATAAAATGTTTTAAAGTTATATATAATAAAATATTACTTAAAAATATATTAATAACAAAAAATATCATTTCAATGTGTATTGATAAAATGTCTAGATACTTAGGTTATGTCAAATATTTTAATGCCAAACTATATATATTATATAATCTTTTAAAATTTGTATTTATATATCATATAAAGTTATTGAAAAAATATGTTTTTATAGTTAAAATGTTTGAAGTAATCTCCATATCTTAAAGTTTAGTATTTTTTAAGGTATATATATTTTTAAATCATACAATTTTTTTATAATAAAAAATTACACATTATATTCTGCACTTAAAACAAATAGATCTAAATCTAAAAATCTATGTTTAAGATAAATCTATAATAATAAAATTTCCATAATAGTGAAAATTTTATTGCGTTAAACAAATTCTTATTCCAAAAACTTTATGTTTCTGATCCCAACTCTCATCATGGCTTAAAGATTCATTGATAGGGAAAATGTGACTAAACACAGTTGGCCATAAGTTATCAGCCAGCTCGCAATCGTTGTTGGCTTTATAGGTAACAGACAAACTCTTTTAAAAATATATATATATTGCTCACAGACCCATGTCAGTCTCGGTGATGCCCGTGTCAAATAGAAAATTAAAAACTGAGAGATGTCAGTGGAAGGAAAGATTTGGGAAACTTCAGCACACAAAATCTGGTTGTCTGTTTTGAAAGACAATAATACTTATAATAACACAACAAACAAATCTCTTCTTTATGGCGGTAGAACCAGTTGACTGATGATTGACATGTTAATATTAATATTATTTTATGTGTTTTGGGAAGTGGTAATTGCAAAGTAAAGTTGATTGTTCATTTTCTCCGTCTAACATTACTAATCAATTTTTTTTTTTGGTCTAAATCTTTTAAAGAAAAATAAGTGTTTACTTTGAGGATGGACTCACTTATGTAATTCGAAAAGTTGGGTTATTAAAATACTTGGAACGAGTTATTCTTCTATTTTGAAATTACTAATCAAGTTGACAATTTATAAATATAATCAGAATACATTACAAGGAAGAACTTTCTAATGTTCAACCAACTTAACTAGTAGACTAACCTAACTAGTCAAGTTGGTAACCTTCTCATTAATAATTTGTATGAATAATCAAATTTGTATGAACTTATCATCACAATGCAATCAGTCAAGTTGGCCATTTGTATAGTCAAGTGAAACATTTTCATATTTGTATTATAATAAGTGAAGTCTACAATGTAAAGTTTTAAAGGAAAATTTTGGTTTTTTTCAAGTGGCTAGTAATTCTTTATAAAAGACAAAACTTGACTTTATTCATTCAAATTAAACATAAATATCTTCTAAAGTGTGAAATTCTCTAAAATTACTATTGACTAAATCCATATGCAAGAAACAAATTAAGGTTGAGAGTATTGTTTCTCACTAACTATAATACTTCAAAGACTATTGAATTGTAGATTTAGTTAATACTCCATAATTTGATGGATATGAACAAAATGAACTCTTTGACTTCATTTCTATCGATCAATTTTTTTTCTTTTTTTAAATATGTCTATTCCTATTATTAATACAAATCACAGAAATACATTTTTCATTCTCTGGAATTGTTGTGCTAGCTAATTCCGGCGGGAAGTAACAAGTTCAAAATTTCAAAATAGGGACTGCCCCAAAAGGGGAAACCAGCCGATGAAATCTGTTCATGAAGCAGAAAAAATGTTGCCCTTATAGGGAAACCAACTTTAAACATTCTTATGCAGTGCGTAAAAACAATCAGGAGAACTAAACCATAACAAGACCAAAACATGGAGAAAAGACAAGTGGAAACCTGGAGGTTAATCTATCGATTTCTTGTTATCCTGCAATGGCGGTTGAGTCGGATCTTCCTCAATGCGGCACCTGTACTCGGAGACGTCGTCCTCAAGCTTGGACAGCTGGGCGTCCACCTGTTTCAGAGCTCTTACCATGATCTGATCGGTTGGCGAAGGCGAAGAAATAAAATAAAAAAGGAATATGAGAGTGATTGGGCAAACATATTAGAAGGGACGAAAGGGAGTATGAAGCGACGGTAACTACGTTAATGTAAAGCTAAACCCCTTTATCGTTACGTCCACGGAGGTCCATTTCGTACTTCGTACTTCAAAGCTACTGACCCAACTGCTGGTATTCCACACCAGTTGTTATTAACCTCCCTTGATATGAAATCCCATCATTCTTGACATATCCACAAACAATGTCAAATTTTATTTATCTTTTTGAAAATCAAGGTGGTTTAAAAAAAAAATAATTAGTCATTTATTTTTTACCATTTTCATGAGAGGTAGTAGTAACTGACTAATTCTGAATTCTCGGGAGGTTGCCCATCCCAAATTGGCTCTGGCTCAAGCTTGCTTAACTGTGGAGTTTTCACCACAATAAGCCCATTTAGCTTGCTACCCTATTTCACTAGTTTCAATCCCACTTCTTCACCCTTATGACCATCACTGGATGCAATGAGTGCTAAGTGGACTATTCAAAAATCATGAGAAACTAGATCGGCTTTGGCTTAAGCTTGCTTAACTGTGGAGTTTTCACCACAATAAGCCCACTTAGCTTGCTACCTTATTTCACTAGTTTCAATCCCACTTCTTCACCCTTATGACCATCACTGAATGCAATGAGTGCTAAGTGGACTATTTAAAAATCATGAGAAACTAGTCACTTAGTATTACTTCTTATGGAAATGATCATAGATGAATGGCTTAAAGTAGTTGAATCTCAAAATATGATATCTAATATAATGCATTGGGAAAATCCCTCAATGCTTATATATATATATATATATATATATATATATATATGGATTATTTAAAATAGTATTTTAATAAAATGTTTTTAAAAAAAAATAAAAATAAAAATTTAAGAAATTACTCAAATATGCTAAATGCTTTTGTCTTATTAGCTAATATATAGTATAATGTAGTATTATATGAATTTCATCTTTTATTTTTCTTTATTTGCAAGATAGATATAGACTTTAGAATATACCTTGAATTGACGAATTATATGAATTGTACATAGACATTTTCTCTAACAAATAATATTGTTCTCTAGATACAATCATTGGGTTGTTGTGTGTATATAATCATTGGGTTGGTTTCCAGTTCATGAAATCTTTTTTTAAGTACAATTTGGGTAACTTATTTATTATCTTCTTTCGTACCAAATTTTGAATAGCTAATTATAATTTTGTTCAATTTTCTTCATTAAATTTTTTTTTTTTAATTCCATTTCATTTAGATATTGATCTTTATTTTGAGCTAATTAAGCTTTGCAGTTCACAACATCTGATTATTTGTAATGGGATCAATAAGTGACCTTCCTCTCGTCGTATGACTTGTATTCATGGGTGTGGTAGCTTGAGGAAGGCTTAGAAGTTGTTGGTTTGGAAGGACCCAAGCTTGCTGGTATAGTCATTACTCTTCTCCTTTATGTTGATGATATCATTCTTCTTTCCAAGAGTTCTAACGATCTCGACAAGCAACTTAAAACCCTCCATGATTACTGTATCAAAATGGGTATGGTTGTTAAAATTGTTAATACTGACAAGACTAAAGTTATGATTATTAAATCCAAAATGATCACTTACGAAAATTTCAACTATGATAACAGTTACTTAGAGAATGTTTTTTCTTACAAATATTTAGGTATTGACATTCACTATAAGCTCAACTGGAAATATAGCATTGAGAAAAGGATTTAAGAGGTTGGAAAGCTTACTATGAGCTTACTATGGGTTTGGAGTAAAAAAAAGTTCCTCTTCAAGACTCTCGTCACCCCTGTTATTTTATATGGATGTGAGGTGTGGGGTTGTAGTCTATCTAGAGATTATTGGAGAAAGATTGAAATGATCCAAAAGAAATTCATAACCTAAAACCTCAAGATTAAAGGTAATACTCCCTATCTTATTCTCTTGACTAAAGCTAGCCTGAAGCTAGCCTTTCACCCATTGAATGCAGGACTATGCTTAGTTATCTGATGTATAAGAAGAAGTTGTACAACATGGAAGCCAAGAGGCTCCCAAAAATTGCTTCTAACTCTAGTCAAAACCACCTTCAGCTCAAGCGAGGGTGGCATAAGAATGTGAAGTCCTGGCTTGACCATTGAGAGATAAGGGAGGAGATCCTCTTGGGGAATAAGGATAATATTAAAAACATCATTACTTCCGAATTTAAGGATAAGTTGTGGAGTGATAAGGAGTTAGAGAGGAAAATAAAGTTAAGATAATATAAGGAGGTAATCAACCCCACGCCTACTATTATAACTACTTCTCATGAGGTCTAGAGTGAAACTTGGCGTTGGTCTATTCCCAAGATTCCTTAGGAAGAAAGAATATGCCTCCTCTGTGATACTAAGAGATTCAAAGATGGGAAACACTTTCTCTTGGATTGTCCGACCCTTATTCACATCCGTTCTCATTTCCATAACATTTGCCCCACTAGCAACCTCCTTGACTTGTTCAGCCAGGAAAACTACAGTGACCTCAAAATGCTTCTTTCCCTTCCTTTTTATCACAGTAATAAAATCTTAAATCATCTTAATTAACCACTTCTTTCTTAAGGTCCAATAGACCATATTGGTCTTAATGGACGTTAATCATCATCATCATTAAAGTATTAATTCCTATACTTCATTTTAAATAAACATATTATAAATAAATATAATGTTTATCTTTCTAATAGGACATTATTAAATGTATAAAAATTCATATAAGATGTTGATTTTATAATTATATTTTCTATTTTTGTGAAATAATTATTTATAAATAATCTTTTAATAATAATAAAAATATTTTTATTATAAATAAAAAATAAAAAATTAATGATAATATTTTAATAAAATAATATAAATATACAATTAAATAATAATTAAAAAAAAAATAAAAAAATATTTCCTTCCTAATTTGTTATATTATCCTAAAAAGTAATGAATTTTGTCCATTATATATGAAATTAAAACTACTATAATTGAAATCAAATTTAAATTTAAGTTTTGAATTTTATGTTCTAAAATTAATTTTAATAATATTTAAGTTTTGTCTTTTTAAAAAGTCAATTTCACTTATTTAAATTATTAAAAAAATCAAATTATTAAACTTAAAATACTTAGTGATATTAAGGTATATTGTTAAATAATCTTATGAAGATTATTAATTTAAATTTAACATTTCAAGAGTGTAACTAATAAATAAATAGTTTTAAATAATAAAAAAATATATTATTAAATTAAAATAAAAAATTATAAAATAAGTTTTAATAATCCATTATAATAATAAAAATATTAAAGTTTAATAATAAAAATGTGTATTTTTATTTTGTTATATTTATTTTTAAGTAGTTATAATTATTTTCATCACCATTTTAATTCTTATCCCCTTTAAATTAAAATTTTGTATTTTTATTTTTTACAATTAAAATTAAGAGTTTATTTCATATCTTAATAATATTTAAGTGTGTATAAATAAATCCCAATATTATATCATAAAAATTAAAAAATTATTTTATTTATTTTACTATAAAGGTTTCCTCTTATTTCAAGCCCCTTAATACAATTTGTAGTTCTCTTAAATCGGTTAAAGATCCGATTGACCCCAGGGATGGAAAAGGTGTCTACATCATTCCCTGTTCCTGTGGGACTCCTTACATTGGTGAGACGGGTCGGTCCATTAATCAAAGGATCTGTGAGCATGCAGCTGATATCAAGCATAGAAGATCTCGCTCTTCCGCCTTAGCTGAGCATGTAGAAAAGACTAACCATCATGTTTGCATAGAAGATGCTAAGGTCATTGCTAGAATCGACCATTTCCATCATCGTAAGTTGAGAGAGGCTATTGAAATTGAAAAAAGGCCCGTTAATCTCAATAGAGATGACGGTTGGAATATCAGCAGATGCTGGATTCCTGCCTTATATTCTTGATTTTATTATTATTATTATTTTTATTTATTTATTTAATTATTTTTTACTTTATTTATTTAATTAAAAAATAATAATAATAATAATAATAAATAAATAAATAAATAAATAAATAAAAATAAATAAATAAATAATAATAATAATAAATAAATAAATAAAATAAATTAAAATAAATAAAATAGAAATAATAATAATAATTATTATTTAATTAATAAAATCTTTTTATTTTTTATTTATTTGTTTTATGTTATTTTTATTTATTTATTTAATTATTATATTTATTTATTTATTCTGATTCTTTGTTTGACTATTTGATGATGGTGTGTTATAATAAGAATTAATTATATTTATTAATTAATAATAATAATTAATTATTATATAATTTAATCAAAAATTTACAAAAATTTACACCACGATTTGTTAAATTACTTACCATTATATTAATATATTAAAGGTTTTATAAATAAATAAATTAAAATAATAATAATAATAATAATAAATTAAATTAATAAAATTAAATAAATAAATAAATAAATAAATTATGGATTATTTACCTTTTCAAAGTCAAACTAGCCGTTATCCTAACGGCTAGTTGAGTCATTTCTACATCTATTTATACTTAATGACTGGATCTGATCTCTCACATAGTCCTGATGATGAACCACACTGGTTGGTTCGAAACGCGTCGACCTCGTTCTTTTGCATGTGATTACTACCGAAAGAATTTCTACAAATTTATATTATGGATCACAGAAGCTTAGATTCCAAAAATCATAAAATTTAACAAATAACATCATAAAAAATCATAATTTTTTTTTGAAATTTCTAATTTTCTCATATCACTAAAAAGTCATAAATACCAAACAATAATCATATCATTGAAAGGTCCGAAGTACATATCAAACATTATATAAATAAAAAATACTCCCAAAGCGGCTACTATAAGGTTATACGAGAATGTAATTGCCAAGTTAAAGAGCAATGAGGGGTGGTCAAAAGATATTAAGTGTAATATCAGAGTTAAACAAGGTTTCCCCCTCTCCCCTACCCTATTTGGAATCTGCATCGACAAGCTAGAAGGTTGTTTAGAGGAAGCAGGACGTGCTGGCACAATCTTAGCTGGGATAGTTATCATCCTTCTCCTCTATGTTGACGATATTGTTCTTCTCGCAAGGTGCCCATCTGATCTTGATAAGCAACTTAGACTTCTTAAGGATTTTTTCTCTACCATGGGTATGTCTATTAACACTAACAAAACAAAAGTTATGATTATCAAATCCAAGAAGGACACTTACGCTAATTTTATGTATGACAATAGTAACTTGGAGGAAGTGTCTTCTTACAAGTATCTAGAAATTGATATTCATCACAAGCTCAACTGGAACTATAGCATTCAGAAAAGGATTAATGGGGGGTGGAGAGCTTATTTTGGTCTTGAAAATAATTGGAAAATGACAAACCTCGTAATTGTAGGTTTTAACCCTGAACATAAATATCTACACACGATTCTTATAACAGAAAATAAACAATAGAAAGAGCATAAAACATAAAACATATAAACACAGAGATTTTCCCTGGATCCCAAATCGGGACGACCAGCTTGATTTTTCATTATGTTCCTTTTAGTGTTACAACACATATATATACATGCCGGAGCATACATAAACCCCAATCCATTAACCCTGAATTAGAACATAACCGTAGTTCCCTTGACCGGATCTACAAAATACCAGGGGCCGAAAACCATCGAACCCCAAAACCATGTGCAAAACCATGCACAAAACCATGGGCGGATCCGCCTATGAGTGGGTCTGCACAAAAAATAAATTTTGGCCGGGGCGCTGCCCCGGACCCCAACGGTGGGGACTGCTTCGCCCCTCGTGACCCCCCAGCTACGCCCGACGCAACATATAGCGCGTGGGGCCAATCGTGGAAAGAATATAACACATACCCAACATTCTCCCACTTGTTGTTTTCTTTCCACAGGGGGCCACAGGAGAGCTTAGTCATTGGTCCAATTCTTCAACACCCATTGTTTCTCTACACCAAGAGAACTTCTGAGTGCTCACAGACTTCGTCAATGCATCTGCAACATTCTTCAAAGTGTCCACCTTTACCAACAACACCCTTTTAGCCTCAACCATATCTCTAACAAAGTGATATTGAACATCAATGTGCTTTGTCTTTGAATGGTAAGCAGGGTTCTTAGCCAAAAAAATTGCACTTTGGCTATCACAGTCTATCCTTATAGCTTGTTGTACCAACCCCATACTTGAACACAATCTCTGCAACCAAACTGCTTCCTTGCTTGCATGAGTGGCTGCTATGTATTCTGCCTCTGTAGTTGAAAGAGCCACTACAGACTGTCTTTTACTCATCCAACCGACTGCGCCTCCAAATAGGCTAAACACATACCCACTTGTAGATCTTCTTTGGTCCAGATCTCCAGCCCAGTCTGCATCAACAAAACCACGAATGTCCAAAATTCTTTCCAATCCTGGTCTTCCCTGGTAGCACAAGCCATAATCACTAGTGCCACGTAAATATCTGAAAACCCGCTTCACTGCTGTCCAATGCTCCTTCCCTGGGTTTGACATAAACCTGCTCAATACTCCCACCGCATGTGCAATGTCTGGTCTAGTACAGACCATTGCATACATCAAGCTACCCACTGCACTTGCATATGGAACACGGGACATATACTCCTCTTCTTCTTGTGTCTTGGGACACTCCTCGTACAGATAAGGCATCTCCATTCTGACCCTCCATATTTCTCCGTCTCATTTCCTCCGACAGCAAGGCTGAGACAATGTCATCAAAATTCAAGGTAGTTGTATTGCTACCTATTGCAATAACCAGACCGTCCCACGAGTCTGGTAGAGAGCACAACAAACTGATGCACTTATCTTCATCTGAGATTTTAATATCAACAGACGACAGCTGACTTACCACAGTATTGAAGGCGTTCAGATGCTCTGTCACCGAGTCTCCATCCTTCATCCTCGGGTTATACAGCTTTTTCCGCAGGAACAACTTATTCACCAGAGACTTAGATTGGTACAAAGTCCCAAGTTTTTCCCACAAATTCTTTGCCGTAGCTTCCCCAGATACATTCAACAATACTGAATCTGACACACACAACCGTATTGTGCTCTTGGCCTTCCGATCCAGTTTCTTCCAGTCTTCATCTGACATTGTCGTTGGTTTAGTACCTGGATCTACCGCGATCCACTGATCTTTATCCACCAGCAGATCCTCCATCTTGAGCTTCCACAAATCAAAACTTTGACCATTAAATTTCTCGATCTCTATCTTTCCGCCGCTCGCCATATTATTTCACCGCAAGAATCGATCCCGCAGATCTCCCACTGCACAGGGTCTACCACAGGCCCGAGCAAAAAACCCTCAACAACAAAGGCGTCCCCTTGAAGCCGAAATAGCTCCGATACCAAATGTAGGTTTTAACCCTGAACAGAAATTATCTACACACGAATCTTATAACAGAAAATAAACAATAGCGAGAGCATAAAACATAAAACAGATAAACACAGAGATTTTCCCCTGGATCCCAAATTGGGACGACCAAATTGATTTTTCATTATATTCCTTTTAGTGTTACAACACATATATATACATGCCGAAGCATACATAAACCCCAATCCATTAACCCTGGATTAGAACATAACCGTAGTTCCCTTGACCGGATCTACAAAATACCAGGGGCCGAAAACCATCGTACCCCAAAACCATGTGCAAACCATGCACAAAACCATGGGTGGATCCGCCTATGAGTGGGTCTGCGCAAAAAACAAATTTTGGCAGGGGCGCTGCCCCGGACCCCAACGGTGGGGACCGCTTCGCCCCTCGTGACCCCCCAGCTACGCCCGACGCAACATACAGCGCGTGGAGCTAATCGTGGAAAGAATATAACACATACCCAACAGTAATGTGGGATAGAAAGAAGTTCCTCTTTGAAACTTTAGTCACTCCTGTTATCTTATATGGATGTGAGGTTTGGGGTTGCAACATCTCTAGAGAATCCTGGAGAAAGATTGAGAAAATCCAGAAGCGTTTTATAACTTATAACTTTAAAATTAAAAACAATACACCCTATCCTATTCTCCTTATAGAAGTGGGTCTTTCCCCTATCAAGAGCCTAGCTATGACTAGGCTTCTGTTGTACAAGCACAAGCTCAATAGCATAGGAGACCATAGACTTCCTAAGCTAGCTTTAAATTCCAGCCAACACCACCTAAGGCTTAAACGAGGTTGGTATAAAGACACCAGGGCCTGGTTAAACCATTGGGAGATCGACGAGAATGTTGCATTGCAAAACATTAATAACATTAAAAAATTTGTTACTTCTAAGTTCAAAGAAAAAATGTGGTGTGAGAAAGATCTAGTAGCTAAAAGAAAATTAAGATATTATAAGGAGGTCATCAACCCCACCCTAGAAGATCAAAAGTATCTATCTGTTTTAACTAGCTCAAAGAAGAAAATTAATATAGCCAAGATTAGAACGAACTCTCATGAGCTCCATAGTGAAACAAGTCGTTGGATAGTTCCTAAAACACCATGGATGGAAAGGATCTGCCATCTCTGTGAGAATATGAACATCGAGGATGAAAATCACTTCCTCTTAGAGTGCCCTGCGTACAACCACATTAGAGCTCAATTTCATAATCTTTGTTGCAATACTGACCTTCCTAGCCTTTTAAGATGTCAAAATTATAGTGAGCTCGGGAGGCTTCTCTCCAAGCTTTTTGAGCATAGGAATAAAATCTTAAATCAAACTAAATAACTCTTTTCTTTAGGTCTGATAGACCAAAGATTGGTCTCAGTGGACGTTAACCACCACCATCATCATCACCATCAATTAAATTCGATTTAATCCAAATTTTCATTCATTTCAACTTTGGTTATGGCTTCCCAACTTTGACACAAGAAGTGTTTAAAGACTTTCAGTGCAAACTATATCATTAAAATTTACATTTTCAATTAATAAATTTTGATAATTTAACATAAATTAAAAAACTTTTTATTTTTAAAAATTATCTCAACCAACCTAATTCCATGAAAATGGGATTATACTTATTTTCATAATAGATTCCATAATATTTGGATTTAAATTACAACAAAATCAAATAGTTAATTTCAAACAATTAATTTTTACCCAACAAATTTTCAAAATATTTAAAAATATACTAAGTGAAAATGAATATATAACATTTACAAAGCCAAGCAAAGAAGATTATCTATTTTCATGGAAATTGTTAAGGTTCCAAAACTGACCTGCGAGTTGTTTATAAACTTTATGTGCAAACTATAATGGTCAATGTTTTAAGTTTTTATTTTAAAAAATTTATGTTTCTATCTCAACTCTCATAGAAATTTAATTTACAAGAAAGTCACAATTAACATGGTTTCTACTTCTTAAAATTTTAAAATATTCTTAAAATCTACCAAGTGAAAATGAATATATAACACTTATAAAACCTAAATTATCTATTTTCAATAATATTATAGTCTCAAAATTAACAAGCATAATGTTTATTGAGCGAAGAGTCTCATTCTACAACTTTAAATAAGTGTAATGTTGTTCGTATGACATAATATAATTTCAAATAAAGTAATTAGAAGTAAAAAGAAATGTATGAGTAAGTTTTTTAAACCTTTTACTTTTCAAAAATATTTCAACACGAGATTTAAGTAAATTATTTGAAAATCTATGTTAAATAATTTATATCTATATCAACTTCATATACATCTATATATATAGAAAAAAAATGTTAAAAGAAAATATTTTAATGTTGTATGTAATAAAATATTACTTAAAATATATTAATAACAAAAAATATCATTTTAATGTGTATTGATAAAATGTGTAGATGCACAAGTTATGTCAAATATTTTAATGTCAACTATGTATATATTATATAGTATTTTAAAAAAAGTATGTATATATCATATAAAGTTATTGAAAAAATAATAATTTATGGCTAAAATGTTTGAAGTAATCTTAGTATCTTAGGGTTTGGTATTTTTTAAGATATATATATATAATAATTTTTCTTTGGACTTACAAGTTTAAGTTATGTAGTTTGTTGTAGCAATTTCTTTCACCAAAGGAAGCTACAATTTATTTTTAAGAAATTGCCAATTTCCTTTTTTGATAAATACTCAAACATATTTATACTTTTGAATGGCTTATTAATTTTTTTTTTTTATAATAATAATTTTAATTTTAAAATAATCATATTTTCATAAAAATATCTTTTTAAAATTAAAAGTTATGTTATAAAAAAATTATTTAAGTCAAGCACTATGACCCACCCACCACTTAATTATTAAACTTCTCTTATTTTTCATGCATTGAGATATGTGTAAAGTCAAATCTTACTTACCCCAAAATACCATTATTCATATTTATTAAATTATAGCATAGATACATTCATAAAATATGGTGGGAAAATATATCAAAGTCATACTTCATACAATTATGAAATATTTTTATGGATGGAGGCTAAGAGAAAATGATATTCACCTTGATGAAAAGCAAAACCCTCTATAAGCAGGTTCACCTTTCATTAATCAAAATGAACCTGCAAGTTTCATTTCCATGTCAAAACTGCAAATTCATAGCTCGAAACTCGATCCTGGGGCCTATGGGTTATGGGCCCACCACGCTTCCACTGCGCCACTGCAATGCCTTCGGAATACGTTTAACCTTCAGAATTGATTCCGGTTTTCAACCTTCATCATTTTGATTCATTTTTGTTGTGCCATTACCGTAGTACCTTCCGCCTTCTTTCGGCATTTTGAACAGGGTTTAAAAAAATAACTCAGTGCCTTCGCTACAACGCTGTTCCATCAAGACTGTAACTCACCATTGCCTTATATCCACGGGTTAGATATATCCATGGGCTTAGTTCACCACTATGTAGAGAAAGGATTCTATTCCTCTCGCACAATTTCACCGCTGCTCCTTCATTCTGTTGTTCTAACAATCCGGTTCCATCCAAACCTCTCTCTGTATTATTCCATGCATTTGAATTGATTCACACACTTCAAAAATTGAAGGTTCGATTCATATTTCACTACGTTGACACTTCATTCATGGTTTGACATGAATGTCGCTCCAGTCTCATGACTCTAACGCATGGATCAAGTGAGCCACTCAGGCTACATGTGAAATCAACCCCTTTTAATTTTGTTAACAGTAAGCCCACATGAAATTCTAACCCAGAACTTGTAATACTGTAACTTACACAATTAAGTGTGTATTTACCTCCTGAAACGGAATTAGTTCCATTTTGAATCGATTACACAGGCTTGAATATAATTAATCCGCCATACTCTGTGACAAACTCATAGAATGATTGCATTAAATCACCATCAATCCTTACAGGAATCGATGGTCGATAAATAACTGAATTCACGACATATACTTATAAATGAAACTACAAATAAACCATATTTAACTTACAGAAACACATGACAATATTTCATATATATATATAGACATAGTTACAAACTCAACATTATATCTAAGGCATTTCAGCCTTAGCTCAAATTCTCTTTCGTTTACATTGTGTTCGCTCCCTCTCCCTATGCATTACAGACTCTATGTTATATATAAGTGAAATATCTAACCAACCCTACATCTTCTCAAACACACACATGGCAGATAGTTACTCTAAATTTAGAATCGGTTTTAACAACTTTGCCCCAAATTCGCATGACCGTTCGCATACCCACCTTTTCAGTTTCAGATTCCGACTCGATGGTTCGGATGCCCCTGCATCACACCTAGATGAGTGTTTTTTATGGATGGAGCTCTGAGCGAAAATGATATTCACGTGAATGGATTGCTGAGTTAAATGAAACAATTTAAAACTGCATGGTGAAATAGATTTCCTGGTGCAAGGAAAAAATAATTTACAAGTATATGTCAAAATTTACAGTGCGAAAATAAATGGAGGATAAGTAAAAATTGAGTTTTTACAAGGAAGGAGAAAGAAGACATAGGTTCACAAAACAACACATGGTTTTGGGAATCCATAGGAAGACAAAAACAACACATGGTTTTTGGAATACGTGAGAAGGAAAAACAACACATAATTTCAAATAAGTGGATGAATTTATTCAACAACATTATTTGAGGAAATATTTTCTGAATTTCATTTAGTAAATTCATGAAATAAAAAAATATTAAATTCATTTACAAAATATTTGAAAACATTTATAAAATATTTCCTTCCAAATATCTTATAACATTGATGAAGCATTGTCAAAAAGTGACATAAAATCATTCCAAGCATATCCTCAACGAAAACTTCACAAACCCATATTTTAAGGCACATAATTATCAATTGAAAGACAAAGGGCAGAATCAACAACTCTAGATTTCAAGGGCATGGAGATATCAACAATCAGAAGACACATAGCATCAGAAGATCAACAGGTTGAAGGTCATTCTGCATATATTCCAGCAGCGAGTGAAACAATTGCAAATTTCTGGCAGAATATTTGGAGATTATTTATTTTTAGTTTCTTGTTCAGCATTTTGTTTCTGAAAATTTGTAACAGTTTAGCAGTTTTTATTTCTATATATCTGATGAATTGTAATAAGCAAAGAGTTGGATTTTGATGCCAAAACCTTTTAGCTCTGTAAAACTTATATTATAAAATTTCTTATCGAAGCTTTTCGGCTCTAGTTTATGACATAATTTGTGTTTCTAGTATGTCTTTCTAGTATTTCCATAACTTGTTTTCTGCACATGTTCAAAGTATTATAGAAGAGTTGGGTAAGAATAGACTGAGTTTCAATCTCTCTGAAATCCCTTGCAAGTTTATAATTATTTAAAGAGATTAATATATTGGATTGTCTGTCTGAGGTAGCTCCTCTTTGAACTGGCTAATGTTTGTCCTTTTATCTTCTCCTTAATGTGTTTTGTTGGGCTATAGAAGATTTCTAAGCATCCAATTTTTCCTGATTAATTAAGTATTCTATCTGACTCCTTAATTATTAGGAATCCCCTTATATTCTTTTTTCAAATTATTTAAAAGTTAAGTTATTTTCGCTGACACTTGGAGAAAGGACTTTGCAAAGGAGGTATTTATTCATGAATAGGAATTGTGCAATCATTAGCAACTAGCCTATTAAATCTTAAATCTGATCATTGTTTTTCATAAGTTGATGTACGGGTACAATGGACAGCATTAAACAAAGCCTCGTAACTATTAAGGGAGTTCCATCTGGTTCAAGGACTAGCTTGAATTTAAAGATTGGTTGAGTTGGTTTACCGCCAAAAACTGTCTACAAGAAACAAGTACAACATACTCTATACAGTATTCAAAAATAAAATTTAAAATTTTTATAATTTAAATAAATCCACGTAAGGTAAACAACAACTTATTTCAAAAACTTTATGTTTCTGATCCCAACTCTCATCATGTCTTAGAGATTCGTACATAGGAAAAATGTGACTAAGTGCAGCTCGTGATCCAATCTTCGTTGGCATTATATGTAACACTCCAATTCAATTAAAAAGTATAGAGTGCTCACAAACCCATGTCAGTCTCGTTGATGCCTCTGTCATAGAAAATGATAAACTAAGAGATGTTAGTGTAAGGAAAGATTTGAGAAACTTCAGCACACAAAATCTGGTTGTCCTCTCAGAAAGACAGTAATACTTATAATAACACAACAAAGAAATCTCTTCTTTGTGGCGGAAGAAACACAATACTTATACTTGATATTATTTTATGGATTTTGGGAAACGGTAACTGCAAATCAAAGTTGATTGCTCATTTTATCTGTGGAACATTACCAATCAAGTTGACAATTTGTAAATATAATTTTTCTCATGTGTTAAACATAACTAGTCAAGTTGGTAACTTTCTCATTGACAATTTATATGAACTTATCATGTGTTCAATGCAATCAGTCAAGTTGGCCATTTGTCAATGGCCTATATGTTGATCTTAAAGACTTCTACTTATAGAAATTGTTTGAGAGTTTCAATGTAATTATTTCTATTAATAAAAAAAATAGGAATACGTTAAAGACTTATATTTTTATATATATTTTGGAAAATGCTTGAGGGTTTCAATGTAATTATTATTGAAAAAATAGGAGTAAGTCTTAATGAGAAAAGTTGTTTATGAAATATTTTATTAAAAATAAATTATGTGGTATTTTAATATTATATTATAATGATATATTTATTAAAAATTTAAAAATGATTTGTAAATAATTTTAAATTATTATGACAATTTTCGGTAATAATCATGAGAGTTATAAGAGGGTTGATAGTAGAGTGATGTATGTCTTCCTTTAGCTCTTTACATCTATATTATATTCTAGACCTTATTTCGTATGTCTCAACCCTAATTCCTTATCTAGTCATGTAATTTATTTTTCAACCTCAATGGATTAATTTCACTTGAAAGAGACAAAGAGAGCTACCTATTTCTTGTTGTGTATGATGGAGGAAGTCCCAATTCATAAATAAAATATATGTTTTCATACTCAAGAGCAATGGAGGGTACTATGTTGTTCCTTTTCCTTAGACATCCTAAACATTGTTTGCTTATTGGATGCCTCACACTAGGGCTAAGCTCATATGTAGGCTTGGGAGGTTGATCTTCATTGTATTTTATGGAAAGGTTCTCCCAAACAAAGTTTAGCCACCCTTGTTAATTTTGTTGATAGAGGGAGAGCACTAATGCATAAAGGAGTAGAGATAGGTTTTATAATATGTCCTACAATCAAACATTATTTACCAATTTTATTGGAATATCTTTGCTCCTAAGTCAAGTACACCTCATAGTTGTCTAATGGAATAAAGGTCAATTACTTATTTTAACCATGATAAGCCTCCATCCATGTCATTCTCTACTCATGCCAGGAGTAATTTTATATAGGTTTGGTGTACAAGAGGTAGATTCAATCCTCCTCTCCTACAATATTGATTATGTATACCTTATTTGATGTCTTGTGTCAGTGATGATCACCTCCATAATCTCTACTATTACATTTATCACCCTATCTAGCATAATCAATTGGGAACATTATTTAGTAAAATAAATATTGTTAATTTTTTATAATAATTAATATAATGATAGATTTTTATCATGCTCAGTTTCTGTGATTTATAACATGACTTTACCTAGCCTATTTCAAAAGAACACACTAGCTTAAAAGAAATATTCACCATACAATTATTTTATACAATGACCATAAATTTAACCCTCTAATGTTGCACTTGTCCATGATGTTTATATTTGAAAGAAAAAGGACCAACTTTGGGATTTGCAAGATTTGTTTTCATTGAGAAGAGTCTTTTAAGGAATGATAGAAATATGGTGGAATGTGTTTTAGTTATCACATTTATTGATGTACTTAATGACATTATGAAGGCAGTTGTAACATTTGTAGCCATTATTTTTGGGGAACCTATACACATATAATGGGGCATTATTTTAGGTAACCAATATTTATTGTGCTATTGACCCATTGATGCGCAAGGGTTGTATATGCCCACCGTTGGATTTAAGCAAGTACATTATCCAACAGTGGGTATATATATATATCCCCCACAGATTTATGGGTCAATAGCACTAAAATATTGGTTTCCATTATTTTATTTCTTGAAGTCTTAGTAGAGCATTTATTTACTTAGTTGTACTTATGTATTGTAATGGGGAAATATTTGATCTATTGAGGTCCTTTAATAGAGCATTTATTTGTTTTGTTCCAATAATTGATGTGCTTGTATCATTATGACAATAATTGTAGCATTTAAATCAATCATTTCCAGGGCATTAATATATATGTAATTGAACATCCCTAGATTTATTAGGTTCTTTAAGTGGAGCATCTACATTGCTCCTTGTTACATAATATAGGTGGGTAGGTGACTTGCTATGTGAGTTTTGTATCTCACAACCATTATATACATTGAGAAAAATTTAAGGTCATCCAATCTATCCATTAATGTGGATCAAATATCAAGGTGGCCTAATATAATGTGGCTCAATGTAGAGACGTGTCTTAGGTGGTTCAATGTATATCAGGGCGGATCTTTCTATAGATGATCTCTAAATTCCTTTAATATTTCAATATTTATAGAGATGAGCCTTTTCTTGATTGCATGGCCGTTCTTTTATGTTAAATTACTTTAATTAAAATAAAATTCATCACATGAATTATTAAAATAACATGAAATGAGAACATAATTTCATTATCAAAAACAACTAAAGGAATACCATGAGTACATCATTCACCCTAGAGAAACCTTGTGTGGAAAAGATTTAAAAAAAATGAAGCATATATGCTTTTCTTCATATCCATCACAATTTACCATACAAATATATAATTTGAACCAAACCCCACTATGGACCTATGGGACGTTGTAGTATGCTTCAATCCCACATAGATAGTTCTTTCTTCTCTAGAATTTGTAATCTCTCTAGTCCTCTTAGCATAAAATTTATACAATCGAAGTTGAATCATTTCCCATGCTTTTAGATAGGTATTTTATCACTATTTCTTGGTCACTGGGATTAGGGTTTCTAATTTTCTTGATGCTTTTGAAATCTTCTTTGGAAATCCACATGTTTCTAGATCCACATTTGCAAGTCTTACATGGCTTTACATGGTACAAAAATGGATAACGTAATTATCAATTTATAGAAAGATTAACATTCACACATTAACAATGTTTACATGATATGATTTACCATTAGAAATTTGTTAATGAGATTTATAGAAAAGAAATTGATTTTCATCATTTTCCATCAATTTGGATCCCAAAAATGCTTGGAAATATTTGAAACTAGATTGAGAAGTTCAAAAATATTAGAGATGATTTATATTCTTTGTATGAGGACTTTTAATTCGTCAATGAGACATTAGTTCTATGCTTTGCCCTTTTAGAGATTTTGAATTTCCCAAAATTTCACTATAAAGGAGATGACGAACTAATTTTTCACATTTCTCTTTGGATTACCATTTTGTTGGTTGTTAACTACTATTTTGACCTCACCTACAAAAATTAGAATTGACCCTTTTTGTTTGCACTATTATTCATATGCATAATCATATCATCTAATCACAATAATTCTTTTATACAAGGTAAACATTGGCCCTATTCATTCTAATTAGTCATAAATATCTTATAGAGTGTCAAAGTCTCTAAAATTATTATTGGATAAATGCATATATATGAAACAAATTAAAGTTGTAAGTATAGAATATAGAATTGTAGATTTTGGAAATATTCCATAATTTGACTGACAAGAACAAAATCAATTATTTAACTTTGCTCATATCCTTAAACTTTTGAAATATTCTAAAAATATATAATAAAAATAAAAATGGCCCTTTGAAAAAAATTCTTATCTTTAACATCTTGATTTTATTTCTTAACCTTACAAATTTTCTTTATTTAAGTACAATAAAACTCATTATAAACACTTCATACATATTTTGAACATAAAGAGTCAATTTGGAGTTTGTACCTTGTTGTGGTTTTACTATCTTGATATCCTTTTTCTCTCTAATATAAAATATGTACTTCATTCTTTTTACAATTTCTTTATATATAAACAAGGCCACCTAACATTGTATAATGCCAATCCGTCAGCTAACGTGCCAAATTTGAACCTGCAACCATTATGAGGTTGAAACAATTCTCTATTTTAAACGCCCAAATTTGAACCTGCAACCATTATCAACCTATTGAAAAGCAAAAGAGATATAAGGCACTGGAGTAGAGTGAGGAAGGATTCGTAACCAACAACCAACAACAAGGTGAGACCAACAATGGTGAATCACAATCTGCACACGAGCATCAATCATCAAAGCACGACAATGGTGATTCAGACCAATCTAGAAGCCAAAAGCTGCTTGATAATCTCCTCAGACTGGACTGTGCAAGAAATCTGAATTTGTTTCAATGATGTCCTATTAATTAATATGTCTTCTGAAATCGCCTGCATGACTGATTGATTTTTATATGCATGTCTGATTGATTTTTATATGTGGAATTTGGGCTAATTGTGTGGGTGTTGAATTATCTGTGTTGTGGGATGTGTTCAGCCAGAGTATTTCGGAAACACAATCATAGTGAATGGAAAGGCGTGGCCTTACATGAAGGTGAAGAGAAGGAAATATCGATTCAGGATCGTGAATTCCAGTAACGCTCGGTTCTAGAGATTCACGTTCAACAATAGCCTCAACATGCTGCATGTAGGCTCCGACTCGACCTACTTGTGTTGGCAATATGATGCAGAGTGTTGTCCTTGATGGCAACCCACATTGATGAAGATGATGACAACTTACTTGATGAAGTTGTGCTTGATAGAATATGTTCTTAATGAAGTAAATCTGATGTATCTACAGTGAGTACAGAAGGCAGTGAAGAAAGGAACTCAGATTGTGCTAAATCTATGATGAAAGAGTATGTCTCAAGGCATACGTGGATCTGTCTAAGGGAAGTCGCGTATGCACGCGGAAAAGAACGTGCCAAGTCGCGTATGGGCTAAAGCGCTCTAAAAGTGCAAAACCAGGGGTAACCACCATGGTATTGACCCATTGTATTGGGTAATGGTCCGCCTAATTGACCCCGTCCAGGAATACCATCGGAAGTAATGTTGTTTTGGCTCATGGTATTGAAAAAGGGGCTCATGGTATTGAAAAAGGATAAACCTATATAAAGAGATGAAATTCATTATGAAAATCATGAGTGTGGGTGCAAGATGTCTGAGCTTGAATAAATACTTCTCTCTGAAGTAGATCTGAATGGAAAGGGTTACGCTTGAATGATAAATCTGAATGTATGATGCACCAATGATGAAGAAGGGGATCTAGATCTGGAATGTGCTTATATTTGCTAGATCTGTTTATGGAATGATTAGATCCAAGAAGAGGCGAAAATCTGTCTGAAGTGAAGGGTTTAATCTGTGTGAAGTATATGTTCTGAAGAAATGCAATGACCTAAAATCTCTGAAGAACCATACGCTAGTTCGCCGAAGAGGAAGCGCATATATACGCGGCTTCGCTGAAGGAAAAGTGCGTATGCGCAATTAAATTAGTTCTGTAATAGGTACAGAAGTATACGCTGGTTTGTGTGAATGGAAGAGCGTATATACGCGACATCAGTGAAGTAAAAGCGCGTATGCAAACTAGGGTTCTTGAAGTACGTAGTAGAAATGGCCCAGTCTATTATAACGTATTGTTGTATATCATCATCTTTATTCTCTTTGACCAAAGTTGTCTGCATCAGTTTGGTTGTATGATTGAGTTTAAATGTATGAAGAGGGTCCAGTCTGAAAATATGATGAAATGTGGCCTGCAAGTGTTGTTCTATTGAAGTTGTTGGATCCAGTGTGAAAATTGATGAAACGTGGTCCAAGGTGGTGCTGAGGGTTGTAGCCTTCAGTCAGGGGGTTGTAGCTCCCTTCCAGGTGAGGCTGGTAAACGAGATCGGGGGTCGTAGCTCCCTTCCAGGAGAGGCTGGTAAACGAGTCAGGGGGTTGGAGCTCCCTTCCAGGAGAGGCTGGTAAACGAGCGCAGGTGGGTGCCTGCGTGCTGGTCAAGTCTGCGCCAGCACATTTGTTGTAAAATGTTTTCTCTATAATAAAATATTGAAGGCTGAGCAACTGCAGCGGTGGTTTTCTCCCGATTTGGGTTTCCACCTAAAAATCCTGGTGTTCATGTGTGATGCTTTGTGTGATGGTTTATTCTGTTCTTACTGCACATGTTTATTGTTTATTGAACATCTGATGAATGAATAATGGAATGATATAAGCAAAGAACTAATGACATAATTAGATCTCTGTGTATACGCGAGTTGAATGAAAGATATCCACGTGTATACGCGATTCTGCTTCAGGAAAGTAGCGTATGGGTTTTGAAGTAAAGAAAAGTAAAAAGTTTTGAGTATACAGTAAACACTGATTCACCCCCCCTCTCAGTATTTTTCCCAACAATTGGTATCAGAGCAGGTCCTTGTGCAGAAGCTTGATCGCTTAAAGGAGATCCGTCGCAATGGGAAGTCAAGAAGGAGTGATGTCTATAAAGCCACCTCTATTCAATGGAAGCAATCTGATATTCTGGAAGGTACGAACAAAAGCATATATGCAAAGTCTTGGTGCAGATGTATGGGCAATCGTGGAAGAAGGTTATCAATACCCGGCAAGTATTCCTACTGATGCAGCTGAAAGAAAGAAGTATGAAATCAATGCCAAAGTAGTGAATGTCTTATTGGGAAGCATGTCTGAATCAGAATTTGCTAAAGTGATGCAACTACATTCGGCAAAAGACATATGGGACAAAATCATTCTAAGCTATGAAGGAGACACAAAGGTAAAAAGTGAAAAACTCCAAACTCTTAGAATTGAATATGAAAATTTGAAGATGCATAGTGATGAGAGTGTTGCCAGTTTCTTCCTTCGTTTGGATGATATTGTAAATTGAATGAGAAATTTGGGTGAAACCATAACTGATACTACTCTGGTTGAAAAGGTCTTAAGATCCTTAACTTCAAAATTTGACTCTAAAGTTTTAGCTATTGAAGAAAGGCAAGATCTGCAAACGCTTACTATTGTTCAATTACATGGTACTCTGACTGCTTTTGAAATGAGACAAGGAGGTCCTTCTCAAATAGGAGAAGCTGCTTTTAAGGCATCTACAAAAGGAAAGGAAAAGGAAGTTGTCAAAGAATCCAGCTATATATCCGATGAAGAAGAAGCAAATTTCGTGAGAAAGCTCCAACTAGGTACTGGAAGATTCAAAGGTAAGCTTCCCTTCAAATGTTTTGAGTGTGGAAAAGTTGGTCACTATGTTGCTAAATGTCCTTATAGAGAAAAGCATGGTAAAGGGAAACAATTTGAAAAGAGAAAGAGTTATTATGCAAAAGAAGATGATGATGAAGTGTCCAGTGAAGATGAAGAAGATTCTGACCATGATCTGAAAGTGCTCATGGCTAAGAAGCAAAAGAAGAAGGTTACTCAAGGAAAGGGGATACCTCAGAAATCATGTATAGCAAAAATTGAAGAAGATGAAACATGTATTAATCATTTTTCTTGTCTCTTACTTAACTGTATATGTAAAGATTATGATAGTAGAAGTGACAGTATGGATCTAGAAGTTTCTGACGAAGCTCTTCAAGCACTCATGGCAAAGAAGAAAAAGGAGAAGGCCACTTGTAATACTCTTCTTTGTGCAAAAAATAGTGAAGATAGTGAAAGTAAAGTTGTGAATCTACAAGAAGCTCTCAAGACTAAAGTTGAAGAACTACAAAGTTCAACCAATAAGCAAGAAACTATTTACAAAGAGATGATCTCTCAAATGAACGATCAAATAGAAATGCTGAATGGATAGGTGGACAAGTATCAAAGGTTTCATACTTATGCATCCAATCGAATTAAAGAACTAGAAGCAGAAATCAACAATCTAAATGCAGATCTCGAAAAATCAAGCAAGAAGAATGAAGGACTTGAAGCTACAATCATCTTTCTACAAACAGATCTTGAAGCATCAAATAAGAAGAATGAAGAACCCCTGTCATTTGAAAAGGAAGGCCTTGAAGCAGAAATCATCTCTCTCAAAGAAGATCTGGAAAAATCAAATAAGAAGAATGAAGAGCTGCAACAAACATGTGAAGAAAACGAAAATTGGTTGAAAGAAGAGATTCTAAATTTGAAGGATCAAGTAGAAGATGTAAGAAGGAAAGAAGAAAGCTTGACGAAGCAATGTCAAGCCTTGGAGGTTGAGGTAAACATTCTCAAATGTAAATTAGAAGAAAAGGTTAAACTTTTGAGGTTTCAAGATAGTACTAACATTTTGGACAATATTCTGAGTAATCAAAGGTCTCCTGCTATCAAACTTGGCCTTGGTTTCCATGAAACTGTTAAAGGAGATTCTAGCTCACAAGGAAGTGCTAAAAATTCAGAGGATGTCAATGCAAAACCTGAAGTGTTGAAAGAAACAAAAGGTCAACCAACAATGATGAAATCTCAAAGGAAATCAGTCAATAAAGTTGAATGCTTTAAATGTCATAATTATGGGCATGTTGCAGCAAATTGCAGGAGCAGATTATTTCAGCCTCAATCAAACAGTTCCTACATAGAAAGGTACTCTGGTTTCTTCAAGGGATATTGTTTTTCATGTAACAAGTATGGACATAAAGCAGCTGATTGTAAAAGGAGGAAGATTCGAAATACTCATTATGATTCTTATGCTTATTTCTCTGGACACATGAGATGTTATTCTTGTAACAAGTATGGACATGTAGAAAATGAATGCAGGTTAAGCAGATCTGAGAAAGTGGACAATGTTCAGCACACAGTTAGGAAGTTCAAGCAAATTTGGAAAAAGAAGGAGGACCAATCAAAAACGTAGGGAATTCTAACCCTACTGCAGTCATCCGCTTCTGAAGCTTACTTCTCTTATTGACTGCAGGAATGATGTGGGATACATTATGAGATTTAGTAATGTATCGTCACAGGGGGATCAATGTATGATGACTCTCATGGTTGATTTGATTATTCTGGTTATATCTATTTCTGACAGAGCATCTGATATGAAAAAGACAGGTACAGGAATTACAAGTTCAGGGGGAGATGAAGGAATGTGAAAAAAATTCTATGCTTCACTTTCCATACGCGAGTTCTATGAACAAAAGTCGCGTATACACGCGAGTTCCAGCAAACACAGTCGCGTATTCATTGATGATAAGAGAATTCATATGATAGCTGAAGATCTGGAGCAGAGGTTTAGGGGGAGCATCAGTCTGACTGTTAATAACTGTATTATTGACTCAATATCAGCTTAGTTTCTCAGTTCTAAATAATGATGATATGATACATGGTTTCTTATGTTGAAGATTGAGGATGAGTCCTGTTTGCTTTTTGATAAAGAGTATTCATTGTTGAGATGAAAGTTTTATAATTCGGAGATAAGGGCAGTTCATGCAGCGATTGTTGCAGATGACTTGTTGATGAACGTATTCAGGTTGCACAAGTTAAGAAGGAGCACTGATTCAGGGGGAGCAGCAGGTCGAATACTAATGATTGCATTGTTGGCAATATGACTGCTTATTCTTTGGTTTTTGTGATACTCATGCTCAAATGATGATGACTTGGTACATGGTTTACTATGATGAGATTTTGAGCCCTGGTTGCTGATAAGTGTCTTTAGTGCTCACACATGGATGAGTTGGATGTCGTCTGATTCAGAAATAAGAATAGATCATGCAGAGTTTGTTACTATGGTTGAGATCTTTTGCCTACATATGTTACTTCATGTTCAATCTTCAAGATCATGGTGATATTGGACCACATGGATGATTGACACATATTTGAAGATGTTGTTCTGACACAAACTACACTGCCTCTATCTATCTGCACTCCAGGGAAGCA
Organism: Pinus albicaulis; assembly: GCA_034641835.2. Lineage (NCBI taxonomy): Eukaryota > Viridiplantae > Streptophyta > Pinopsida > Pinales > Pinaceae > Pinus > Pinus albicaulis. The sequence continues at coordinate 1,815,976,841 of CM076580.1, forward strand.
TTCAAATATCTCAGAAAGAATATGAACACTGCCTTTGCTCATAGAGGATCAGATCTGGTTAAAATTTAGAAGATGGCATTGGATACGCGGCTTTCCTAAAACACAGTCGCATATATACGCGAGTTCCTGCAAAGAAAACCGCGTATGTCTGATTGCTGACAATTTTCTGCTTGGAGTCAGCTCTCTTCAGCACAGCTGCAGTGCTGAGTGGTATCTCTGATACTGTTTGGTATATCGGGTGGTGTTCCAGTTCTCATAATTCTATTTCTCATGTTTTGATAAAGATGCCTTGATGATTTGTTGGTGAAAGTGTTCAGGATGCACAAACTAAGGGGGAGCCTTAGTCATATGGAAAGGATGCTTGGATGCACAGATTCAGGGGGAGCACTAGCGTTGCTGAGTATAATGCATTGTTGGCATTATGATGATTCTGAAATATGTTCTCTTTCTTGAGGACTTTCTGGTGTTGGTCTTAAAGTCATATTTGTATTTTGATGAAAAGGTCATGTTGAGACCCATGATGTAAAATTGTAATATTCAGTCATGTAAGGACTTGTCAAATTTGTAAACCCACTTGGTTGGGTAGCTGAGTCAAATATTGTAAACCCACTTGGTTGGGTAGCTGAGTCAAATTTGTAAACCCACTTGGTTGGGTAGTTGCGTCTCATATGTAAATCCACTTGGATGGATCTTTGATGTAAGTATGAGTCATTGGTGATAGGAAATTCATAGAGTCATGAACTTCATTGAAAATTTGTTTGAAGATTCAGCATGAACTCAGGGGGAGCTTGGTCACTTCAGTATATATCAGATCTGCAGAACGCTTCTTCCACAGGAGGAGAAAAGGGGGAGAGTATGTTGGTTTTGGTCCACCCTTTGCCCTTGATGTCAAAGGGGGAGAATGACATGGTGTTTGATTGGCGTCAAAAATGGAGAGAGTGACATGGTGTCATTGTATTCTTAATGTACCTATATGTTGTGGTAACCAAACACCATCGTGGTTGCCATCAAGTCCAAAGGGGGAGATTGTTGGCAATATGATGCAGAGTGTTGTCCTTGATGGCAACCCACATTGATGAAGATGATGACAACTTACTTGATGAAGTTGTGCTTGATAGAATATGTTCTTAATGAAGTAAATCTGATGTATCTACAGTGAGTACAGAAGGCAGTGAAGAAAGGAACTCAGATTGTGCTAAATCTATGATGAAAGAGTATGTCTCAAGGCATACGTGGATCTGTCTAAGGGAAGTCGCGTATGCACGCGGAAAAGAACGTGCCAAGTCGCGTATGGGCTAAAGCGCTCTAAAAGTGCAAAACCAGGGGTAACCACCATGGTATTGACCCATTGTATTGGGTAATGGTCCGCCTAATTGACCCCGTCCAGGAATACCATCGGAAGTAATGTTGTTTTGGCTCATGGTATTGAAAAAGGGGCTCATGGTATTGAAAAAGGATAAACCTATATAAAGAGATGAAATTCATTATGAAAATCATGAGTGTGGGTGCAAGATGTCTGAGCTTGAATAAATACTTCTCTCTGAAGTAGATCTGAATGGAAAGGGTTACGCTTGAATGATAAATCTGAATGTATGATGCACCAATGATGAAGAAGGGGATCTAGATCTGGAATGTGCTTATATTTGCTAGATCTGTTTATGGAATGATTAGATCCAAGAAGAGGCGAAAATCTGTCTGAAGTGAAGGGTTTAATCTGTGTGAAGTATATGTTCTGAAGAAATGCAATGACCTAAAATCTCTGAAGAACCATACGCTAGTTCGCCGAAGAGGAAGCGCATATATACGCGGCTTCGCTGAAGGAAAAGTGCGTATGCGCAATTAAATTAGTTCTGTAATAGGTACAGAAGTATACGCTGGTTTGTGTGAATGGAAGAGCGTATATACGCGACATCAGTGAAGTAAAAGCGCGTATGCAAACTAGGGTTTACTGAAGTCTGTGGTAAGAAATGACTGATCTATTCTGCTGTATTGCTGCTATCTGTATTCTACTGTTCTGAGTTGTCTGCATCAGTTTGGTTGTATGATTGAGTTTAAATATATGAAGAGGGTCCAGTCTGAAAATATGATGAAATGTGGCCTGCAAGTGTTGTTTTATTGAAGTTGTTGGATCCAGTGTGAAAATTGATGAAACGTGGTCCGAAGAGGTGCTGAGGGTTGTAGCCTTCAGTCAGGGGGTTGTAGCTCCCTTCCAGGTGAGGCTGGTAAACGAGTCGGGGGGTCGTAGCTCCCTTCCAGGAGAGGCTGGTAAACGAGTCAGGGGGTCGTAGCTCCCTTCCAGGAGAGGCTGGTAAACGAGCGCAGGTGGGTGCCTGCGTGCTGGTCAAGTCTGTGCCAGCACATATGTTGTAAGATGTTTTATCTATAATAAAATATTGAAGGCTGAGCAACTGCAGCGGTGGTTTTCTCCCGATTTGGGTTTCCACCTAAAAATCCTGGTGTTCATGTGTGATGCTTTGTGTGATGGTTTATTCTGTTCTTACTGCACATGTTTAATGTTTATTGAACATCTGATGAATGAATAATGGAATGATATAAGCAAAGAACTAATGACATAATTAGATCTCTGTGTATACGCGAGTTGAATGAAAGATATCCGCGTGTATACGCGATTCTGCTTCAGGAAAGTAGCGTATGGGTTTTGAAGTAAAGAAAAGTAAAAAGTTTTGAGTATACAGTAAATACTGATTCACCCCCCCCTCTCAGTATTTTTCCCAACAACTTGCCAATGCCGGTGACTGTCAAAAAGTTCTTGTTGGGTCCTTTTGAGCTTGCAGACATCGTCATCGAATTCAACGATTCACGCACGGACGACGCCATCTTAATGAATGATGCAACATATCCATACCCAACCAGGGACCCTGTGGACGACCTGAACATCATAGTGATGAAATTCATGATTGAGCACAAAAGGGGCGGCGCAGTGCGCGACCGTGATGAAATCCGAATCCTTGAAAAATTAATCGAATATCTTCGTCCCCGAAAGGAAAGCGCGGCCCATACGAGGTACATAATCATGTATGAATACGAAAGCACAACAGGAGATCCGAACCATTTTTTCTTCAATGAATTACCCTACGAGGCACCGACTATTGAGACACCGAGATAAGGAACCACCGAGACAAAGAAACTGAAATGGAGAAGCTGATGCAGAAGGAAAAAAGGAGGCTGAAAGACCCCATTAAGGTAAACTGGAGAAAATAATATTAGGATAAATTATGGGGAAACCAGCCAACAAAGCTCTAGACTGAGGAAGCTGGACAATGGCCTCTGTCTTCAGAGGAGTATGAAATCTGCGTTTGGCAAGGAACCTACAAGTGTTTGCATGATAGTGCACCACCAGCCTCTTTGCATGACAACTACCAGCCTCTTTGCACGACAAAAACACAAAAACATATTGACAAAAACACAAAAACATCTAATGCTAGTGGATTAATGCTAGCATTAGTCCACCATGAATTTCTTTTTAGTCCTTATTTCTTTTTAACCTAAGAAATTTAACCTCTATTCAGCGCTCAGCCTCGGGAAGAGGCCAATAAGACCTCAAAAACACTCATTGGCTAGAAATAACCGTGCCAATAATTGATAGGATATTGAAAAAGCAGAAAGAAAAATCTCAGAGAAAATTTTGGGTTTAATAAAAAAAATTGAGCGAACTAATGCTATCTAATAAATATCGATTACTATAGTCCCTTGCCTACTGGCAGGGACTAATAATGTTTCTATTAAGTTTGTTTACAGGAAAAAAGTTGATCCAGTCCAGTCCTATGTACGTTGATAGGTAGAGACTGGGCGGTGTGAGACAAATCACAGATTCAGCCAGTGGTGCAATTTTCACATACAAAATAATCCATGGATGATATCAGCATGAGTTGCAACCATTTGAAATCTGCAGTAACGACAGACTCCACATTCTAACAATTACATTATGTGTTTATATGACAACTTCATGTTTTGTAGTACTCAGACAACTTCATCGTTCCAATTTTATTGTTTTTAGAACCAAATTTTCAATCTCTATACTCAATAATTTATTACTAAACTTGCACATTGCAGTTTATAATTAAACAAAAGTTCTTTTCAGTCCCTCCACCTCATCTTCCATTACAATTTCCATTTCTAACATTCTCTGAATGTTATAAAATTTGTTTTTGTTGAAGCAGTGTTTGGTTAAATGTTTTCACATTATTATAATCTACTGCCAACCAACTTTGGAGTTTTTTCTTCAACATGTTAAAGCAACTCATCTCCTATGATATATAAAACAAAATTAAAACAATGACATATTATTAAGTAGACTTCATAAATATTTTTCAAGGTTGAAAAGTGTGCAGAATAAATTTGTTAAAGTGTGGGTGTAGCAGTTAGTGTTAAAGTTTAAATAAAGGTTTGTTGACCAATTTATTCATTAGTCAGATATAACATAATTTCCATAAGAAGTTTTATTATTATTATTCTTTAATTAAGGATAACAATTTTATTATTATTATTCTTTAATTAAGGATATAAAATATTATATTGAGGAATCTCGGATACTCAATGGCTTCAATGTCATTCTTTGCAGAGATCTTAACTTTACCTTCTCTAGATCCCACAAACATTTTTTCAATTGTATAATTGAGGACACTCATCTATTTGATGTGGAGCCCTCAAATCTCATCCCCAGTTGGAGAAACAAAATAAGTGGGTGGAAGGGGTTTCTAAATTCATCTTAATGCTAATTATCTAGTGTCAAACATATCTTATAATACAATCTAAACTGAGACCTCTCAGTTGGTTATCAAAACAGTGGAAGCATAATTAAAAAAATTTGTTTTGTTTCATTTGACTTTATACATTTGGATAGCTCTAAAAATTATGTTTTGTTTCATTGCATTTTAAACATTTGGATGGCTCTCAAAGTTAAGCTATGAACAAAAATGTGATTGCAATCATGTTTTTTTATGTCCTTCACATTTTTTGTGTAATAGGGTCCATCGAAAGTATGCAACATAGGTACTCCTTGGACGCAAAATGAAATTCCGCATCGAACAAGTGCTTCCACTCGAAATTTGAGTGAAATCTTAGGGATATAAGTTGAAAATACAAGTTGAAAAAATAGTTTTTATTTTTTATTTTTATTTTTGTTTTTAACCTTTTTACTCAAAAAATAATGAATCATCCCCATAGTTTACATCATCAATTGAATCATATTAATTCTTATAAAGTTGATTTTTATTGTACACTTTTGTTTTGATGCTCATTTTTTACTTTAAAATTTATGAAATGTTCAGTTTTTACATAGTACAATATACTATCACATATATTTTATTTTGTATTTCTCTTTATTTACAAGATAAATATAAACCGTAGAATATACCTTGAATTGATAGATGATATGAATTGCATATAAATATTTCTCTAAAAAATAGCGTTATTATTTGAATCATTCAATTATTCTTTGTACATAATCATTGAATTGATTTATGGAATAGATTTTTTTAAGTACCACTTCCCTATTATTTTTTATAATATTTCTTGTTATTTTTCTTTGTTAATTTTATTTTTTTCAATCTATTTTATTTAGATATCAATCATTATTTTAAATAAATTATAAATTATTGATTTCTATATTTTATTTTAAATAATATCTTATAAATAGACCTAATGTTTATCTTTTTAATAATAAGATATAAAGTTATCAAGTTGTATTTAACTAGTTGATTTTTACAATTATATTTTATGTTTTTGAAAAAATGACTATTTATAAATATAATAAAAAAATTATATATATATATATATATATATATATATATATCCTCTTTTATTATATTATATTCCAATAGTTATGAACTTTGTAATGAAATTGAATCCATGAGAATTGAAATTAGATTTATAATATTTAAGTTTTGAATTTTCTTTTCTTAATTAAAATTATTATAATTGGAATTAATTTTAATAATTAAAAAAAAAAAATTTAATTGCATTATTTGAATTATTTTTTAGAATGTCCAAATAATTGAAAATAAAATAATTAGTGATAAGATATATTGTTAAATAATGTTTGTGTAAAAATATTTAATTTTAAAGTATAGTTAACAAAAAAAAAAAAAAAGTTGCTTCCTCGATGGGGTTGGATGAAAGGTTAAATTAGGGGATGGTATCAGTCGCTGTCACACCCTCGAGAATTGATCTCTTCATACAATTGGCATGTGCCATACATGCAACCACTTTATGAAATTTTCATGATGAATGGTGTTATGGTGATATGTTAAAATGTATTCATGCAATTATGGTTTGCAATTTTGGGCATGAGCGTTTATGACAACGGTAGAGAGAACAAAGCATTTATGCAAGCCATCAACTTGTGCAAACCTCTTTGTGTGTGACTTTCAAGGTTATTGTTTGGTTTCTACAAGCAAGGGCTTCTGCCACATACTACTAGGGATTACTAACAAGAGGTTTGGGACCCTGGAAAGTAGATTAACTGGAGGTTGCACAGTGAAGGGGTTAGAGGGACGTGAGAGTGGAATTCTCTCAATTGGTCTTTGGGACCTCCACTACATAGCTGGTGTTTTGATTTAGTCAACTTTGTAAGTTCATTAAAAGGGTATTTCTTCCTTTAAAGTGTGTTTTTGCATTATCTTTGGGGGGGGCTTATTGAAATCATGTTAGTATATGGTTTTATCTTGTCCCAACCACGATTAGCTTGGGCTCTCACTTGGGATAGGCATATTATAAAATCGTTGGTGGTTTTATTATGTATAATTGGTCCTCGGGGTTAGTAAATTTTAAGAGGGAGGAGGACCAGAGTTGTCAAGGCCTCATCTATGTGTTCAGTTATAGAGGGTAGTGGGATTTCCTAAGGGGTACCTATATTGTGTTTTTGGTGGTACCTCCATCCTTTAAGTTTATTTTTGGGAATTGTTGCGTAGAGAACCAGTTTGGCATTCAAAGTATTTTTTTCTAGTTGCAACTTGTAGGGGGTGGGGTGGTGTCTTTAGGGTCCTTTGAAACACAATTCTATGGTGGGAGCTAAACTGTTGGGGCAAGGCAAAGAAGTTTTAAAATAATTTCAAGGGAAGTGGCAGGTCCTAGTAAGATAACAAGGCCTAGAGAGGATCCTGGAAGGTGGTAGTCTCCCGCAAAGGTGGTGTAGATTTTGAAACTCTGGCATTTTACAACTACTCACTGACAAGTGGTGAAGTTTTGGACTTGTGGTACAATACTGAAAATTAGGAGCAAGGTTCGATGGTCTAGAGTAGTGGGTAAGATGCTTCGACAAAGAGGTTAAGCGAGAAGAGGGATTGGTTTACGAGAGCAAGGGGTTAAACTAGGATGCGAAGTAGCAACAACAGAGGGAGAAGAGGGTCATGATGCAAAATTAGGTGAAAGGGTGGCTCATAATCTTGGATAGTCACTCGATCATGTACTCGTTATCCCTGCCTCTTAAGACACCCTAGAAATTGAGTTGAGGCAAGTCACGACCCTTATCAAACAACTGAGTCAAAATAAGCATGATGGATGCCACAAAATGATAAACTTCATGAATAAAATGCAACACAATCAATGGAATATGCAGGATAGACTTTCTTCACTCATTCGAGGCCAAAGGAGATTAATTGAACAACTCTAGAGCAAAAGGATGGGCAGTTGGCTCACATTGAATTTCATGTGCGTGGAAATATTGGACATCATGAATTGCCGAACTTCGCTCTGGATCATCCTCCTATTACTTGATGTGTGTGGGTTGGGTTAGTACCTTGGGAGTCTTTTAGGCATTTTGGTCTTTTACGCTCTCAGCGTTGAAAATATTTTGTCATTTTGTAATTAGTTGTTTGGTTGTTCTTCTGGCCAACAAATCCAGTCGAAGTGACGCTAGAAGAATAACAAAATTTGGACAAACATTTTGTAATATTTTGAGGAATTAATAAAAAATTTGACGGACAAATAAATAAATAAATTGCTAAAATAAATTTCCTAAGTATTCATTTATTATTTATTAGTTTCATTATTTTTTTTTTGTAAGCTTAGGTGGTGTCTTCTATTTTCTATTAATAAAGTCAGGCAAAAGATACAAAACTAGACCTCAACCTGCCCGCAAGAAACCAGGTATTTTGGCCATCGAAGTTCAAAATAGTTCAACCAAAACATAAAAAGTCTTAACAGGCTATACCATATCTGCCGATACAGCCTAAAGTCAACAGCCTATACACAAACAACATATACAAAAAGACTAACCAAAATATAAAGAAAACATTGTATCAAGAGGACCTTAATCTTCCTCAGATTCCACCGGCGCTGGATCTTTGGCTATAGCCCCTAGTAATTCAACTTGAATCTGTTGCATAGCCTTAATTTCCTTCTCCAACCTTCCAAGCCTCGCATATTGATGCAACTGACGTAAATTAATTTCCTGTATGTTCCTGTTGATATCAGCCAATGTTGATTCCAGCTTCGTCTCAGCTATGGACATAACTGCCTTTGCTAACAAACATTTGATTAACCAGTAGGTGCGGACAGATTGCTGGAACAGAGAGGTTCGACCCCGAGTGTGCCCTGGGTCAGTAATGACATTCTGCATATCCTCCAGTGCCAAATCATCTTCCATATCTATGTTATTAAGAACCTTAGTTTCCCACCCATAAATATGAGAATGAATAGAATTAGGGACATCTGCCATAAAATTTTGAACCAGTGGTTCAAGATGTTGCTGAACAAACTTCCTTCCTCTTTTCTGGTGTGATTTGGAAGAAGGCTGCTTACCTTTCGCCCCGGCAGGCTTCCTTCCTCTTTTAACCATTTTAAAGATACCTGACAAATCTGTTAAAACTTTCATCCAAACAACAGTACTATTCAGCTTCAGATAAAACACGTAAGGGAGAGCTCGAAGACCGACTCCATACCCCAACTTAGTCACCAGGAATAAGATAAGAAGCAAACTAGAGCAAACAATACTACCCGAGCAAACATTACAACTTCTGAAAGGGTTACACGAGAATTGAGGTGCAACCCATTATCTAGAAACCATATCAAAGTCCCGGCAATCATAAGCAGTGTAACAGTCCTGAATGGTAAAAATACCATTGAAAAACCAAATTACAGAATTGTAAAGATAAAACATGCAAAGGCTTCCCAGAAGAGTTTTCATGCAAGTTCCGGATAGACCCCATAAGTATGCATGCAACATAACAACAACCCAATCCTGAAACTGAATAGGGAGATAACTAACAGTGAGACCATAACAACTAAATCCCAAGACCAAAACCACAACATTACACCTACTATCAAGCCCATCACTGATATGCAGCAAACCCACCATAGAGGGTAACACAAAACCCATAAATCTAGAAATATCAGGGTCAAACAACCAAAACAGAAACGTATACAAACTAGCAGGCACAAAATAGGAAGACAGACCAGAAGCCTGATAATGAAAAAAGATGAGACAGCAAACTTCCAGAATCCTCTGCATATGTTCGTACCAGAAACGACCATACCTCCATTCATACAAATCTTCTAAGAAAACCATGACGAAAATCCGCAGACGAGTGTAGAACAAAGTCTGGAGCTGAGGGAAAAGGAGCGGAGATACATACCACGTCTGAACCTGAGCCGTCACCCTGAAACAAGTCTGGCAACTAGTCTGGCAAGAACCGCTACAGGCACTTTCAATAATGAAATACAAATTCAGAGCAAAACGGCAAACAAAGAGTCGCATTTCACCTTTACCCTCCTTAACCCCGCACTGCTGACGCTTTTTCCCAGACTTTACTGACATCCTGGCTGGCTGTTCCAGCTAGAGCCCTCGCTTTGTACTAAACATTAATGAGGTTGGGTGCCTAAGGTCCCATCAAATATTACCTCCCGGAGGTTGCATGCGACCACCACGTGGTGGCCGTCCTCCGCACACATAATCACCATCAGCTTCGTTAGGCTCAGCCCTTTGCCGTTCGCACCTCGATTGGGGATATTTATTAGTTTCATTATTAAAATCCATTAAAATATTTAAAATTTTGAATTTTTTATTAATTTATTTAGGTTATTATAATAATTTCCCCAATCTCTTTTACTAATTAACCATGAGTCTATTAAATTTTAATGTTTTTAATGTTTACAATTCTATATGCTTACTCTTTTCTAATCACTTTGTTTCATTGGTATGAGAAAGATGGATGAAGTGTCCACCCTGAAATGTTGGATAATATCCTCAATCCACTCATAGAGTAACAATATCCAAAACTAACACCATGTAAAATATTTTGTAATAATAAAAATATTATTTTATTAAATTAAAAAATTAATAATTTTATTAAAATTTAATAATAATAAAATTATGAAGAAATCTTTCGGTAATAATCACATTATCAAGTAATAATAAAATTCTAAATAATATGGCTAGCTCGTGATACAATTGTCGTTGGCGTTATATGTAAAATATTAAGTCCACAAATCCTACCACGTATAACGCTGACACAAATTTATATTAATAAAATATTAAGTACACAAATCCTGCCACGTATAACGCCGACACAAATTTATATTAATAAAATATTAAGTCCATAAATTCTGCACTAAATATGGGAATTAAAGGTGGGGTGTGAATATATTAAAGTTTGTTATAAACATTTATGCAAATCCACGTATAACGCTGAGACCAATTTATATTAATACAATATTTTAATGTTACATTTGGGTAAACATTGAGATTTTCCAATCTATCATACAACTTCGATGCAGACATATCATATTAATATAATATTTTAGTAGTGTTGCATTTCATAAAACATTAAGATTCTCCAACCTATTATACATTTTGGGTGCAGACAGATTGTGGAAAGTCTGGAGTTATAAAATTGTTTAAGTTAGAATATATTTTTAAATTTTAAATTTAATTATTAATTATTATTAAATGAATGATAGGGATTTGATATTCACTATAATATTTTTAAATATTTTAATAAGTATAAATTAAAGGTTGAACCTATTTTAAAAGTAGTTATGTTTTTTTGAAATAGGATTTATATAATTTTAATTTAATTTTTAGTAATTATTAGGTAGATGGTAGAGATTGACTTCTATGGAATATTCTAAAATATTAGTAGTAGTATACAGAAATCAATATCTCTAAGTATTTTTTGTCATTTTAATTAAATTAATTAATTAAAAAAATGTCAAATAAACAAGTGTCATATGAAGCGAGTTATGCTTTTTTAGACATGTGGTATTGATATGTCATTGTATTGTAACAAAGTCTATTTCTAGATAAAAAAAATCCATGGTAAAATGAGGGTGAATTTCCATGATTGAGAATTTTTTTCCTTTTTTTAAATGTATATATGTTTAGGTTATATATTAATTCTTTTTATTATTTAATAATAATAATAACTGGAAAATAAAGTTACAATTTAATTAGTTTTTATGATTATTTTAAATTTTTTTTATCATTAAAATTAAAGTTTTTAATTTTCTTAATGCTTTTGAAATCTTCCTTGGAAATCCATATGATTATAGATTCACAAGTGCAAGTCTTACATGGCTTCACATGGCACAAAAGTGTATAAAGTAATAACCAATTCATAGAAAGTGTAACATTCACACACTAACTAGTTTTACATGATATAATTTACCATTAGAAATATCTCAATGACTTTAGAATAAAGAAATCAATTTTCATCATTTTCCATCAATTTGGATTCCAAAAAATCCCTGGAAATCTTTAAAATTGGATTGAAAACTTCAAAATTATTGGAGATGTTTTATATTCTTTGCATGAGTAATTTTAATTCATCTATAATATACCCAACCAACTAATTGTTGGGAGATGCACCCTTGTTGGCCCTTAGTTCTCATAGGCTAGCAACGCGGGAAGTTTTGGAAGAAGGGAACCCTTGGTTTATAATAAGAAGGGGCAAAAGAAGGGATTTTTATATTAAATAATTAGGGAAGACATGGTATTCGCGAGAAGTATTTTTCGATGGTATTTGCCTAAGGTATTATGGTCAAACGATATTTGATGGAAAATTCTAGAAACTTGGAGAAGGTACGATAGAGAGTTATAAAGGAAGAAGGAAGGGGAAAGGGAAGGCATTTGATCTTGATATTTTCTCTTTGCATTTGATTGGAGGCTAAGGCGAGTTTCCATAAGAGAGGGTCTTAGGTGAAATCATCATGCTAGCTTTGGTGGGATCCATTTTCACCCTAGCCGACAACCCAATTTCTGGGGTATGAGATATTTCGCTTACTAGTTCGATTCTTTTCCATCTGTTTGATTTCGTGGAGGCGATTTAGTTGGAGTGAAGGGTTTCAAGGTTGGATCTGAGTATTTATACATGAGATCTGTTCATTTAAGTTACAAAGGCTGAATTCTAAATCTCCCAGCAGATATTGAGCCCCTTTTTAGATTTGGAGAGTCAATCCATTATTATATATATAAATTAGTGGAGCCAAGGGTTAAAACCTTATTTGTTGTGAAAATAAACATAAGGTGATGAGGTTGCTCGCCAGATTTTGGTGTCATGAATAATTATTTAAGGTTGTGAGGTCATACACATATATTATGTAGGTGAAAATCACAACCATACATAAATCGCACAGGGGTTCGAGGGTCGTGGGGCCACACATCCATCGTACAAGAGCATAATGTCGAGGGGGCCATACATATATACTGTAGGAGCCCAAAGGCCAAGAGGCTATATTACACTTATTGTGTGAGAGTTCGGAAGGCCAAAAATCCATATATATCACCACAAAGGGGCAATGGAGGGCCAAGAGAAGCCTCGTGACATTTTCAAAGAAGATCTAGGTCGTAAGGCATCACATTAGGCATCGAGGAAGGCCTTTTCAGATATTGTGCGGTTTTCTTGAGGGATCCAAGCCACAAGATGGTTGAGATCATTCTTGGAGGTGTCTTTATTAGTCTTCATCTTCCAATTTATCTTATGACCTCCCGATTTATGAAAGAATTGAATTGTAATCCCTCATTTATTTAATAAAATTGCATAGTTGCCCCTATATTTAACTCAGTTTGCACATTTACAAATTGTTTTATTTTTTTATTAATGGAAAATGTGGCGGCACTTGTATGAAAAATAGAAATATGTATGTTATCTATTTAGCCATAGATCTAGTGGTGTTTGATTTTTTTAAAGCGATTAGCCTATTTCACTATATTTTCCACCTTGAGTATCTCACATTGGTATCAAAACCACATTCTTGGCCAATTGTTGGATATGATGCCAAGAAAAACCAGAGGGACACCAAGAGAAATTTCCATTGGTTGGAAAAGGCGAAGACCTAGAAGCCAAGGAAGAAGACGTAAGACTAAAAAATACCTAGAGTACATTCCTGAAGAACAAGAATTACACAAGGAAGAACTCATGGAAGACCAAGAGGATTCAAGGATTGGGAATTCTCTTGACAAGGTCGCGTCAAACCAAGAAGTAATCATGCAACTTCTCATTAAATGTCCCAAACTTAGCTTGGAAATCCTAACCAGAAAAGATATAATGGAGAAGGTGGTTCACATTCCAATGGGTGTGGCCATATACATATGCATACCAACCCCCAGAATAGCCCACACATTTATGGAAACAAACCAACTACGCCACCATTTTTGGATGATTCCTCTAGGGAGAAGGAATCCTTCTCACCCATACCAAGAGCAGTCACAACTTGGATGAGGGAGTACCAAACATTAACTTCTTAAGTAAAGGCAACCTTGACCATAAATGATTATTATTTTACGAGGATCAAACAACATAGGAAGGAAATAAAGTATGGAGGCTCTCAGCTAAACCCGGATCTATAAAAGAATGCGGGGAAAGTAACTCTTCCCTATTCTGATGGATTGAAAAAATGCTCAGGTAGGTCATGGGTGCAAAAATTAGACACATATTTCCATCTTAATACCATGTGTGAGATGGATGCTATCAAATATGCCACTCTACATCTCGATGGAGAAGCACACAAATGGTGGCAATATGGAATGATCAAAATATGGCATGCAAGTGTTGAGATTCAACAAGAAATTTAATCCTAGTGAAAATTAAGCACCTACACTAGGATGGGGCCCTTAGGCTATTTTTGGGTGTATGTCTATTTATAGATGTATGTGCATATCTATTTTTAGATGCATGTCTATTTATAGATGCATGTCTATCTTTATTATCCCTTAATATTAGATGGATAATAAACTATAATCTATTCTGAATGTGGACTTGGAAATAGTTAACTGAAGTGGAAAAGCAGTTAGATAAGTGAATTTCAAGTTAAATGATTGGTTGGTGGGACACATAGGTTGAATTTAGTTGTAACTAAGTGATTTGAGTTGTAACAGAGTTGGAAGTGCAGTGGTGCATGAGTTGTGCAAGTTGTAAGTAGCCTAACTCAATTAAGTGAGTTAAACTCAATTGTGCTAGTTGTAACTGAAGATACACTAGTAAGAGATCAAGTGAATTAATTATTAATTAATTCACAATCAGTGGTCTCACGCGCAACTAAATATTTACTATTATTAACTGCATGCATGTCAGATCTAATGGAGCCCAATTGAGTTCTAGGTGAAAGGGAAGTAAACTACCAGTTGTGACATTATCCGCTTGCACCAATGCAAGCACACACACATTGGATGTGCCCATGAGGATTTTAGCAGTCAAAGCAGGCAAGAAGGCATCAATTCATGGATTACTTTCAGTAGGGATTGCGCAGTGGAGGCAGGCTGTTTGGAGACACTAAATTGAGCATGTGATTTGCCAATTTTTGTTTGACGGTGTGGGACAATTAGCTAATGTACTGAGAGCTCTTGTGATTGGAGTTTTGTATGTAATTGTTTCATGATCCATGATATAATATACAATAGAAGGTAGTGGGGTTTTTTAGTTGTAAGCTTTCCCCAGGAAATTATCTGTGTTGTGTGTGATTGATATTTCTTCATGATATTGTAATTGGCGATTGTGTTTTTAATTCCGAAAATATTTGTAGAAGCGATTTAGTGTTTAACTTTAGCATATTGTTAGATCGGGTGAATCCAAGACATACATGAATATTGTATAATTTATACATGGTATCAGAGCACAGGAAATTGCAGAAGTGAAGTAGGAGCTGAGTCTGTTGGTGGATAGAATTCGAATTTGCAGAAAGACTTTTTTGCTGCTACAGATGATTCAAGATCGAAATGGATTTCAATGGCTTGAGGTTAGAGTATGCACTCGAGAGCATCTAGAACTACATTTCTTGGAAGGGAAAGATGGAGGCGATACTCGAAGAAATTGGCTTGAAGGAATTCATTGAAAAATATGTTCCTAAGCCAGATGCTGCAGATGTTTCAAATCTTGATGCATGGCAAAAGAAAGTGGCAAAGGCAAGGAGGATCCTGTTGGAGGGAGTAGGAGACCACATTGTCTCAAGCCTCCATGGGAAAGCCACGCCATATGCTACGTGGAAGGCTTTGACAGATCTATTCCAAAGCAGCAACGACCATAGGAAATTTGCGCTCAAAGTTAAACTCAGGAAGATCAAGATGGAAAAGGGCAACACCAAAGTAAACCATTTAAATTAAAAGATGTTATGGATGTGGCAGGTCTGAAGAAAAATTTGGTCTCAGTCGCAATGTTGGAGGACAGAGGCTATGACATTGTTTTTAGTGATGGAAAATATTTCCTGCGACATAAGACAACGAGTCAAGCCAAGCAAGGAAACTTTTAAGGATGGAAGTTTGTCTTAAATCTTAGAAACCTTGGTGAATCTTACTAGTTCCTAGATGAAAACTATAATTTTTTTTGGCAATATTTTTGTATAAGTATTGAATATTGTAATGATATTTCTTTTCTATATAAAATATTGGAGATTTTTGGGATAAAATAATTTTATAATATAAAATTTGGGCGAACCATTTTTATAAAAAATGAAAATCGACGAATCTTATTTAAAAACAAAACATGGGAAATTAGCCCACCTACGAGTATTAGCCCCTGAAATTTTCCATGAAGCCAATAGGATAGGGATTCGAGTTAATAATCTCTAAAAGCTGGAGGTAGATGGATGCACTGCCATGATGGGTAAGGCAGAGAAAGTGGTGAGCCGGGATGAGGGTGAATTATGGCACAGACGATTGGGCCATCTTCATCATGGAGCCTTGAATGTCATGCAACAAATATCTACTGGAATTATAATGGGAACACTTGCTTAGTTATATCAGTGCAAGGGTTGCACCACAGGGAAGTATGTAAAGCCCACCTTTGATGAGAAGGAGAACCGTGCTTCGGGGATCCTTGAGAGAGTTCAAATAGATGTGTGTGGACCATTCTCGGTTGCTTCAACAACAAAATATAAGTACTATGTAATATTTGTTGATGACTTTTCTCGTAAATGCTGAATCTTCTTCATGCATAAGAAATATCAAACATTATCTAAGTTATATGAGTTTAAGGCATTGGTGGAGAAAGAGTCGGGGAAGCAAGTGAAGGCTCTTAGGAGCAATAATAGTGGAGAATACATCTCTAAAGAATTCAAGAACTTCTGCAGCAAAGAAGGAATTTGAAGAGAACTCATAGCCCCTCATAACCCACAAAAAAATGGGGTCCCGGAGAGGAAGAACATAATGATCGTGGGTGCAACATGAGCGATGTTGCATGTTCAGGGCCTACTAATGCATTTGTTGGAGAAAACATGAAACAATGCGGTTTATGTGTAGAACCGTTGTCCTCATAGAGTACTTGGCATGAGTACACCTGAAGAAGCTTTCAATGGTAAGAAACTGACTGATCTATTCTGCTGTATTGCTGCTATCTGTATTCTACTGTTCTGAGTTGTCTGCATCAGTTTGGTTGTATGATTGAGTTTAAATATATGAAGAGGGTCCAGTCTGAAAATATGATGAAATGTGGCCTGCAAGTGTTGTTCTATTGAAGTGGTTGGATCCAGTGTGAAAATTGATGAAACGTGGTCCAAGGTGGTGCTGAAGGTTGTAGCCTTCAGTCAGGGGGTTGTAGCTCCCTTCCAGGTGAGGCTGGTAAACGAGAACGGGGGGTCGTAGCTCCCTTCCAGGAGAGGCTGGTAAACGAGTCAGGGGGTTGGAGCTCCCTTCCAGGAGAGGCTGGTAAACGAGCGCAGGTGGGTGCCTGCGTGCTGGTAGAGTCTGCACCAGCACATATGTTGTAAGATGTTTTATCTATAATAAAATATTGAAGGCTGAGAAACTGCAGCGGTGGTTTTCTCCCGACTTGGGTTTCCACCTAAAAATCCCGGTGTTCATGTGTGATGCTTTATGTGATGGTTTATTCTATTCTTACTGCACATGTTTACTGTTTATAGAACATCTAATGAATGAATGATGGAATGATATAAGTGAAGAACTAATGGCATAATTAGATCTCTGTGTATATACGTGAGTTGAATGAAAGATATCCGTGTGTACGCGATTCTCGTCTTAGAAAGTAGCGTGAGGGTTTTGAAGTGCCGCAAAAGTTTTGTGTATACAAGAAATACCGATTCACTCCCCCCTCTCAAAAGATTTTTCCCAACAACTTGCCAATGCCGGTGACGTCAAAAAGTTCCTCGTTGCTGGGTCCTTTGAGCTGCGTACATCGTCATCGAATTCAACGATTCACGCACGGACGACGCCATCTTAATGAATGATGCAACATATCCATACCCAACCGGGACCCCGTGGACGACCCGAACATCATAGTGATGAAATTCATGATTGAGCACAAAAGGGGCGGCGAGCGGCGCGACCGTGATGAAATCCGAATCCTTGAAAAAACTAATTGAATACCATCATCCCTAGAAGGAAAGTGTGGCCCATATGAGGTACATAAGCATGTATGAATAGGAAATCATAATGGGATATCTGACCCATTTGTTCTTCAATGGATTACCCTACGAGGCACCGACTACTAAGACACCGAGGCAAGGAACCATAAAGACAGAGAAACTAAAACGGAGAAGATGATGCCAAAGGAAAAAAGGAGGCAGAAATATCCCATTAAGGTAAACTAGAGAAGTGTAATATTAGGATAAATTATGGGGAAACCATCAGCAAAGCTCAAGACTGAGGAAGCTGGGCAATGGCTTTTGTGTTTAGAGGAGTATGAACTTTCAGTTTGGCAAGGAACCTACAAGTGTCTGGGAACCTACAAGTGTCTGCATGATAGTGCACCACTAGCCACTTTGCATGACAACCACCAACCTCTTTGCACGACAAAAACACAAAAACATATTGACAAAAACACAAAAACATCTAATGCTAGTGGATTAATGCTAGAATTAGTCCACCAAGAATTTATTTTTAGTCCTTATTTCTTTTTAACCTAAGAAATTAACTTCTATTTGACTCTCAGCCTCGGGAAGAGGCCAATAAGAGCTACAAAACACTCATTGGCTAGAAATAACCGTGCCAATAATTGATAGGATATTGAAAAAGAAGAAAGAAGAATCCCAGAGAAAACTTTGGGTTTAATAAAAAAAATTGAGCGAACTAATGCTATCTAATAAATATCGATTACTATAGTCCCTTGCCTACTGGCAGGGACTAATAATGTTTCTATTAAGTTTGTTTACAGGAAAAAAGTTGATCCAGTCCAGTCCTATGTACGTTGATAGGTAGAGACTGGGCGGTGTGAGACAAATCACAGATTCAGCCAGTGGTGCAATTTTCACATACAAAATAATCCATGGATGATATCAGCATGAGTTGCAACCATTTGAAATCTGCAGTAACGACAGACTCCACATTCTAACAATTACATTATGTGTTTATATGACAAATTCATATTTTGTGATGCGAGACAACTACATCGTTCAATTTTATTGTTTAGAACCAAATTTTCAATCTCTATACTCGATAATTTATTACTAAACTTGCACATTACGGGTTTATATAATTAAACAAAGTTCTTTCAGTCCCTCTACCTCGTCCCCCATTAAAATTTTTATTTTAAACATTCTCTGAATGTTATATAATTTGTTTTTGTTGAAGCAGCGTGTGCTCAAATGTTTTCACATTATTATAATCTACTGCCAACCAGTTTTGGAATTTGTTCTTCAACATGTTAAAGCAGCTTCTGTCTCCTGTGATATATAAAACAAAATTAAAACAATGACATATTATTAAGTAGACTTCACTAAATATTTTCAAGGTTGAAAAGTGTGCGAATAAATTTGTTAAAGTGTGGGTGTATGATTAGTGTTAAAAGTTTAAATAAAGGTTTGTTGACCAATTTATTCATTTAGTCGGATATAACATAATTTCCATAAGAAGTTTTATTATTATTATTCTTTAATGAAGGATAACAATTTTATTATTATTATTCTTTAATTAAGGATATAAAATATTATATTGAGGAATCTCGGATACTCAATGGCTTCAATGTCATTCTTTGCAGAGATCTTAACTTTACCTTCTCTAGATCCCACAAACATTTTTTCAATTGTATGATTGAGGACACTCATCTATTTGATGTGGAGCCCTCAAATCTCATCCCCAGTTGGAGAAACAAAATAAGTGGGTGGAAGGGGTTTCTAAATTCATCTTAATGCTAATTATCTAGTGTCAAACATATCTTATAATACAATCTAAACTGAGACCTCTCAGTTGGTTATCAAAACAGTGGAAGCATAATTAAAAAAATTTGTTTTGTTTCATTTGACTTTATACATTTGGATAGCTCTAAAAATTATGCTTTGTTTCATTGGATTTTAAACATTTGGATGGCTCTCAAAGTTAAGCTATGAACAAAAATGTGATTGCAATCATGTTTTTTTATGTCCTTCACATTTTTTGTGTAATAGGGTCCATCGAAAGTATGCAACATAGGTACTCCTTGGACGCAAAATGAAATTCCGCATCGAACAAGTGCTTCCACTCGAAATTTGAGTGAAATCTTAGGGATATAAGTTGAAAATACAAGTTGAAAAAATAGTTTTTATTTTTTATTTTTATTTTTGTTTTTAACCTTTTTACTCAAAAAATAATGAATCATCCCCATAGTTTACATCATCAATTGAATCATATTAATTCTTATAAAGTTGATTTTTGTTGTACACTTTTGTTTTGATACTCATTTTTTACTTTAAAATTTATGAAATGTTCAGTTTTTACATAGTACAATATACTATCACATATATTTTATTTTGTATTTCTCTTTATTTACAAGATAAATATAAACCGTAGAATATACCTTGAATTGATAGATGATATGAATTGCATATAAATATTTCTCTAAAAAAAAAGCGTTATTATTTGAATCATTCAATTATTCTTTGTACATAATCATTGAATTGATTTATGGAATAGATTTTTTTAAGTACCACTTCCCTATTATTTTTTATAATATTTCTTGTTATTTTTCTTTGTTAATTTTATTTTTTTCAATCTATTTTATTTAGATATCAATCATTATTTTAAATAAATTATAAATTATTGATTTCCATATTTTATTTTAAATAATATCTTATAAATAGACCTAATGTTTATCTTTTTAATAATAAGATATAAAGTTATCGAGTTGTATTTAACTAGTTGATTTTACGATTATATTTTATGTTTTTGAAAAAATGACTATTTATAAATATAATAAAAATTATATATATATATATATATATATATATATATATATATATATATATATATATATATATATATATATATATATATATATATATATATATATATATATATATATATATATATCCTCTTTTATTATATTATATTCCAATAGTTATGAACTTTGTAATGAAATTGAATCCATGAGAATTGAAATTAGATTTATAATATTTAAGTTTTAATTTTCTTTTTCTTAATTAAAATTATTATAATTGGAATTAATTTTAATAATTTAAAAAAAAAAAATTAATTGCATTATTTGAATTATTTTAGAATGTCAAATAATTGAAAATAAAATAATTAGTGATAAGATATATTGTTAAATAATGTTTGTGTAAAAATATTTAATTTTAAAGTATAGTTAACAAAAAAAAAAAAAAAAGTTGCTTCCTCGATGGGGTTGGATGAAAGGTTAAATTAGGGGATGGTATCAGTCGCTGTCACACCCTCGAGAATTGATCTCTTCATACAATTGGCATGTGCCATACATGCAACCACTTTATGGAATTTTCATGATGAATGGTGTTATGGTGATATGTTAAAATGTATTCATGCAATTATGGTTTGCAATTTTGGGCATGAGCGTTTATGACAACGGTAGAGAGAACAAAATTTATACAAGCCATCGATTTTCTAGGACCTCTTTGTGTGACTTTCAAGGTTATTGTTTGGTTTCTACAAGCAAGGGAAACACGCCACATACTACTAGGGATTACTAACAAGAGGTTTGGGACTTTGGAAAGTAGATTAAGCCGGGGTTGCACGGTGAAGGGGTTAGAGGGGCGTGAGAGTGGGTCTCTCAATTGGTCTTTGGGACCTCCACTACATATTTGGTGTTTGATTTAGTCAACTTTGTAAGTTCATTAAAAGGAGTATTTCTTCCTTTAAAGTGTGTTTTGCATTATCTTTGGGGAGGCTTATTGGAAATCATGTTAGTATATGGTTTTATCTTGTCCCAACACGATTAACAGGCTCTCATAGGATAGGCATATTATAAAATCGTTGGTGGTTTTATTATGTATAGTGGTCCTCGGGGTTAGTAAATTTTAAGAGGGAGGAGGACCACGGAAGGAGTTGTCAAGAGCCTCATAAATGTGTTCGGTTATAGAGGGTAATTGGGATTTCCCTAAGAGGTACCTATATTGTGTTTTGGTGATACCTCCATCCTTTAAGTTTATTTTTGGGAATTGTTGCGTAGAGAACCAGTTTGGCATTCAAAGTATTTTTTTTTCTAGTTGCAACTTGTAGGGGAGATGGGGTGGTGTCTTTAGGGTCCTTTGAAACACAATTCTATGGTGGGAGCTAAAGCAACAAACTGTTGGGGCAAGGCAAAGAAGTTTAAAATAATTTCAAGGGAAGTGGCGAGGTCCTAGTAAGATAACAAGGCCTAGAAGGATCTTTGGAAGGTGGTAGTCTCCTGGTGGTGTAGACGACTACGGCATTTTACAACTACTCAGCGACAGTGGTGAAGTTTTGGACTTGTGGTACAATACGAAAATTAGGAGCAAGGTTCGATGGTCTAGAGTAGTGGGTAAGATGCTTGACAAAAGAAGAGGTTAGCGAGAAGAGTTGGTTTACGAGGAGCAGAAGTTAAACTAGGATGCGAAGTAGCAACAACGAGAGGAGAAGAGAGTCCTTGATGCAAAATTAGGTGAAAGGGTGGCTCATAATCTTGGATAGTCACTCGATCATGTATGGGTATCTGCCTCTTAAGACACTGAGGTGAGGTTGAGGCAAGTCCACGACCCTTGATAATGGAGTCAAAATAAGCATGATGGATACCACAAAATGATAAACTTCATGAATAAAATGCAACCTGATGTTGAAATGCAGGATAGACTTTCTTCACTCATTCGAGGCCAAGAGGAGATTAATTGAACAACTCTAGAGCAAAGGATGGGGCAGTTGGCTCACATTGAATTTCATGTGCGTGGAAATATTGGACATCATGGTGCGAACTTCGCTACGGATCATCCTCTATTACTTGATGTGTGTGAGTTGGGTTAGTACCTTGGGAGTCTTTTAGGCATTTTGGTCTTCACATCAGCGTTGAAAATATTTTGTCATTTTGTAATTAATTCTTTGGTTGTTCTTCGGCCAACAAATCCGGTCGAAGTGACCTTTAGAAGAATAACAAAATTTGGACAAAAATTTTGTAATATTTTCGAGGAATTAATAAAAAATTTGACGGACAAATAAATAAATGAAATTGCTAAAATAAATTTCTAAGTATTCATTTATTATTTATTAGTTTCATTATTTTTTTTGTATTAGGTGGTGTCTTCTATTTTCCTATTAATAAAGTCGAGCAAAAGATACAAAACTAGACCTCAACACAACATGAAAACCGGGTATTTTAGCCATCGAAGTTCAAAGTAGTTCAACCAAAACATAAAGTCTTAACGGGCTATACCATATCTGCCGTCCCAGCCCTAAAGTCAACGGCCTATACACAAACAACATATACAAAAAGACTAACAAAAATATAAAGAAAACATTGTATCAAGAGGACCTTAATCTTCCTAACCTTAATCTTCCTCGGATTCCACCGTGACCAGATCTTTGGCTATAGCCCACTAGTAATCAACTTGAATCTGTTGCATAGCCTTAATTTCCTTCTCCAACCTTCAAACCAAACCTCGCATATTGATGCAAGTGACGTAAATTAATTTCTGTGTATTTCTGTTGATATCGGTAATGTTGATTCTCTCCTCGTCTCGGCTATGGACATAAGCGCCTTTGCTAACAGGAA
The DNA here is from genome assembly GCA_034641835.2 of Pinus albicaulis. NCBI lineage: Eukaryota > Viridiplantae > Streptophyta > Pinopsida > Pinales > Pinaceae > Pinus > Pinus albicaulis. Next base: position 1,816,000,195 of record CM076580.1, read on the forward strand.
TTTGATTAACGATAGGTGCGAATTAATAAATATAGAGTGAAGGTTCGACAGTGTGCCCTGGGTCGATAATGACGTTGCATATCCTCCAGTGCCAAATCATCTTCCATATCTATGTTATTAAGAACCTTAGTTTCCCACCCATAAATATGAGAATGAATAGAATTAGGGACATCTGCCATAAAATTTTGAACCAGTGGTTCAAGATGTTGCTGAACAAACTTCCTTCCTCTTTTCTGGTGTGATTTGGAAGAAGGCTGCTTACCTTTCGCCCCGGCAGGCTTCCTTCCTCTTTTAACCATTTTAAAGATACCTGACAAATCTGTTAAAACTTTCATCCAAACAACAGTACTATTCAGCTTCAGATAAAACACGTAAGGGAGAGCTCGAAGACCGACTCCATACCCCAACTTAGTCACCAGGAATAAGATAAGAAGCAAACTAGAGCAAACAATACTACCCGAGCAAACATTACAACTTCTGAAAGGGTTACACGAGAATTGAGGTGCAACCCATTATCTAGAAACCATATCAAAGTCCCGGCAATCATAAGCAGTGTAACAGTCCTGAATGGTAAAAATACCATTGAAAAACCAAATTACAGAATTGTAAAGATAAAACATGCAAAGGCTTCCCAGAAGAGTTTTCATGCAAGTTCCGGATAGACCCCATAAGTATGCATGCAACATAACAACAACCCAATCCTGAAACTGAATAGGGAGATAACTAACAGTGAGACCATAACAACTAAATCCCAAGACCAAAACCACAACATTACACCTACTATCAAGCCCATCACTGATATGCAGCAAACCCACCATAGAGGGTAACACAAAACCCATAAATCTAGAAATATCAGGGTCAAACAACCAAAACAGAAACGTATACAAACTAGCAGGCACAAAATAGGAAGACAGACCAGAAGCCTGATAATGAAAAAAGATGAGACAGCAAACTTCCAGAATCCTCTGCATATGTTCGTACCAGAAACGACCATACCTCCATTCATACAAATCTTCTAAGAAAACCATGACGAAAATCCGCAGACGAGTGTAGAACAAAGTCTGGAGCTGAGGGAAAAGGAGCGGAGATACATACCACGTCTGAACCTGAGCCGTCACCCTGAAACAAGTCTGGCAACTAGTCTGGCAAGAACCGCTACAGGCACTTTCAATAATGAAATACAAATTCAGAGCAAAACGGCAAACAAAGAGTCGCATTTCACCTTTACCCTCCTTAACCCCGCACTGCTGACGCTTTTTCCCAGAGACTACGACATCACGGTAGTTGTTCCAGCTGGAGCCCTCGCTTTGTACTAAACATTAATGAGGTTGGGTGCCTGGGTCCACAAAATATTACCTCCCGGAGGTTGCATGCGACCACCACGTGGTGTCTAGTCCTCAACACACATAATCACCATCGGCTTCGTTGAAGCTCGGCCCAACACTGCTGATTAGGCACCTCGATTGGGATATTTATTAGTTCATTATTAAAATCCATTAAAATGACTAAAATTTTAAGTTTTTCTATTAATTTATTTAGGTTATTATAATAATTTCCCCAATCTCTTTTACTAATTAACCATGAGTCTATTAAATTTTAATGTTTTTAATGTTTACAATTCTATATGCTTACTCTTTTCTAATCACTTTGTTTCATTGGTATGAGAAAGATGGATGAAGTGTCCACCCTGAAATGTTGGATAATATCCTCAATCCACTCATAGAGTAACAATATCCAAAACTAACACCATGTAAAATATTTTGTAATAATAAAAATATTATTTTATTAAATTAAAAAATTAATAATTTTATTAAAATTTAATAATAATAAAATTATGAAGAAATCTTTCGGTAATAATCACATTATCAAGTAATAATAAAATTCTAAATAATATGGCTAGCTCGTGATACAATTGTCGTTGGCGTTATATGTAAAATATTAAGTCCACAAATCCTACCACGTATAACGCTGACACAAATTTATATTAATAAAATATTAAGTACACAAATCCTGCCACGTATAACGCCGACACAAATTTATATTAATAAAATATTAAGTCCATAAATTCTGCACTAAATATGGGAATTAAAGGTGGGGTGCGAATATATTAAAGTTTGTTATAAACATTTATGCAAATCCACGTATAACGCTGAGACCAATTTATATTAATACAATATTTTAATGTTACATTTGGGTAAACATTGAGATTTTCCAATCTATCATACAACTTCGATGCAGACATATCATATTAATATAATATTTTAGTAGTGTTGCATTTCATAAAACATTAAGATTCTCCAACCTATTATACATTTTGGGTGCAGACAGATTGTGGAAAGTCTGGAGTTATAAAATTGTTTAAGTTAGAATATATTTTTAAATTTTAAATTTAATTATTAATTATTATTAAATGAATGATAGGGATTTGATATTCACTATAATATTTTTAAATATTTTAATAAGTATAAATTAAAGGTTGAACCTATTTTAAAAGTAGTTATGTTTTTTTGAAATAGGATTTATATAATTTTAATTTAATTTTTAGTAATTATTAGGTAGATGGTAGAGATTGACTTCTATGGAATATTCTAAAATATTAGTAGTAGTATACAGAAATCAATATCTCTAAGTATTTTTTGTCATTTTAATTAAATTAATTAATTAAAAAAATGTCAAATAAACAAGTGTCATATGAAGCGAGTTATGCTTTTTTAGACATGTGGTATTGATATGTCATTGTATTGTAACAAAGTCTATTTCTAGATAAAAAAAATCCATGGTAAAATGAGGGTGAATTTCCATGATTGAGAATTTTTTTCCTTTTTTTAAATGTATATATGTTTAGGTTATATATTAATTCTTTTTATTATTTAATAATAATAATAACTGGAAAATAAAGTTACAATTTAATTAGTTTCTATGATTATTTTAAATTTTTTTTATCATTAAAATTAAAGTTTTTAATTTTCTTAATGCTTTTGAAATCTTCCTTGGAAATCCATATGATTATAGATTCACAAGTGCAAGTCTTACATGGCTTCACATGGCACAAAAGTGTATAAAGTAATAACCAATTCATAGAAAGTGTAACATTCACACACTAACTAGTTTTACATGATATAATTTACCATTAGAAATATCTCAATGACTTTAGAATAAAGAAATCAATTTTCATCATTTTCCATCAATTTGGATTCCAAAAAATCCCTGGAAATCTTTAAAATTGGATTGAAAACTTCAAAATTATTGGAGATGTTTTATATTCTTTGCATGAGTAATTTTAATTCATCTATAATATACCCAACCAACTAATTGTTGGGAGATGCACCCTTGTTGGCCCTTAGTTCTCATAGGCTAGCAACGCGGGAAGTTTTGGAAGAAGGGAACCCTTGGTTTATAATAAGAAGGGGCAAAAGAAGGGATTTTTATATTAAATAATTAGGGAAGACATGGTATTCGCGAGAAGTATTTTTCGATGGTATTTGCCTAAGGTATTATGGTCAAACGATATTTGATGGAAAATTCTAGAAACTTGGAGAAGGTACGATAGAGAGTTATAAAGGAAGAAGGAAGGGGAAAGGGAAGGCATTTGATCTTGATATTTTCTCTTTGCATTTGATTGGAGGCTAAGGCGAGTTTCCATAAGAGAGGGTCTTAGGTGAAATCATCATGCTAGCTTTGGTGGGATCCATTTTCACCCTAGCCGACAACCCAATTTCTGGGGTATGAGATATTTCGCTTACTAGTTCGATTCTTTTCCATCTGTTTGATTTCGTGGAGGCGATTTAGTTGGAGTGAAGGGTTTCAAGGTTGGATCTGAGTATTTATACATGAGATCTGTTCATTTAAGTTACAAAGGCTGAATTCTAAATCTCCCAGCAGATATTGAGCCCCTTTTTAGATTTGGAGAGTCAATCCATTATTATATATATAAATTAGTGGAGCCAAGGGTTAAAACCTTATTTGTTGTGAAAATAAACATAAGGTGATGAGGTTGCTCGCCAGATTTTGGTGTCATGAATAATTCTTTAAGGTTGTGAGGTCATACACATATATTATGTAGGTGAAAATCACAACCATACATAAATACGCACGAGGGGTTCGAGGGTCGTGGGGCCACACATCCATCGTACAAGAGCATAATGTCGAAGGGGGCCATACATATATACGCAGGAGCCCAAAGGCCGAAGAAGAGGCTATATTACACTTATTGTGTGAGAGTTCGGAAGGCCAAAAATCCATCCATATATCACCACAAAGGGGCAATGGAGGGCCAAGAGAAGCCTCGTGACATTTTCAAAGAAGACTAGGTCGTGGGCAGCATCATTAGGCATCGAGGGAAGGCCTTTTCGAGATGTGTCTTTGGTTTTCTTGAGGATCCAAGCCCGCAGATGGTTGAGATCATTCTTGGAGGTGTCTTTATTAGTCTTCATCTTCCAATTTATCTAATGACCTCTGGGTTATGAAAAGAATTGAATTGTAATCCCTCATTTATTTAATAAAATTGCATAGTTGCCCCTATATTTAACTCAGTTTGCACATTTACAAATTGTTTTATTTTTTATTAATGGAAAATGTGGCGGCACTTGTATGAAAAATAGAAATATGTATGTTATCTATTTAGCCATAGATCTAGTGGTGTTTGATTTTTTTTTAAGCGATTAGCCTATTTCACTATATTTTCCACCTTGAGGTATCTCACATTGGTATCAAAACCACATTCTTGGCCAATTGTTGGATATGATGCCAAGAAAAACAGGAGGGACACCAAGAAATTTCCATTGGTTGGAAAAGGCGAAGACTAAGCCAAGGAAGAGACGTAAGACTAAAAATACCTAGAGTACATTCTGAAGAACAAGAATTACACAAGGAAGAAGGAGAACTCATGGAAGACCAAGGATTCAGGATTGGGAATTCTCTTGACAAGGTCGCGTCAAACCAAGAAGTAATCATACGAGCTTCTCATTAAATGTCCCAAACTTAGCTTGGAAATCCCTAACTGAGGAAAAGATAATATTGGAGAAGTTGGTTCACATTCCAATGTGGGTAGTCATATACATGTGCATACCAACCCCCAAAATAGCCCACACATTTATGGAAGTAGGCCAACTATGCTTCCATTTTTGGATGATTCCTCCAAAGAGCAGGAATCCTTCCCATCCATAACAAGAAAAATCACAACTTGGATGAGGAAGTACCAAACATTACCTCTTAAAGTAAAGGCGACCTGGACCATAAATGATTATTATTTTATGAGGAGCAAACAACAAAGGAAGGAAAATAAAGTATGGAGGCTCTCTAAACCCGGATCTATAAAAGAATGCGGGGAAAGTAACTCTTCCCTATTCGATGGATTGAAAAATGCTCGGGTAGGTCATGGGTGCAAGACATTCCCTATATTTCCATCTTAATACCATGTGTGAGATGGATGCTATCAAATATGCCACTCTACATCTCGATGGAGAAGCACACAAATGGTGGCAATATGGAATGATCAAAATATGGCATGCAAGTGTTGAGATTCAACGAGAAATTTAATCTAGTGAAAATTAAGCACCTACACTAGGATGGGGCCCTTAGGCTATTTTTGGGTGTATGTCTATTTATAGATGTATGTGCATATCTATTTTTAGATGCATGTCTATTTATAGATGCATGTCTATCTTTATTATCCCTTAATATTAGATGGATAATAAACTATAATCTATTCTGAATGTGGACTTGGAAATAGTTAACTGAAGTGGAAAAGCAGTTAGATAAGTGAATTTCAAGTTAAATGATTGGTTGGTGGGACACATAGGTTGAATTTAGTTGTAACTAAGTGATTTGAGTTGTAACAGAGTTGGAAGTGCAGTGGTGCATGAGTTGTGCAAGTTGTAAGTAGCCTAACTCAATTAAGTGAGTTAAACTCAATTGTGCTAGTTGTAACTGAAGATACACTAGTAAGAGATCAAGTGAATTAATTATTAATTAATTCACAATCAGTGGTCTCACGCGCAACTAAATATTTACTATTATTAACTGCATGCATGTCAGATCTAATGGAGCCCAATTGAGTTCTAGGTGAAAGGGAAGTAAACTACCAGTTGTGACATTATCCGCTTGCACCAATGCAAGCACACACACATTGGATGTGCCCATGAGGATTTTAGCTGTCAAAGCAGGCAAGAAGGCATCAATTCATGGATTACTTTCAGTAGGGATTGCGCAGTGGAGGCAGGCTGTTTGGAGACACTAAATTGAGCATGTGATTTGCCAATTTTTGTTTGACGGTGTGGGACAATTAGCTAATGTACTGAGAGCTCTTGTGATTGGAGTTTTGTATGTAATTGTTTCATGATCCATGATATAATATACAATAGAAGGTAGTGGGGTTTTTTAGTTGTAAGCTTTCCCCAGGAAATTATCTGTGTTGTGTGTGATTGATATTTCTTCATGATATTGTAATTGGCGATTGTGTTTTTAATTCCGAAAATATTTGTAGAAGCGATTTAGTGTTTAACTTTAGCATATTGTTAGATCGGGTGAATCCAAGACATACATGAATATTGTATAATTTATACATGGTATCAGAGCACAGGAAATTGCAGAAGTGAAGTAGGAGCTGAGTCTGTTGGTGGATAGAATTCGAATTTGCAGAAAGACTTTTTTGCTGCTACAGATGATTCAAGATCGAAATGGATTTCAATGGCTTGAGGTTAGAGTATGCACTCGAGAGCATCTAGAACTACATTTCTTGGAAGGGAAAGATGGAGGCGATACTCGAAGAAATTGGCTTGAAGGAATTCATTGAAAAATATGTTCCTAAGCCAGATGCTGCAGATGTTTCAAATCTTGATGCATGGCAAAAGAAAGTGGCAAAGGCAAGGAGGATCCTGTTGGAGGGAGTAGGAGACCACATTGTCTCAAGCCTCCATGGGAAAGCCACGCCATATGCTACGTGGAAGGCTTTGACAGATCTATTCCAAAGCAGCAACGACCATAGGAAATTTGCGCTCAAAGTTAAACTCAGGAAGATCAAGATGGAAAAGGGCAACACCAAAGTAAACCATTTAAATTAAAAGATGTTATGGATGTGGCAGGTCTGAAGAAAAATTTGGTCTCAGTCGCAATGTTGGAGGACAGAGGCTATGACATTGTTTTTAGTGATGGAAAATATTTCCTGCGACATAAGACAACGAGTCAAGCCAAGCAAGGAAACTTTTAAGGATGGAAGTTTGTCTTAAATCTTAGAAACCTTGGTGAATCTTACTAGTTCCTAGATGAAAACTATAATTTTTTTTGGCAATATTTTTGTATAAGTATTGAATATTGTAATGATATTTCTTTTCTATATAAAATATTGGAGATTTTTGGGATAAAATAATTTTATAATATAAAATTTGGGCGAACCATTTTTATAAAAAATGAAAATCGACGAATCTTATTTAAAAACAAAACATGGGAAATTAGCCCACCTACGAGTATTAGCCCCTGAAATTTTCCATGAAGCCAATAGGATAGGGATTCGAGTTAATAATCTCTAAAAGCTGGAGGTAGATGGATGCACTGCCATGATGGGTAAGGCAGAGAAAGTGGTGAGCTGGGATGAGGGTGAATTATGGCACAGACGATTGGGCCATCTTCATCATGGAGCCTTGAATGTCATGCAACAAATATCTACTGGAATTATAATGGGAACACTTGCTTAGTTATATCAGTGCAAGGGTTGCACCACAGGGAAGTATGTAAAGCCCACCTTTGATGAGAAGGAGAACTGTGCTTCGGGGATCCTTGAGAGAGTTCAAATAGATGTGTGTGGACCATTCTCGGTTGCTTCAACAACAAAAGATAAGTACTATGTAATATTTGTTGATGACTTTTCTCGTAAATGCTGAATCTTCTTCATGCATAAGAAATATCAAACATTATCTAAGTTATATGAGTTTAAGGCATTGGTGGAGAAAGAGTCGGGGAAGCAAGTGAAGGCTCTTAGGAGCAATAATAGTGGAGAATACATCTCTAAAGAATTCAAGAACTTCTGCAGCAAAGAAGGAATTTGAAGAGAACTCATAGCCCCTCATAACCCACAAAAAAATGGGGTCCCGGAGAGGAAGAACATAATGATCGTGGGTGCAACATGAGCGATGTTGCATGTTCAGGGCCTACTAATGCATTTGTTGGAGAAAACATGAAACAATGCGGTTTATGTGTAAAACCGTTGTCCTCATAGAGTACTTGGCATGAGTACACCTGAAGAAGCTTTCAATGGTAAGAAACTGAATGTTTCACACTTTAAGATTTTTGGCTCATCTGTTTATGTGCATGTGACCAAGGACGCCAGGAAGAAGCTGGAGCCGAATGCTGAAGTTGGGATTTTTGTGGGGTACATAGAAACGCCCCATAATTATCATGTGTATTTTCAAAACAACAGAATGACTGTTATGCGATGGGATATAAAATTTGATGACGGGAAAGCCATGCGTATGTCGCTTGAGAGGGAGATGGACTTGCATGCGGAGGAGGAACTGCTGGTTCCCAAAGATAAGTCTCTAAATGTGGATCATCTACAGGAGGAGGTTCATGGAGTGGAGGAAACCACTCATGCAGAGCCATCTATCAGAAATGGCAGAAGGCGCACCACGGAAGCTGATAGGCTGAGACTTGATACTGCATAGAATGTAGGAGCCCCTACTTCACAACACAGACATAGACAGTCTCCTGGTTGATTTAATGGATACATGGCTCTCATGAGAAAATGTGTTGTGACTGAACCATATTCCTTTCAGGAAGCAGTGCAACAACCTACTTGGGTTGATGCAATGGTGGAGGAGTATGATTCCATTGTCGAAAACATTTCTTGGGAAATTGTTCCAAGACCGGTTGATAAATTAGTGGTAGGTTCGAGATGGATCTACAAGGTAAAGCAAGCTGCTGATGGGAGTGTGGATAAATACAAGGCCAGATTTGTGGTTCGGGGTTTCTTAGAGATCAGATAGATTATGATGAGATTTTTGTACCTATCGTAAGGTACTCTTCCATAAGGACAATCCTTGCACTCTCAGCACAGATGGGCTGGCGCATTCATCAGATGAATGTGAAAACTGTGTTTCTCAATGGGATCATTGAGGAAGAGGCGTGCATAGAGCAGCTTGAAGGTTTCGAGATCTTCAACAGTGAGTCACATGTGTGCCGACTCAAAAGAGTGATGTATGGGCTGAAGCAAGCACCTCGTGCTTGGTACACTCGGATAGACAACTATTTCACTGGACTGGGCTTCACCAAAAGTGAAGCAGATGCAAACCTGTACCAAATTGTGGTGGAGGGTAATATTTTAATCATTTTTCTTTATGTTGATGATTTAATATGACTGGTGATGAGCAGTTGATACACTCATGCAAGGAGGATCTTGCAAGGGAGTTCGAAATGAAGGATTTGGGCCTCCTTCATTATTTCCTTGGATTGGAAAATGACAGCGATATGGTGAAATTTTTGTGTCTCAAGGAAAGTATGCAAAGAAAATACTGGGTAAGTTTAATATGGAGGGATGAAAAACCATGGATACTCCTCTTCCAGGAAACTATAGAAAAGAGGATGCTACTTCTGGAGAGGTAGTGGATGCTACTGTCTATCCACAATTAGTGGGTTCGCTAATGTATCTAGTGAACACGAGACCAGAAATTTGCTATGCGGTTAACCAGCTGAGTCAAGTTATGGTTAAGCCTACCAAGGTCTTTTGGAAGGTAGGGAAGCATGTCCTGAGGTACCTGAGGGGCACATTAGAGTATGGTCTATGGTACAGACAGACAGATGGAGTGAAGTTGCATGGCTTCACGGTTGCAGATTGGGCTGGAAGTCCAATGGACAAAAAGAGCACATCAGGGGGGATCTTTAACATTGGATCTACAGTTGTTTCTTGGTACAACATGAAGCAGAGATCTGTGGCACTCAGTTCAGCAGAAGCAGAATACATGGAAGCGAGTCAAGTTGCATGTGAGGCTATCTGGATGAGAAATATCTTGGTTGGATTGTTTGGTTCTCATATGGATTTGACAATGATTCATTGTGATAATCAGAGTTGCATTAAAATGTCGATTAATCATGTGTTTCATGATAGATCCAAGCATATAGATACCTGGTACCATCATCTCAGATATTGTGTGCAGAGGAGAATTGGTACCATCATCAATGAAAATAATATTCAGATTGATGGCCACCTCTATATGGTTGGCTAGCATTATGCCCACCCTGAGACTGTTGAGAACCAGAATGACCACCGATTGGTTGAGAACCAACATGACCACCCATTGATTGGCCTCCGGGGGAATTCATATCACCACCCTCACGAAATTGGCCACCACCTATTGATGGGCCTCCAGGGGAATCTGTACCACCACTAACCTCACACGACGAGAGGGAAGCTTCATAAAAAATTGTGAATTTATAATCAATTCAAAAATACATTCATACATATAAATACATGTACATACGATTGATTAAATTGCGTGTACCATAACACGATTGCGTTAACCATGGCCATGCCCCATTGAAGGAGTAGATAATCTTGTCCTAACTCCTAAAAAATAAAAAATGAATTAGTAAAAACTAATTTAACTCACAAAATTGATAAAAAATCAATTCCATATGTATACATGTATGTACATGGGGATAATATATATATATATATATATATATATATATATATATATATATATATATATATATATATATATAGTCAATAAAAAAATTAATTCCACATTATACACACATGTATGTATGGAAATAAGAGTATATATTCAAATGTCATTTAAAAACATGCACATTTAATATAAATACCATGAACACCCCTCGATCCATAATCCCCCTCTCTCGTAGAGGCATTGGATTCTATTGATCTTCGCCTTTCATCCTCCATGATATATATGGATATCTACAATGGACATTTACAATTATTTTTAAATTACTACTTAAAATAAATTCAAAATATTTCAAAAAATTAATGTAATTTAGTACACAAATTATGTAAAACACAACTTTCAAAGCACAAATTGATGTGTGAAACTCAATTTAAACAAAAAATTGTTGAAGTTCTCACAATTTAATTTTATAAAAATGTGAAGTTCACCAAGTTGCACTTACATGGTGGGAGCACACTTGGTATATAATTGAAAAAAACACATGGCCATTAAAAATGACACATTTATAAGTAAAAAACACATACATATCAAAGATATGTTACAATGTCCATCAATAAATTTTGAAGGAGAGTGTCTCAACACTAATTCATCTTTGAGAGATGAATCTTGAATTTCTATTGCCCCGTATAATGCTAATTCATATTTGACAGATGAATCTTGAATTGACGTTGCCCCACACAATAGATCACCGGGCATCTTATTAACATTTGCACAATTTCTTATACTAAAAAATTGAAATTGTCTAACAATATTGTTTGATTTTCCATGCAGTTGTTTTAGCCTCTCATTCTTAACTTGGTACACGTATTTCATCTAGTTGCACACAAATTAAAAATTGGTGAAAACTACAATTCCATTTGATCCATACTCCCTAGCTATTCCCAAGCCTTCTATCAATGCAATATAATATGCTTCGTTGTTAGTTGTTCTTCCTAGTATATTCATTTTCCTTTGGAGGACCTTGTTTGTCACAATATTGCAAAGCACATATGTAATCACTTCTTTCCCTGGATTATAATAGCAAGAAACATCTATGCATAGTGTCCATTTTTCAAACATATATAGTGGGTTTTTTTATCCATGAAAAATAAAACAAATTCAATAAAATATATTAAATTAACATTTATTGAAAATGCATGGGAGAAATGACATGTACATGGTTTTCCTTAAAGTTTATGGTTGAAATTAAATGTACATGGTTCCAAAAAACATTAGCAAATACCTTAAATTTTATGAGAGAAATGGAATGTACATGGTTTCCAAAAACACTAGCATTTGCCTTATTGAAAATACCTTAAATTCCATTCCTTATTGCAAATGCCTTAAATTTTATTGCAAATTCCTTAAATTTTATGGTTGAAATGACATGTACATGGTTGGGATGAATGGCATGTACATGGTTCCCAAAAACACTAGCAAATGCCAGCCTTAAATTTTATGAGAGAAATGGCATGTACATGGTTGGGATAAATGACATATAAAGTAAAATTTGCCTTGAAGTTTATGGGAGAAATGACATATAAATGACATGTACATGGTTCCAAAAACACTAGCAAATGCCTTAAAGTTTGTGGGAGAATTGACATGTACATGGGTATCCTTAAAGTTTGCCTTGATTTTATGGGAGAAATGGGAGAAATGACATGTACTTGGTTATCCTTAAAGTTTGTCTCAAAGTTTATGGGAGAAATGACACAGAAATTACATGTACATGGTTCCAAAAACACTAGCAAATGCCTATGGGAGAACTGACATAGAAATGACATGTGCATGGTTCCAAAAACACTAGCAAATGCCTTAAAGTTTATGGGAGGAATGACGTGTACATGGTTATCCTTAAAGTTTGCCTTGAGTTTATGGGAGAAATGATGTGTACATGGTTATCCTTAAAGTTTGCCTTAAATTTTATGGGAGAAATGACATAGAAATGACATGTACATGGTTCCAAAAATACTAGCAAATGCCGTAAAGTTTATGGGAGAAAGGAGAAATGACATGTACATGATTTGCCTTAAAGTTTTCCTTGCGTTTATGGGAGAAATTACATATACATGGTTTGCCTTAAAGTTTATGGGAAAAATAACATAGAAATGACATGTAAATGGTTCCGAAAACACTAGCAAATGCCTTAAAGTAAAGTTTGCCTTAAATTTTATGGGAGAAATGACATAGAAATGACATGTACATGGTTCTAAAAACACTAGAAAATGCCTTAAAGTTTATGGGAGAAATGACATGTACATGGTTATCCTTAAAGTTTGCCTTGAGTTTATGGGAAAAATGGGAGAAATGACATGTACATGGTTATCCTTAAATTTTATGGGATAAATGACATAGAAATGACATGTACATGTGGTTCCAAAAACACTAGAAAAATCCTATGGGTGAAATGACATGTACATGTTTCCAAAAACACTAGCAACTGCCTTAAAGTTTATGGGAAAAATGACATGTACATGGTTATCCTTAAAGTTTGCCTTGAGTTTATGGGAGAAATGGGAGAAATGACATGTACATGGTTATCCTTAAAGTTTGCCTTAACGTTTATGGGAGAAATTCCATAGAAATGACATGTACATGGTTACCCTTAAAGTTTTCCATGAGTTTATGGGAGAAATAGGAGAAATGACATGTACATGGTTATCCTTAAAGTTCTAATTAAAATTTATGGGAGAAATGACATAGAAATGGCATGTACATGGTTCCAAAAACACTAGAAAATGTCTTAAAGTAAAGTTTTCCTTAAAGTTTATGGTAGAAATGACATGTACATAGCATTTTCCTTAAAAATATATTAAATTAAAGTTATGGTTTGCCTTAAATTTTATGGGAGAAATGACATGTACATGGTTTTCCTTAAGTTACAACCATGGAGTGATGTTGCCAATCGAGGATGAACATTATAAAACCGCAAAAGGAGTGGTCAGGGAAGAACTAGATGTATGATGAGCCAGAAGGGGATTGACAACTGAAAAATTTGGAGGATTTGTAGTCTTGATTCCTGGGAAGAAGGAGCAAAATTTCATGCCCTTCACTAGAATAGTTCCCAACATGAGTCTAACAATGAGAAATTACATAGTTATTGATTACTTCTTTGTAGTAGACTTCCCACACTCCCATTTTGTATTAGGGGTCCATTGGTTATATTCAATTGGGACACATACAATGAACTATCAGGAGTTGGAATTTGCATCTAAAAGGCTAGATGGTAAGAAGGTGATGTTGAGATGGATTCATTTGTACCTACTCAAGATTGTGACATCCAACAGAATGGAGGTGGATCTTCAACATGGGGATGTCATGTGGGCTATATAATGCCAAGTTATGGAGAAGAGACCAGTAGACTAACATAGAGAGTATCCTTCTAACATCATGGAATTATTGCAGAAACACCAAAAGGTTTTCAAAGATATACCACCAGGTTGGCCACCACATAAGGGATTCGAGCACATCATTGAATTACAGGAAGGGGTCCAAGTTGTCATTACTACCCTTTATCAACATCCCAAAGAATATAGGGATGTGATAGAGAAGGATATCCAAGAGATGTTTGCATTAGGACACATCTGTCCTAGCTCAAGTTCTTTCACCTAATCTGTAGTATTGGTCAAAAGGAAGGATGTGTCCCCAAGGATGTGTATAGACTATCGGGCACTGGAAAATAAGGCCATCAAGAATCAATATCCTATCCCTAGGATTGATGAGTTGATGGATGAGATGAAGGGAGAAAAGTACTTCGTGAACATTGATTTCCACTCAAGATATCACTAGATTAGATTCCAGAAACAGGACATCCTGAAGAGAACTTTTAGATGTCACTATGGGCACTACAAATTCTTGGTTATTTCCTTTAGGTTAACAAATGCCCTTGCTATATTTCCACCTTGTATGAACCATGTCTTCAAGAAGCAGATATGTAGATTCATGTTGGTATTATTTGATGACATACTAATTTACAGTCAGACATGAGAGGAGAATCTACAACATTTAGATGAGGTGTTGGGAATTTTAGAGTCACAAAAATTCTACGCCAAAATATCCAAAAGTGAGTTTGGCCTAACAAAGATGTTGTATCTAGGACACATGATCGAGGGTCAGGGGGTCTAAGTGCATCAAGTGAAGATTGAGTCCATTCCTATTTTCCCCCCTCTCAGGAATGTAACAGAGTTAAGGGGCTTCTTACGTATCCACACTTATTATAGAAGGTTTTTCAAAGGGTATTCATAGTTGGCGACCTTGCTTATCGATATCACTAAAATTGGGGCCTTTATATGGTCAGAGGTAGCACATGAATCATTCAAACAACTTCATAAAGTGATGATTTCATGCTCATTCCTATCCTTGTCAAACTTCTCACATTCATGTGTTTTGGAGTGTGATGCCTCTGGGGAAGGCATCAGTTGTTCTAACAAAGAGCCATCACCTAATTTCTTTTGAGAGTAGGAAGCTCAAATGTTATGAACGTACTTATTCTATCTATGATAAGGAGATGAGGTAAATTATGTATGCATTGTCCAACTTTCAACCATATTTGATGGGTAATAGGTTTAAGGTCAAAACATATCATAACAATTTTAGGTAGTTCCTATATTAGAAGGAGTTGAACGAGAGGCAATAGAAATGGGTAAGAAATATGCAAGCCTATGAATTCAAGATTGAATATGTAAAAGGAAAGAGAAACACGGTAGAAAATGCCTTATCTAGGAGACTGACTACATTTTCTCTCATAGACGTTAAAATAGATTGGAAGTCCCATATTTTGGTGGAATGCTCAAAGAACTAGATGGCTTGTGAGATCATTGATGGGCAGTCACTAGATGGACGATATTGGGTTTTCCATGTTATTATATATTATAAATACTGGATCTATTTAGTACCAGAGTCCCAACTGAAGGTTAAGAGTATGCAGGAAGTCTTGGCTTGGAAAATTTAGAACTGAACTGTGGAAGCTCGGACCTGTGGGGGATTTGATGTTTGATGACTTTGGAGGCTTTGATTTGAGTATAATTTCATATTAGAATCAGTGGCCAATGTATTGACCAACACTTTGAATCTATGGGAAAACTTGAAGATATATATGTGGCATAATTTTAATCTCTTGTTGAAGCATAAGTTGCAAACATCAGTTGGAAACTTGAAGCAGTGTTTGAGCATCATTTGAATGTATTTTGAGGCATCTTAGAAACATTTCTTAGAAAATTTTGAACCTGAAGAGATACTATCAAAGGATCATTTTAATACATTGTATAACTCTTGTAAAGTAATTTTTCTTGAATTTGACTAATTTGGATCTTAGAGGATTGGAGTCCTCACCCAAGATTGGAGTCTTGGGGAATTTTCTTAAGGTTATAGATTGAATCATGGTAAGGAGGATTAGATTACTCACCCAAAATCAGAGTCTTGTAAATTTTGTAAAGGTTGGAGCCTGAATCATTGTAAGGAGTCTGCATTATCATCTTGTTAATAAGATTATTTTTTTGTTTTTTTCTCTTATCTTCTAGTTCGTTTTGTGAAAAAATTTAACTAGCATAAATAAAATTTGAAAAAAATATTTATTCACCCCCCACCAATATTTCCAACAATTGCTATAAGATTCAGCTTCTTCAAAAGTAGCTTAACAACTAGAAGAAGGAATTTTGAATCACAATGGCTAGTAATGATGCAGGTAGATTTCCTCAATTTGATGGAACAATTTTCTCTTTCTAGAAAGTTAGGATGAAATTCTACTTGATATCTCTTGGAGTTGAAGTTTGGCAGCCTATCATAGATATATATAAGATCCTCTCTCCTCTTCCAACCAATCTAGATGGAAAAAAGGCATATATGGAAAATGCAAAGGCATTAAACATGATTTCAAGTGGTCTATTAGATTCAGAATTCACTAAAGTCATAAGCATTAAAACGGTTAAAGGGGTCATAAGCATTAAAACGGTTAAAGGGGTTTCAGACAAGCTCATTAGCATCTATGAAGGAGATGAAAAAGTTAAGAAGGCTAAACTCCAAACTTCTAGATGGCAGTTTGAAGGAATTAAAATGGATGAAGAAGAAAACATTGTTGGTTACTTTCACTAGGTAGATGAAGTTTTCAATTCTCTCAAAGGGCTTGGTGAAGATATTAAAGAGAAGTCAGTTGTGCAAAAAGTTTTGAGATCTCTCCTAGACCATTTTGATGCCAAAGTCAGTGCCATAAAAGAGTTGAAATACTTGGACACCTTATCAATGGATGAGCTTCATGGAATTTTGATTACATATGAAATGAGAACATTAAACTCAAATCACAAAGAAGAAACATCTAAGGCATTAAAAACATCAAGAAAAAGGAGGAAATGTAGTTGCACGAGTGATGACTCAGATGTTGAAATAGAATTGGCACAATTTGTGAAGAAGCTAAAGAAAGGATAAAAAATCAAAGGTAAGCACCCTCTAATTTGTTTTTAAAGTGGAAAATTAGGTTATTATCTTGTGAAGTGTTCTTCAAGGATGATAGTGATGATGAAGATGGACCAAAAAGAAGAACATTCAAGAAGAAAGGACCGAAAAAGAAAAATTTCTTCTACAAACAAGAAAGCGATGATTTTGGTGAAGATGGACATAAGCAAATATTATTCAAGAAGAAAGGTTCAAACAAAAGGAATTTCTTCTCCAAGCACTATAGAGATGATTTAGATGAAGAAGATGAGTATTCAGGAAGTAGTGAAGTACTATTCATGACATTTACAAATGATACTAATGAACTTGAAGGAGAAGAAGAAGGAAATGTGGATGAACTATTAATTAGTGCTATTAAATAAAATGAAAAACTAAGAAAAATTACCATCTCTCCCAAAATTGAAAAAGAAGAAGAAAAGAGGTTAGAATAAATCTTGAACAATAAGCTAAAGGAAAAAGAAGATATTTGCGAGAAATTGGAAGCTGAAGTTGTCTCTCTAAAGAAGGAACTGAATGAGGTCAACAAAAGTTTGAAATTTTCTCAAACCCTTGATGTTATCCTCAACATTCAAAGACCACAACATGAAAAACATAATTACCGATCAAACGAGGAATTTACCGATTACTCGTTTTTTTAAGATATAAAAAAAATCACTCGATTTTGAAAAGTGGTTATTCATAATACACCTTTTTTTAGCATATTTTTTGCAACTTAAATTTTCTTATGTATCAAGTATGGACACTTTTTTTAAATGTTAGTGATTTTCATGCTGAATTAATTCTTTTATGTTTTAATATATATTTGTATTTAATTATTGTTATATTTTTATTTATTTTTTGTTTTTTTCTTGTTTTAGTTTTTATGTTTTCAATGTTTTCATATTCTCAATATATTTGATTGGATATATATGTCAAAATAAAAATCATGTATAGGTAATTAGTGTAGGAGAACAATTTTTTGTTGATGGCGTACTTCCTTTGTGATCGATAGGATTGTAGAAACGACATTTTTATTTTTTTTGCGTAATATTCAATATGTTTATAAGTTTCAATTTATTAAATTCAAAAAAATACAGTTTATATATTAAATTATTAAGGTGAAAATGTGAAGTTGGTTTACAATTTTTTCCCTTGTTTGAGAAAAAAATATCATTTTTTTTCTGTTCTTCAACTTTTTGCAAGACAAAACAATTTTTTTGTTTAGAATTTCATTTCACGATAAAAAAAAACTTGTCAGAAATTTTATTAGCTTTCTATTAATTATTTTATGGAATTGTTTTATACACATTTGATATGTCATCTTAATATTTCTTTGAGTGTGTGTTCTTTAACAATCAAAGGATTCATAAAAAGGCATGTTCAAACATGTTGGTGTATTCTTTGAAAACTTTGTGCTTTTGAGAAAACAAATGTGTTACAACAATCTAGATAGAGTCTACTTCGGTTTCGTTATATTTACGAAACCAATTGATGCATATCATAATTACTAGAATATTTTTTGAACTAATCCAATATGAAAAAAATTCATATTTTTAATATGTTTTGGCTCGCACAAAATTTCTCAACATACTAGTTATAAACTAAAAATCTAAAAATGATAAATTCCAATAGAACTTATATAATTCTTTGTCTTGTGTCAGATGGAGGAAATGGCTACTGGGAGAACCATGACGGCTAGGGTTTACTACGCTGGACACCATGAAAGCAAGAAGCTGACCTTTCTCCGTTCCGCCACTGATGGGAAGAGGACTTGGACGCACGCATACACTACCTTGTCAGTCTGGCTAGAAGACATTTACGAAGGCACCATAGTCCCTTCCGTTGCCGCCATCCAACTCCCCTGTGTCCCTCTCGACCTTTCTCTAGGCCTGTTTCAAACACACATTCCCGCCATACTATTTTGCACTGGAAAATCTCCCATTGGCGGGGACCTGCTTCCCAGAACAGGGGATGGTTCTGGGTAGGCTCCAAAAATATCAGGAAAACTAGAGCTCGGAGGCAGCCAATGGATACTTGGCAGGTCTGGCCTCATAGACTGCGCCTATGAGGAGGACACGTCCACAAATCTCTGAGAAATTTTCCTGTAAGCTCTAGCCCACCTTTTGCAGAGTTTTCCTATCACGCAATGATCCCTAGTTTACAAAGGACTCTGCCTAAGATGACAGAGTTGATCCCCATCAATGGATATAAAAGCATCAAAGACAGTGAGGTAAGCTCCATTCGATTTCAGATTTTCATAATGCCCCCTGTGGGGAACAAATTTTTAAATTGGGCACATGAAAATGATGGGATTGTAAAACCGTAACACAATATTAGTCTTGCATCTGGATATCCCTGCCATTTGCAATATTTAATCTACTGTGGGCGATCTCTTCATGAATGCTGCTCAATTAAAGAGTATGACATAGGTCCAGAATTGACCATATATCTCAATCTGAGATTGAGAGGAGGCACAGTAGGACAACACAGCTCTCATGGTTTCGTGCGGGGAAACACATCTAAACCCGATAGCTCTAAAGGTCTCTCATACAGAAATATATTACAGGGGAAAAAAAGAGAATCTATACCAACTCAAGCAGTTGAGAACGCACCCAAGCCATATATAGTGGAGCAACTAAATTGTGTCCCAGAATTGAACATAGATATCCCAATGATTGAAGATCATCGAACCTCTTTTGAAGCCCAAGCAATAATCTGCAGATTTAACAGCTTCTGGCCCAAACCTATGGACCTCTTTCACTGGATATTGAGAAATTGGACCATGGATTGTGAAATACACCTCTGCTCAAAGGGTTCCTTCATTGTCAAGTTTTCATCCTCGGGAGCCAGAGATATCATCCTGAGAGATGGACCATTGTTCTGGGGATCTACAAGGATTTTCATCACTCCTTGGTTCCCGGATTTTGACGCAAACACTATGGAAGTGACCAGAATGCCGGTCTGGGTCCGGCTATACAACCTTCCCCTTAATTTTGGGAATGAAAGGGTTTTATAAGGCATAGGGAACATCATTGGGAAATACATTAAAACAGACACTCAACGCTTGGAGGAGAGGATCTACACCTTCGCACGAATCTGCATGGAGGTGGACCTCAGTAAAGGCCTTCCAGAAAGTATACAACTGAATCATAAAATACCAAAATGGAAGCAACACCTTGATTTCGAAAATACTGCATTCAGATGTAGAATATGTAAGAATATAGGTCATTTAAAAAACACATGCCCAGAAGCAAAAAGAGACAATAGGAAAAATAAAAAGTCAGGGAAAGCACCCAAGGGATGGCAATTTCCTTCAGAAGAACCAGAATAGGAGACAGAAGAAGAAGGGGATGTTGTCATACCTACAGAGAATAACTAGACTACTGCTGATCTGGTGACAAAAGAACAAGAGATGTAAGACCAATTTGACCTTACCTCCGAGGTTCAAACAATAATGGCCATTGGGGTACCAGATAGTGGTGGAAATAAAAGACAACATACATCAGATACCTCAGACTCCGATAAGGACAATGGCACAGTCATAGGAGATATACATCTCGCCCTTATCTCCGCCACGCCCACACAAGGTGCTTGGCGAAAGGTGGATAAGAAGAAAGGGAGAAAATCCTAGATTTCTCCCCATGTATTATATTTACTTGCAACTTTTTGGCTGTCTTGAATGACAATTTCCAGCACATGTAACATGTAATTTTGTTTTGATTAATAAAATTACGAATTTTTCCTTGGAAAAAAAAAACTAAAAATCTAAAAACTACCCATTACAGACGACAGACCAATGTAATGCACCATAATTTTTTCAAATTTTTTTACGGTGTATTTTGGAAGATACATAATTTTGATTTCACTGAATCATAATGACCTTCATAAAATGTTTGCACCCATTTTATTACAAAATTAGTTAAAATTAGTAAATATTTATGAAGTTCCATAAAAGTTATATTTCGTGAAAGTAGATTAAATTATGCAAATGCTTGTCTTGGTTCCGACAGCTAATTCATAAAGTTTCATGGAGTTTAATCATTCCAAATTTGAGGAAATTTGTTTAGTAACGAGCTGCTGCATAGTTGCAGACGTGTTAGTTCGGCCTAAATTTTAAAAAAGTTCGATTGAATTGTTTTTTGCCCCATCGGCCCGTTAATTCTAACGACACAAAATTTCAGCCGAAGTTTTTACAGAAGTTCGCTCGGAATTTTAATCGATTTTACGTCGGCTAGAAAATTCTATGAAGCCCCTCTAAAAAAACGTTTGGCAACTATATAAATAGCCAAAAACGGAATCATTATTTTCGCATAATTTCACACATTTCTTCATTTGCGCCGATTTTGCAAATGACTTTTTATGGGCTTAATTTTCAAAGGACTCTTTTTCGGCTTAATATTAAAAGGACATTTTTTGGAGGTATTTTTGAAATTGATATTTTTTTAGAGGCTTAAGTGGCTTAGTTTTCAAAGGACATTGTTTGGAAGTATTTTGTTCTTCAAGACATTTTTTTAGAGGTTTTTGGGCTCAATTTTCAAAAGACATTTTTTAGAGGTATTTTTTATAGTGCCATGTTTTAAGAGGTTGGGCTTAATTTTCAGTGGACATTTTTTGGAGATATTTTTTGAAGTGACATTTTTTTAAAGTGTTTTGGGTTGAAGTAAATATTTTATAATGATTTTTTAAAGTGATTTTCTATCTAACTTTTTTAGTGAAATTTTTTTGCACGACTTGGAAGGAAATATTGTAAGCTTCATTTCATTTTTAGAAGACATTTTTTTGGCAGAATTTTTAAAGTAAGTGTTTTGGGTTGAAGTATGTCTTTTGTGCAAAATTTTTAAAATGAGTTTTTTTTTTTAAATTAAATATTTTGTAATGCTTTTTTAAATTGATTTTTTGTCTAAATTTTTTGAGCTTCATACTCAATTATCATGGGAAATCGAAGGAATTTCAAGAGAAAATATGATCGAGCAAGAGACCCTGAGGAACGTAGAGAACAGGGGAGAAAATATCACGAAAAAGAGAGAAGAACGCTCAAATATTGAAAGGGAAAATACACCTCAACTAGAAGTTGAAGCAGGTATGTAAATGTAAATATTATAAATTCGATATTTAAAATTTGACCAGTGTATTGTGAAACTTAATTTTTATTTGATGAAATAATTGAAAAATATTTTGCAATGTAAAGAGAGAGATATTCCTCAAAACATTGATGATGAGATACAAAATTTTGAAAGAGATATTGAACCAATGATTGAAGGTGAAAATGTTGAAAGAAATTCAAGAGACGAAATTGAATCACCATGTATATATATATATATATATATATATATATATATATATATATATATATATATATATATATATATGTTGAATGTGTATTATTGAAATTATACATACTTATTAATTTAATTATTTATTGAATATGTAAACTTATTATGTACATTTAATTCTAATATGTACATATGAAATCAATATCGATGATGAGATGTTAGAAAATGTTGACACTCACACATATGGAGATAAAAAAGCTGACCATGTTATATGATATCGTGTTAATCGCATTATTGATTCATTCTTCAAAGATGAAACTGTGGCAGTTCAAGCCCAAATGTTGAAAAGTCTCTTAACATCAAGGACGACTTTATTGGGTGTTCGAAAATCAACAAAAGATTAAAAAATGAAGGAAAATGTGATACGAAATATAAATAGTGCTCTAAATTCAGTTATAATATCTAGAAAGAAAAGTGTTTCAGATGCACGTAGAGAAATACAAATGGAAGTGGTTTCATCAATTACTAAAGAGAATTGCTTGGTAAAATCTATGGCACGAGCATTAGGAACCTCACGAAAAAATTTGCACAAACATCAGAAATTTTGATTGAAAATAGATGTAAATGATGAACTCGCTTGTTGGGCAGCTATTTGTAGGCAACCATACAAAGATAGAGTTAGAGAAAATGTTAAAAAAATAATATATGAATATTGGATGAAAAATTCATGTGTTTCACCAAAAGAAAGGGATGTGATGCGAAGAAGAATAGCACAAAATTAGTACGAAGAACATGCAAAACATTTCTTAGGCACCACTCAGAAAGAGTGATTCAAAAATTTCAAAGAAGGAATCGTGAAATTGATGTCTCAATCAGTGCCTTTGTGCAACAAAAAACATGGTATGTTAAACCTATCACTGTACGAGACACTTGTTGTTGTCGTTATCATGTGCAATTTCAGTTATATTATGACACATTCCTTAATTTTGGTAAATTTTTTTGTAAAAATTCATCTCCTTCTTCCACTATCCATGATTTTGTATCTCAAATTCTATGTGGAAGAGAAGGCCATGAATTATTTTACCAAAAGAAATGTGTTGGTAATAAAAAATGCGATGATTGTGGAAATTTGTCTAAACTTCAAAAAAAATATCGTACTGATATAGATGATCAATCATTGTCCAACATAAAATTGAAAAGGAAGAGATATGAATATATCCATACATCAATTGGTTCAAGTAGTGCTACAAGTGCTAAAAGAATTGATTTATAAGAAGAAGAAAAAAATTGCGATAGATTTTTTGAGAAAGTTTGAGGCGGAAATTTATAAATACACCAAGCATTCCCATAGAGCTCGATGGTAGGACTTGCAATTCAAAAAATCCCTTGAAGTTTTTCCACCAGGGACCATTTTTTCAATAGTTGATTTTGCAGAAAACTACACATTTGTTCCAAAAAAAGAAATTCAGAGTGAATACTATCATTCTGACCAAGTCTCCATGCTTGTCCATATTCTATATAGACATGCTGAACAAAATGTTGATCATATAGAAAGCACTAGTGAAAATCGACATGTTATTAAAGAATATCACTTTTATATCAGTGACGATTGTACACATGATACATATTTTGTACAACACTGTTTTGAAAATATTTATGACTCCTTGAAAAGTTGTGGAATAAATTTCAATGAGCATTGGATATGGTCAGATGGATGTGCAGGTCAATTCAAATCTTCATGATCATTCTTTTGGTTGTGTCGTCTTCATATGAAATCCTACATTAAACATTGTTGGAATTTCTTTGAGACTGGTCATGGAAAAGGAGAACATGACGGTGCAGGGGCATGTATAAAATGAGCACTTCAAAGATATCAAATGGACCACTCTACAAATCGACTTGTCTCAGCTGAAGAAGTTGTTCAATGGTGCATCGCTGCACTAAGCCATGAGACTAACCGATCAAGGGAAGTACGAAGGTACATTCAATTGAATTTTTATTGGATTTCTAATTTTAAACAGTACATTTATCACAATAATTATCTTTGATGGTATTTTGATAACATATTTATATTCTTCTTTGAATTTTACATATAGGTTTTTTTGGCATATTGGGATCCAAGATGTAGATAGATCGATTGGAGATGACGTTGAAACAATAAAAGGTGCTCGAAAATTGCATTCAACTAAAGCAAAGTTGTCCAAAAATGTGTTTGCACTAGATAAAAGAAAATATTATTTTTTTTGTCATGTTTGCATAGACAACACATAATCCAATGATGTTTGTGAAAACAAAATGTATGTAAAAGATTGACAACATAGAGAACTAAATACAAAGGGGAAAATGTTCGTAGCAAGCTTTGAAGAAATTCAATAAGAGGAGACTACAATATCATCCGAAGGCGATTAAGTTTCTGATCTTGTTAGAGAAGGTAACATTTCAATTGTTTTCAAATGATAGAGATCTAGAAATAGATAATAAAATCAAGTACACATGTTAATTTTAAAGTTATTTTTTCATGTTAATTATGATCTAAATTTAAATACGTAAGTTTGTTTTATTGTGCAGAAGATGTTTTTGTTGTAGTTCAACCTACTATCAACAATGAAGATGTGAAGTATTATTTGATGCGTTGCACTGAACGAAAGATGAAATTATTGGAAAACTATGATGATAACGAGTTTACATATGACAGAGGGTCTATTATATTGAAAGGTTGTTTTTTCCAACAAACTCATCGAAGTGGGGATTTTTTTTACTTTCACGATTATGAACCTAATGGCATAAGTTGTCAATATAGTTACTTGGTGTGTGCAACAAACATAAATTTAATAGAAGTTCAATCAAAGAAAAAATCGAAAATTAAGAAATGGAAAATGTCAAAATCCGATCATGAATTGATGATTGAAGATGGCATTCCATTGGAATTTTTTTTATTGAACTGCCCAACAATTTCTTCTCTTTGGATTCGTTTTTTAGAACTTCTAGAACTCAACTAAACATTGAACTTCCTTTTTATGTTATATGTACAAATTTTTGCACATACATTGTTTTGGTACATGCACACGAGTAATTTATACACGTGTACACGTACACTTGTCTAGATTATCTGGTCTTAAACGATTTCATACATTTTCTGGTACAATTTGTCATAATGTCCTTATTGCAAAATGTACATATCTGTGTATCTAGCATAGTTGATATAATGCAAATTTTAAGTTGCACGATTTTGTTTTAGATGTGTTTGTTAAGTATATTATAATATTCATTCTTGAATGCAAAATGTGTGGTACGTGTTTTGTAATTTCCATTTTACTATCAACTGAAACTAGATTTTCTATATACATTAATGAAAAATGTTGTGTACTGGATATATGTTTTAATGCAATTTTAAAATTTTATGATTGTTTGACACATCTAAGAACCCCTATAATTTTATGATTGTTTTTAGATATATACATCGATATGTATTTTACTTCAATCATCTTTACATATATTCAAACATGTACTTCAATCGTTTTTATGTACATATAGTCATGTGAACTTTTTTTTGTTTGTAACTTGGGCTAAACTATATTAAAATCATGAAAAAATGTGCAAAGGAAATGGGCAGAGATGGCAAGCAGTGCTTAGCCTATCCCTGTCTAGGTAGTGTTCAAAATAAACCAAGTTTGGGGCTACCTCAAAGGACGAAACCAACCCCTTAAGAGTGTTTTCCAATCTTGTAATAAAAAATATTCAGTAGCCCATATAAAAACAAAAGAGCTGAAGTATATCTTGAGGTGACTTAAAACATAAATTAGCCTTGCTACTGAACATCATGGAGTTCATTCATCTTCGTCCGTCGCCTGGTCCTCTTCCTCTATCAGGCACCCGTATTCTCTAGTAATGGCTTCCTCCTCAGTTGTGGGAATTCAAGGAGACTTCAAAGGGGCCGCATGGATGATGGGAGCGACTGGGCACTCCGCATCGTAATCTCTGGTCCATACATCGTCCGAGTCCATAACCCAAATACCTATCTCCTCCATCATGGGCTCATAAACTGGAATGGGTTGGTTTTCCTGGGTAAAGGCTACACAGATTGCGGAATAGTGGATTTCCTGCAGCCTCTTCTACCCTTAGGCTTCTATGGAGGAAAAACAGTCTCCCCATGAATTCTTTAAATGCTTGAGGAGCCAACACCTCATGGCTATCAGATGTAGAGCCCTTGGTGGGCTCCAATCAGTAGTCGTGGCCACGGTGAGAGCGGCCTGAGAACACACCCCTATAGCTGCCTCTAATGGGCTTCTGAACCTGGCGCGGGGACATGGTATGGCTTTTGACCTGTACATTTTGTGATTGTTTTTAGGTATATACATCGATATGTATTGTACTTCAATCATTTTTCCATATATTCAAACATGTACTTCAATCATTTTTATTTACCTATATTCATGTGAACTTAAATATGTATTTAACCATCTATGATAGTTTTAAATGACATGTATGATCATGCAAAATACATACTTAACTATCACCTAAATAATATATGTACATCCTAAAATATATATGTTCAAATGCATAACATGTACCAATGTATGTGTTAAATGTAATTTGAAATTTCCATCTAGATTCATTTTATATTTAACAAATAAAATGACAACTTGAGTTTTAAGAACAAAACATTATATCACAACATGCGATCACATGCGAAATGTAGTTCAACTATCCAAAATATACACATGTACATGTGTAAATTGTAATTTGACATTTCCATCTAGATTCATTTTGTATTTAACAAATATAATGCCAAATTCATTTTATATTTAACAAATATAATGATAACCTGAGTTTTAAAAACAAAACATTATATCACAACATGTGATCACATGCCAAATGTAGTTCAAATATCCAAAATATACACATGTATACATGGTTTGTAATTCGAAATTTCGATCTAGAGATTCATTTTATATTTAACATTTAAAAAATGACAACTTGAGTTTTAAAAACAAAACATTATATCACAACATGTGATCACATGCCAAATGTAGTTCAACCATCCAAAATATACACATTGTGAAAATGTAATTTGAAATTTCCATCTAGAGATTATTTTATATTTAACAAATAAAATGACAACTTGAATTTTAAAAACAAAACATTATATCACAACATGTGATCACATGCCAAATGTAGTCCAACTATCCAAAATACACACATGTATACATGGTTTGTAATTCGAAATTTCCATCTAGAGATTCATTTTATATTTTACATTTATAAAATGACAACTTGAGTTTTAAAAACAAAAAATTATATCACAACATGTGATCACATGCCAAATGTATTTCAACCATCCAAAATACACTCATTATGAAAATGTAATTTAAAATTTCCATCTAGAGATTCATTTTATATTTAACAAATAAAATGACAACTTGCGTTTTAAAAAGAAAACATTATATCATAACATGTGATCACCTGCCAAATGTAGTTCAATTATATAAAATATGTACACATGTATACATGTTTTGTAATTGAAATTTCATCTGAGATTCATTTTATATTAACATTACCTAAAATGAAAACCAGGTTAAAGCAAATTCATATCCATGACATATGATCACCTTGCATAATCGTCCAATCCTTACCATTATACCATTGTGAAAATGTAATTTAAATTTCCATCTAGAGATTCATTTATATTTGACAATTGAAATGACAGCAGTTTAAAAAAAAGAAACATTATATTCAGCGCCACTTCACCTGTAAAATCAAGTTAGTGTCAAAATATGTACACATGTATACTTGTTTTGTAATTTGAAATTTCCATCTAGAGATTCATTTTATTTTTAACAAATAAAATGACAACTTGAGTTTTAAAAACAAAACATTATATCACAACATGTGATCACATGTCAAATGTAGTTCAACTATCCAAAATATACACATTGTGAAAATTTAATTTGAAATTTCCATCTAGAGATCATTTTATATTTAACAAATAAAATAACAACTTAAATTTTAAAAACAAAACATTATATCACAACACATGATCACATGCCAAATTTAGTTCAACTAACCAAAATATACACATGTATGTGTTTTGTAATTTTAAATTTCCATTTAGATTCATCTTATATTTAACAAATAAAATGACAACTTGAGTTTTAAAAACAAAACATCTTGAGTTTTAAAAACAAAACATTATATATCACAACATGTGATCACATGCCAAATGTAACTATCCAAAATTTAAAATCATTCTTGATAAAAGTAAATGTAGTTTCAAACTATATCCAAACAGTAAAATATGTCCAAAATTTGTATCACATGAACAATAAAAGTAAATATATATAGTGTTACAAGTATCAAGTTATATAGAAAAGTAAATATGACTGCATAGATAAGAATATATATAGAAAAGTAAATTTAAGACTAGATCTATCAAAATAAAATGTTGCACACATGTGCATCATCAATCAAATACAGATGGATGTGTCTCTGCCAGCAACATCTTGAGCCTCGTGCTATCCTCTGAAGAATGGGGAACCTGTACACAATGTGTACAAACATTAAAATTTAATGTTTTAAAATTGAATGAGAATGTAGAACTTCATGTAAAAAAAAAAAATGAAAAAAAAAAGTCATGCAATACCTCATGTGGTTCCCTCTCCATTGTCCTTTGTTGTTCGTCCATTAAAACATCCTCCATAGTAACATCTTCCATAGTAAACTATACAATATACATGTACAAGTATATATATATATATATATATATATATATATATATATATATATTAAAAAATTTCAAATGAAAATGCATATAAAATAATTTTCAATAATATTAAAAACAAAGTTAGACAACTTTTCAAATGGTGTGGATGTTCCTATCTCCATCATACACTCCATTGCTAGAGCCCTTGGAGAACGGAAATCATCTCCAAAAACCTAAAATCTTAAAATTTTAAAACTATAAAATAACTCCAGATCGAGATCTCATTCTATAATAAAACTTTTGAACTTCAATTTATAACTTAAACATATAAGTGAAAAATTGAATACTTGTGATGGTGGATTGGGCACATCTCCTAAGGGTGGTTCCGAAAGAAAATCTCTAGAAACCTAAAATTCAAAAAAATTAAAACAGTAAAATAACTCAAGATTTAGATCTCATTTTTTAATGGAACTTTTGAACTACAATATATAACTTAAAAACATATTTAAGTGAAAAATTGTTCATACTTGTGATGGTGGATTTGGAACATCTCCTAAGGAAGAAGAAGGTACCTCCATCACAAAAACATTGGACGGAATCAGAATCTGTTAACATTTAATTATATACATGTACATGTGTAAACAATTATTTATTTTAAAAATATGTCATCATGTTTCGATATATAATAATAGATTAAAATAATTTTACGTCATCATGTCTAATTAAAAAACACTAACATGTGCCAACATATCATATTGATGGTGAGAACCATCTTGATTATGTGAACCTGAAGCTTTGACCGTAATATTAACATCTTCATTCATCAAGCATGAGAAACGCAAATGGTGTTTACATATATGATACATTCTTGTTAGATTAACATATACAAATAAATGTATGTATATGTTTTATTACAAATTGTACATGTGTTAAAATAGTCACTCTAACCATTAATACACACTGATCCCATGTCCTCTTCCTCTTGAATAATTAGGTCCTTCCAACCATTGCGACAATTCTTTGCATATATTCTGAGATCTTCAACACTCATGTTGTCAATCTCATCATCTGTATGATACACAAAATTAGCACGTGCATTTTCTCGTTCTCTTTGTCGATTCATACAAACATCAATTCCACCAAATCCACTCTGAACATTTTCAATGATGACATCCCTTGCTTCTCGACTAATTTGAGAAGTGGCGTCCATCTCTGACTACAAAGTTTCCACACGAAGAGGTCGACTAATCAATGGTGGTGTTAGCACCCAATCTGAACGTCAGGCTGAAAAAGGAAAATCAGGGTAACAACTAAACCACGCTCAGCCTTGTAGCTAGTCCTACAAGGACAAGAGAGGGCTCTCTCCGTAGAATAGATATCCAATAACACAATAATGAACTGATTTTAGGCTAGGTATATAAATGTGAAAGAGGTTTTGATAAATGACTGAATTTTCAGGGATGTATGGGACAAAAGGACAATATGAAACGAGGAATTAAATCAAAGACACAGAGTATTTCATGGGGCAAGATAGGCAGGAGGTTTAGTAATCAAGTTGAAATAAGATGGAGTGGAAAGACTGTTGAGAAGCTGAAAAGGGAATAATAAATGAATCCTTTTCAAACAGAAGAAAACACATAGAGTATGAATGATTTCCCAAGGCAGAGCATATAAAATGGATTCTACCTTTCTAACTTGAAAACATTCAACTGGAAATGTTTATGAATGAATGTTGCAACATAACAATGTACATATGAAACACAAAGGAGAGACATATGCTAAAACTCATACCACATGAATCCCACAAATCAGAGTTGCATCACTTTATTAATTCCCTGCCAAACTGTACAACAGAGCATAGAGCTCACTGCCACACTTTTCCCCTACTTCTGACTTTTCAGACCTCAGATTTTCAGCCCTTTACAAATGATTAGCATTTACAATAAATAGCCAGATTTTGTGGGAATATAGATCGATGGAAAGGGGAGAAATCATAACTGAAGATGGAAAACCAAGAGCCAATAATCTCTACGTAAAGGAAGAGTTGCGTTACATCTGGTTAGTGAGAAGGTGAAACATTTTAACGTAGATCTCTTTACCACGTAACTGCAGATGTGATTGTTACGAATTTGGGTCTCGGCCTCTGACTTTTCGCTTTCCATTTTCCGTTTGAAGAAAACTGACTTTTTATAATTTGCTTGTTTGAAACATAAATGAAATGAAATTACGCCTTTCGTGAAGCGAAAAATGTATTTTAAATGGGAAAAGGGAAGGGAGAGGCAGTGGGGTCCGCATCGCAATCGAGATCGGGGGTTGAACGTTGTTGAAAAAAAACCCAAAAAGTTCCGATGCGATTAGCCTGGGTCGGATGGGGCAATATACAATGGAGCGAGGAAATCCATTAAGAGTAAACAAAAAATGATTTCTCACTTTGTATAAAAGGAAGGAATGATTGTATTAGAAGGGCGGAGGGCTTAAGGTGGGGCCAGGGATTATCATCGCAATCGCATCGGAGGTGGGGCGGGCGCATCACAATATATACTTTCGATGCGATTAGATTAAACCATAGAAATCTTTTAAAAATGTAATAAAATGCGATTTGGGGACTTACAAAGGGGAAAGGGCCTTTGGTAATACAAATGGGTGGAGGATTTAAATGGTGGGGCCCAAGGTGCCAATCGCAATCGGAAGCGGGATCGGGAGCGGAAGAAATAGTTTATGGGCACGAAGGATATCGCCGATTGCGATGAGCGATCAATCGCATCGGAGATCGGGAGGTGGGACGTGTTTGAAAGCACCATACAAAAGTTCCGATGCGATGGAGTACTTTAAAAACCTTTGAAAATCCTTTTATTTCTTTCACAAAGGGAGAAAGGTTTTTTTATTTGAATGGGGTGGAAGTACTGTATGGTGGGCCCAAGGGGTCAATCACAATCACAATATCGGAGTGGAGCGGGGGTAATCGCATCGGAAGAAATGGATTTGCGATGCGATCAGAGAAGGGGGCGCGATCAATCGCATCAGAGTAATCGGAAAGGGACTTGCGATGATGCGATCAGGTAATAAGAGGAGGGGCGCGATCGGAAGATCGGAGGAAGTGATGTGATCGGGAGATCGGAGTAGGATTTGCGATTAATCGCATCAGAGGAAGATGCGATTAATGGATCAGAAGTTGTTGTGATTGGCGGATCTTTGCGATTGCGATGAAAGGTGGGATATATATAATATAAATTTTGGACTTTTAAAATGTTTACCATAAGGTTTTTTCAACGGGAATGGAGGGGAAGTGGTTATGAGGGTGGGGACTTTATAATATAAAGTTTTTTTTATTATAAAGTTCTACGGGAAATGGAGGGGAAGTGGTCTGGAATCAGATTTAATATAATAATGTGATTTATAATCAGAAAGGGGGAAAAGGGATTTTATTAAAGAAATATAAAACTTTAATAAAACAAAGTTTAAGGAAAAATGGGAAATAGGGGGTATATGAGGGTATAAGGACTTTTACTTCACTTAAGCATAAATTTCAATCTAGAAGTCAGTTTTGAGAGTGTAGTATACCATTGGAAAGCTCTTTCCGGGATCTTTCTGCTGGATCTACTTGGAAAATTATTTGATGCTAAACATGCTATGAAAAACTTCTCTGAAAGGCAGAGTGATGATATTGTCGGAGATGACAGCTTCTAAATTGTGTCTGAAAGGCAAAGTATTATGTTTTCATCTCAAAACATGGTTTTGAGGTGAAAATCACATCAAACTGAATAAATGATATCTCTGATCTTCCTGGTGCTATAATTTTGAGTTTATTGACTTCCTCAGGACCTTGCTGATCTTTATTGACACTTGACTCATTAATTTGACTATGGTGAGACCTTAGAGACTAATGAGACCCATCCTATGACCTATTGATATGATTTTGAGAATGAAAGTGACTAATGACTGAAGACCATAGGGAGGAAAATCAACAAGTACCTCATGAGGGAAAACTGATAAAATTTACTACCATCAATGAATCCATGACCTAGCGGAACGGTGAAATTTATTCGGTATGAGACTCCTAATATGCAAATTCAAAAGAGAAATTTTGATCACTGATGGTAGTATGACTATATTGACACTAACAGGTGGCTCGGGGCGAGGCAACTCAACATCATGCTTAGCGCCCCTATGGTCACATAATCGACTTTTCCCAGGACCAAAAAATTCAGGGGGAAGGTCATTATAATTAGGTTTCATTCCCAAAAATAATTCTGCATAAAATAATTTTGCAAAATAAAGAGGAACCTCGTCGTTCCATGGTAGTCTTCCATAGGCAGCAAGTTGCTTATCATACAAATGGACATCTATATCAGGGTGCTTGAAATATTTCACATTTAGCATCTTTATTTTTGGTCATTCTTTGAAATTAAACATAGACTTGGCCATTTCTTTGGTAACTCTTTGTTTAACAACCTCCCATGTATCGGGACCCATCACTGTTTCCTTTCTTTTTCTCATCACTTCTACAAAAGTATCAGTGGTTAGCCCAAGCATTTTGTACACATCTACAAGTCTTCTTAAAGAGTTAGTAACTATTTCTAAGCTTTCTCGACTCTCAGTAGGGAGATTCAAAGACACAATATCTTTCTTCAATTTTGAATAAAGATGTTGACACCTTTGTAATGTTGATTTTTGGATGTTTGTTTCCCAAGGTATATCGGAAATGTCAGATTGATAAGTCGTGGTTGGTGTAAAACCTTCTTCTTGAATAACGCCTTCTGTCCTATGTCTTTTTTGAGCAAGATTTTCACCCTCTGCATCAATATAAAAATTTTGTATAAATAAAAAAACATGTGAACAAATTTGTATAAATTGAATGAAAATAATATTCAGATTTATAGAGGTGTGGTTGGCCATCATCATACCCAACCTGAGACTGTTGAGAACCAGAATGACCACCGATTGGTTGAGAACCGACACGACCACCCATTGATTGGCCTTCAGGGGAATGCATATCACCACCCTCACACAATTGGCCACCACCTATTGATGGGCCTCCAGGGGAATGTGTACCACCACCAACCTCACACGACGAGAGGAAAGCTTCATAAAAAAATATGAATTTATAATCAATTAAAAAATACATTCATACATATAAATACATGTACATACGATTGATTAAATTGCGTGTACCATACCGTGATTGCATGAACCATAGCCATGCCCCATTGATAGATTAGATAATCTTGTCCTGCTAACTCCTAAAAAATAAAAAGAAATTTAGTAAAAACTAATTTAACTCACAAAATTGATAAAAAAATCTATTCCATATGTATACATGTATGTACATGGGGATAATATATATATATATATATAGTCAATAAAAAAATTAATTCCACATGTATACATGCATGTATGTATGGAGATAAGAGTATATATTCAAATGTCATTTAAAAATATGCACATTTAATATAAATACCATGAACATCACTCGATCCATAATCCTCCTCTCTCGTATAAGCATGAGATTCTATTAATCTTCGCCTTTCATCCTCTATGATATATATGGATATCTACAGTGGAAATTTACAATTATTTTTAAATTACTATTTAAAATAAATTTAGAAGATTTCAAAAAATTAATGTAATATAGTACAAAAATTATGTAAAACACAACTTTCAAAGCACAAATTGATGTGTGAAACTCAATTTAAACAAAAATTTGTTGAAGTCCTCACATTTTAATTTTACAAAAATGTGAAGTTCACCAAGTTGCGCTTACATGTGGGAGCACACTTGGTATATAATTGAAAAAAGCACATGGCCATTAAAAATGACGCATTTATAAGTAAAAAATACACACATATCAAAGATATGTTACAATGTTCATCAATAAATTTTGAAGGAGAGTGTCTCAACACTAATTCATCTTTGAGAGATGAATCTTGAATTTGCATTGCCCCGTATAGTTCTAATTCATATATTAATTCATCTTTGACAGATGAATCTTGAATTGGCATTTCCCCACACAATAGATCACCAGACATCTTATTAACATTTGCACAATGTATTATACTAGAAAATTGAAACTGTCCAACAATATTGTTTGATTTTCCATGTAGTTGTTTTAGCCTCTCCTTCTTAACTTGGTACACGTATTTCATCTGGTTGCACACAAGTTCAGAATTGGTGAAAAATATAATTCCGTTTGATTGATACTCCCTAGATGCTCCCAAGCCTTCTATCAATGCAATATAATATGCCTAGTTGTTTGTTGTTCTTCCTAGTATATTCATTTTCCTTTGGAGGAACTTGTTAGTCACAATATTGCAAAGCACATATGTAATCACTTCTTTCCCTAGATTAGGATAACATCTATGAATAATTTCCATTTTTCAACCATATATAGTGGATTTTTTTATCCCTGAAAAAAAAACAAATTCAATAAAATGTATTAAATTAACATTTATTGAAAATTGTTAGATGATCCAAAATAAATATTATCATAGGATATAAAGTTTGAATAAAATAATTATTAATTTAAGATATTAAATTAATAATTATTCTAGAATATTTAATAAATCTTTGAGATATTTAAAAATAGAAATTTGTTATTAAAAATTATGACTCTAGAAAAGAGTCGTTTCCTAGGCTCTAAGTTAGGAGTAAAGTTAGTAGAATGATTAGAAGCTCATTTATTGTAAATGGACACTTGTTTATTTTCCAAGTGATCCATAACTAGATTAAGTTAGAACATAGAGCTTATAAATAGGTTAGTTTCCTATTTTCATTGTAGTGTGTAATGAGAGAATGTGAGAGTGTGAGTTTACGTGTGTAAACTCCTGTAATTTGCTATGTAATCTTTTTGCATGATCAATAAAGTTATGTGTCTGAGGACACTTCTGCATTTACAAAAATGCATGGGAGAAATGACATGTACATGGTTTGCCTTAAAGTTTGTGGGTGAAATTACATGTACATGGTTCCCAAAAACAATAGCAAATGCCTTAAAGTTTATGAGAGAAATGGCATGTGCATGGTTTCCAAAAACACTAGCATTTTCCTTATTGCAAATGCCTTAAATTCTATTCTTTATTGCAAATGCCTTAAATTTTATGGGAGAAATGGCATGTACATGGTTTGGATAAATGACATGTACATGGTTCCCAAAAACACTAGCAAATGCCAGCCTTAAATTTTATGGGAGAAATGGCATGTACATGTTTGGGAGAAATGACATGTAAAGTAAATTTTGCATTAACGTTTTTGGGAGAAATGACATAGAATTTACATGTACATGGTTCCAAAAACACTAGAAAATGCCTTAAATTTTATGGGATAAATGACATGTACATGGTTATCCTTAAATTTTGCCTTGAGTTTATGGGAGAAATGGGAGAAATGACATTTACATGATTATCCTTAAAGTTTGTCTTAAATTTTATGGGAGAAATGACATAGAAATTACATGTACATGGTTCCAAAAACACTAGCAAATGCCTATGGGAGAAATGACATAGAAATGACATGTGCATGGTTCCAAAAACACTAGCAAATGCCTTAAAGTTTATGGGAGGAATGACATGTACATGGTTATTCATAAAGTTTGCCTTGAGTTTATGAAAGAAATGGGAGAAATGACATGTACATGGTTATCCTTAAAATTTGCCTTAAAGTTTATGGGAGAAATGACGTAGAAATGACATGTACATGGTTCCAAAAACACTAGAAAATGCCTTAAAGTTTATGGGAGAAAGGATAAATGACATGTACATGATTTTTCTTAAATTTTTCCTTAAATTTTGCCTTGAGTTTATGGGAGAAAGCCTTGAGTTTATGGGAGAAATGACATGTACATGGTTTGCCTTAAATTTTTCCTTAAAGTTTATGGGAGAAATAACATAGAAATGACATGTACATGGTTCCAAAAACACTAGAAAATGCCTTAAAGTAAATTTTGCCTCAAATTTTATGGGAGAAATGACATAGAAATAGCATGTACATGGTTCCAAAAACACTAGCAAATACCTTAAAGTTTATTGGAGAAATTACATGTACATGATTATCCTTAAAGTTGGCCTTAAATTTTATGGGAGAAATGACATGTACATGTGATTCCAAAAACACTAGCAAATGACTATGGGAGAAATGACATAGAAATGACATGTACATGGTTCCAAAAACACTATAAAATGTCTTAAATTTTATGGGATAAATGACATGTACATGGTTATCCTTAAAGTTTGCCTTGAGTTTATGGGAGAAATGGAAGAAATGACATGTAGATGGTTATCCTTAAAGTTTGTCTTAAAATTTATGGGAGAAATGACATGTACATGGTTATCCTTAAAGTTTGCCTTGAGTTTATGGGAGAAATGGGAGAAATGACATGTACATGATTAACCTTAAATTTTATGGAAGAAATGACATATAAATGACATGTACATGGTTCCAAAAACACTAGAAAATGTCTTAAAGTAAAGTTTGCCTTAAAGTTTATGGGAGAAATGACATAGAAATGACATGTACATAGAATTTTCCCTAAAATTATATTAGATTAAAGTTATGGGTTGCCTTAAAGTTTATGGGAGAAATGACATGTACATAGTTTTCCTTAAGTTACAACCATGGAGTGATGTTGTCATCCGAGGATGAACATTAGCCAAGAAACCAAGTATGTGCATAAGTTTAAATTGGTATGTTTATTTATGAACTTAATTGAAATAAATATGCTACTATAAATGAATATATAATGATAGGTTATACAAGATGGATGTAGACTAATGTTTAATATATGCATGTATGCATGTATGTCTGGTAGAGCTGTTGTGTGCATGTGAAAGTTGTGTGAAGACAATTATCCTGCACACATAAATGAAAATATAATGATAGGTTCTACAAGATGGATATAGAATAATGTTTAATATATACATGTATGCATGTATGTCTGGTGGAGTTGTTGTGTGCATGTGAAAGCTGTGTGAAGAAAATTATCCTGCACACTAGTATTATTCATGATAGGTTCTACAAGATGTATGTAGACTAATGTTTAATATATGCATGTATGCACGTATGTCTGGTGGAGCTGTTGTGTGCATAAGTACGTTACCACAAGCGACAATATTAAGTTCTTGGGAGAAGAAATTAAAAATCAAGTAATCAATATAAATCTATATCTCAATAAATATCAGATCAATATTAATCTCAATGCATATCCAAGTTTGCTAAAAACAAAAAGGCCTGAGAAAATTTTACATAATCTAAAAACTTTAGAAAATTTTCAAAATGTTAAATCTATTTCTAAAACAATATTTCACTGTATTAACCAAAAATAAAATAATTACATTATACCAAGTATCTAAATTTTTAACCAATTTATTATGATAAAAATTAATTTGAACCTCGTGACCATTAGATGAGGGTGATGATGTTGAGATTTAGAGGATCAGTATTTATCATGTTTGGGTTGTTGTCTTTGGTGTTGCTTCAATGTTGTGGCCATGTCAGCTCAACTTCAACAACTGTAGATCAGAATACCTTCAATTTTGTTTACCATTAGTACTACCCTAATTAACAATACGTTGCTTCATACATAGTCTTAGTTACCTATATGATTACAACTCTTAATTGGAAGAGATCTAACAGATAAGTGTAATAGAAGCAATAAGGTTAAATAATGAATACAATGGTACTTATATTGATAGTTACAAGGGTCATGTTTCACTTACCACTATTAAAACATAACCTTCAAGCTGTAATTTGATCTTAACTAGTAAGCTTCTAGTAATCAATGCTGCTCAAACATAATGGATAATATAAGCTTGTTATGATGGTTCTTACTAAGCTAATTAGTACTAGTGATTCTGAAGTATTAACGTAATACAACATGTATCTCTTATGGAAACACAAGCACCTTTAGTGAAACCACATAAAGTTGAGTACTAAGTGTGATTGGAATGAGTGATTACCATTATATTTACCCATATGTGAGTTAATATGGATATGTAAGCTCTATATGGATAAACACATGGTTTAATAGAGTATAAGAAAAGCTATATCATAGTGAAAGATAACTTACTCCTACTATATAAGTAAGCATACGGTTGGGTGATTTACACGCATTCAGCTAAGAACAGAGCTCAATGAAGCTCAATTATGGAAAGAACGATATGTATTTCTCATTTCACCAGTGTAATCATGAAGTTGAGTACAAGCACCTAGTTAATAAAGCTGGATAGGTATCATGAGCTCAATTATGGAAAGAAAAATATGTATTGCTCATTTCACCAATGTAATTATGAAGCTGAGTACAAGCATCTAGTTAATGAAGCTGGATATGTATCATGCTTGATCAACCTTACCAATACTTCTGTAACTTATCACCATTAATAATTTGATATCCTTGTTATAGTATCACAATTGGTAAATAAAATTAAACAAAGTTGTCAAGATATATACTTATCACACATTTTATTAAATTTTAAATCAATAAAAATAAGAAAATTAGAATTCTAGAAAAATCTTATCCAGCCCTAGTATGCATATATCCACTCTAGATGTATGGAGGTTTGTTGAATTTTTGGATGGATAACCACTATTCATTCTCCAAAAAATAAGTTTGGTCTAAACATCCATCTACGGTTGTGATTTGAGGAGTGTGAAGATTTAGAAACTGAAATAAATGTGGTTGTGATGTGTTTCCCTTCCCGAGTCTCTGCACTAATTCCTCCTCCCCTCCTGCTTTCGGGGCACTCAGATCTGTAATGATGGAGGATTTTGCTTAATGATGGAGGAGGTATTGGTTTATTTATCTATTTTTCTTTTAGACTTGGAGATGTCTTTTGAAAAAAAAAAATTGTTCCCATTGTTTACTTGTTAACTTGACCTCCTTTATTGTTGCCATATTTCTCTTCCAGGTTATACTAGCCTTACAGGGGTCTTGAATCCATTGGTCACATGCAGTCAGTGTTTGGTAAAAATTTCTTGAATCCCTCAGCGGAAGAAATAAGGTACTATTGTTGAAGGTCCTTTAAGGACATGTTGAAGATCAGATATGGAAGACTGCAAATTAGTCACTGTTAAGGGTGGCAGGGTGGATCTAGGTTGAGGATTGTAGCCCTCAACAACTAAAATTATTAGTGTTCTAGAAGGGTTGGTTCCCGGTGAGTTGATGCTCGTAAGATAGGGTCGGTTCCATCTGAGTTGGTGCTCACAAGATAGGATTGGTGTACTGAAAAGAATGGAGTCCTTGGTTGGTCGGTGTCAGCATATTTCTGAGTCGGTGCTCATCAAGCTAATGAGATTGATGTCTTAAGTAGGTTTCATATTGCTAGTTGTTGTAAACATCGGGTTGGTGCCCATTGAATTAAAAAAGAAAGTTTCTCCTTTTTCAAAATTCTGTGAATTATGTATTATCTTTGCTTTTTCATTCATTGTTGATTGGATAATGTGTTAATGAATAGAAATGAATAAAATGAATAAAATGAACAAAATAAGAATTTTCCTTTGGAAGAATAATTATTCTTGAATCAGAAAAGAAAAGCAGGAACATAAAGGAAAAGCAGGAACATAAAAGGAAAAGCATGAACACAAAAGGAAAAGAACCTAGTTAATTAGGGTTTTTTCGTCTACCTGGAAATTCAGAGACAACGAGACCGCGAGACGACGAGGCCACAACAATGAGCATAAAACAAGACTATGAGGCCACAATGAGTAGACAACGAGACGACGAGGAAGCAGATCGTCGAGGACGCAGATTACAAATAACCTACGAACAAAGAAAAAAAAAAAAACAGATCATAACCAGGGCATAACCTTCTCACCTCCTCACCCCTGCAATAGCAAACACAAACATGAGCAGACATCAAGACGATGAGGCAGCAGATCGCCGAGGATGCATATTACAAATAACTTGCGAACGTTTAACAAAAAAAAAAAAAAAACAGAGCATAACCAGAAAATAAACCTTCTCACTTCTTCTCACTTGCAACAGCAAACACAAACACGAGCAGACAGTGAGACGACGAGGCAGCAGATCGTCGAGGATGTTGCTGAGGACACAGATAAGACAGAGAAATAGTAACGGTAAAAAACGATAAGAAATATGAAACTTTTTGCAGTCTTGGGGTTGGTATATTTATAAGAAAAATTTCGGCCAAATTATTTTAAAAAGTTCGACTGAACTAATAGTTCGGCCGGACTATTAGTTCGACCAAACTTTTGTTGCCGCTTTTCCCATATCCAGCCAAAAATTTGTTTACCCACTTCGTCCATACACCGTCAATGTAAACGAAAACCATTAGTTCGACCGAATTAATTTCAAACTTCGGCTGAAATGTTCGGAAAATGAAATTTTCGACCGTGTTTCTTGTTAGAGTCGGTCTTGTCATCCCTCCGTCAGAGATCATTTCTCTTATTGCATTTCATTTTTAGGTGTCTCATTTAGCTCATTCATCTGCATTCCGTTAGGGGCATGCCATTGTCTGACGGAAGGGCTTTGTTTTCTCGTTTCCCTCATGTTTGTACTTGCTGGGTTGGTCAAAATTTCTGAAAGTTCATCAAAGTTGATTTCAGTCATTTATAGTCATAGATGGTTTTTGGTAAAAAAAGAGACTTTCAGTCACTAGGTCTAGGGTTTGGTCTTCAGAATGTCAAATAATGCCCGCAGGCCATGAGGATGTCTTCAATAAGTTTTCATTTCAAGATTTTCATCATTAACAATGCTCAAGGATGTTTCTTCTTCAAAACTCTGTTTTGAAGAAGAAATCGTCAATTAATTGTTTGTAATAAATATGTATTTTTAAAAATTTTCCGCCATGAAGTACTTCAAATGCAGCCTCTGGTCATCCTTTGTCGAAATCCAAATGCCACCATCCCCTGCAAAAAATCAACCAAGAAAGCCATCAATTCAACCAAAAATCAAACAGGAAACTTGAAGAACAGAGTTGTATTAAAAGTGAAGAAATGCCAATTCTAAAACATTACAAAATGGGTCTTTACAAAGAAAAAATCAAAGCCATGACTTTATATAGATATTTATATGTGTATCAATGCCATTTGCATCCAAGACATCAAGAAAAGTCGAAGTTTAGTGGTGAGAGGGCGAAACTTGTAATTTTGAAAAACCAAGACTGTGTTCAAGTCTACGCGGCGCATTGGGTAAGCGCGCGACGCACTGGGGCTGCGCGACGCATTGGGCATTTTCACACAGTGTATTTTTCCTCTGGCGCGACGCATCCACAGGACGCGGCGCATTGCGCTTGCGCGCGGCGCACAGAGCCTCCGAGGCAAAATTCATCTCCGCTCCATAAAAAAATCAAATCGATTCAACTCATTTTTCTCCAAGTAAGTTTGACAAAGTCTGTTCAGTAATTTTAGTCATGTGTGGTGTGGTTTAGAGACGAAGACATTAGAGTTTGGTTGGTGAAAACAAACCCTATATCCATATTAAAATCTGCTCCCTAGGGTTTGAAAAGAAGTGTTGAAATTTGATTATTGGTGCTTAACACTCCCACTCCATTTTTCATTTGTGTTCCCATAACTGTCATACTATTATCACAATCCATTCTCCTATTCCCGCTGTCCCATATCCCTTATTCCCTTTGTTCCCATGTTTTCATCCTCAAACCCTATCATTGTCTATCACTTCCCTTCGTTCATATCATCGATAAATTCCTAATTCCCAAAACATTCAAGGACTGTTTTGACATCCTTGACTTCACCTAGCTTGAGTATATCTTGTCATTTCATTTACTCCTATCTATAAAAACTACCCCCATCACTATCACCCATTCCCATATCACTTATAAAGTCCCAAATCCCGAATTCCCTCAAGCTGTCAAGTGACTGTCCTTCCACTCGAATTTCACTTGACAGTCCATTACATTGTTTTCACTGTGATATTTCCTCACAGCCTCTCATTACATATTTGGCACATTTGGTATTGAAAGAGAAACTCTTATTTTCACCACACATCTATCAGCATATACTTGTGATACACCTTGCTTTCAGCACCATGTCAGAGAAAAATTCATCATATGAGCAAGGATATGAGCATGGGACATGATGGGAGACATTCACTCCAAAGTTCAGAAAATTTGGAGTAAATTTTGTCATTTTTGAAATTTTGGTTGCAAAACAGGTTTTTCTACCCGACG
This sequence comes from Pinus albicaulis, assembly GCA_034641835.2. Lineage (NCBI taxonomy): Eukaryota > Viridiplantae > Streptophyta > Pinopsida > Pinales > Pinaceae > Pinus > Pinus albicaulis. The sequence goes on from CM076580.1 coordinate 1,816,043,387, forward strand.
CATCGCGCCACTCGACGCGCGCTTACATTTGAGAGATCTTCTGGAGGAAAAATTGATATTGTTGGGTTTTTTATGATAAATTATGCATGTTTAGGAATGGCTGAAGCATTTCACCAAATTCTGGGTTGCCTAAAGGGCCAAAAACACCTTGAAAATGGCCTTTCTGCCACCTTTTGCACCAGCAGGAACCAGTCTTGGGATATTGAAGTTTTGGAGGGGCAAATGAACTCCAAATTAAAAAATTCCACTTGGGTTGGATAGCAGACAGACAGGGCTTTAAAATGAGCTATCATGAGCTCAATTTGTACTTCGGGAAGTACCTCAAAAACAGGCTCAAAGTGGCGCGACGGATTGAGTTTTTGGGCGCGGCGCATAGACAAATTTGGCCTCATTTTGACTCTTCAGCTCAAAAATTCGCCCAGTTTTGACTAGTTTTACATTTTGATGTAACTATTGATCTATCTTCATGTAATTTGATGACTATGATGTAATTTTGGCACATATTTACTTGTTCTAGAGGATTCATTCACTAAAAAGTGAAAATTAAATGAATGAATAAGTTTCCTACCATATAGAGGCAAGTCGTTTGATTGCCTAGATTTCAGTTCCATGTTTAGAATTGGTTGAAACAGCTCCTAGAAGGATGAGCTCGACCCCTAGAGGCATGGGAAGGGGTTAGGATGGTCTATATATTGTATTTTCTGAGACATTTTCAGGGTTGGACTCTTGGGAATAGTTTGGCACTTTATTGTACATACACTTCTGCATTTTTGGCAAAGGAAAGACCACGGTTTTGCAGCACTTGTTGGGATCCTTGTGGCTCTAAGTTTTGATGATTTTTTTCTCCATGTATCTGTAAGTTTAATTAATGTTATATGTATGCCATTTCCCTTCTCTTTGCTTCTGAAATTAAACAAATGAGTAACTAAGGTAGAATTCATAGGTTTGCTGGTGCTCTGCCTTAAACTTTTGTTTAGTTTTATATGTTTTCGTCCGTCTGAAGAGGATCCTTGCACCCTCTTGCCCTCTTCAGCTCCTCAGCAGTATTTTCTATCCATTCATTGAATCTAAGACATCAAAGCCATTGCTTTCCTTGCCCCAACTTGAACTCTGCAAGAATTTGGCCTCATCCCCAAGCTCGAAATTGCCTTTCCCTTTTTCCAACAAAAACCCCTAAAAATCATTCCAAACTCCTTGATTAATATACATAGCCTAAAATTAGAACTCATTTTAGTCATCTCAAGGCCTTTTGATACATTTTTCCTGAGATTGACCTGGAGAGAGCCCTCTCCTGTTCTGGTAGGGCTAGCTACCAGACTGAGCGTGGTTTGGTGTTACCCTGAATCCCGCCTTCCTTCAGCCTAAGGTGGATTTGGGCAATAACATAGTGGCGACCATACTGGGAAAAAAAAATGGTTTGCTTGTTGGTGTTATTTGTTTTATAAGCTACAGACGGAGCCTGAAGTTATGCCAGGTAGCCTTCGAAACGCTCTTGCTTTTCATTAGCAAAAGTAGATAAACGCTGCTTCAGTCAATCTCCGGTCTAGTTTGTAAACGTAACATCTAACTTGTAAATTTCCCCAGTGCATGTATCAAGTTCAGATCTGATGGTTGATGGTGGAAAATGATCAGACATAAGAAGGCTGAAATCATTCACCTGGTGACTCCAACTCAATGTAGAGACTTCACTGGACGACTAACTCTTTCTCTGAGAAAATGGAAGGATCTTACACAAAGTTCAGGTATCCATAGTGGAATGGTATTCAGGATCTAGTCTGATTTCTTGTAAATTACTTCTTTGCTGTTCTTGAAGCTATCTTGAAATTTTTTCAGAATTTGTTGTATGATAAAGGTGATCAAAATCTTTACTCGACCTATTCAAAAAGTGTGAATACTGAGTTTCCTTTTGATCCTGGCCTCCTTAATTTTCCCACATCTTATGATGACTCTCTTCAGAGTGATGAGCCTAAAGAAAACAAAACTGATCCCGTAGCTCTTGTATATACTCCTACACCTTATATAGTCCCAGATAGGTATAAACCTTTTGTTTTACCTTCTGTTCTTCATGCTTTCCCTAAAAACTATGACCTATATCTACCAAGATTTGACGGTGAATGTAACAATGTCAACGCTGAGCAACATGTGCAGAATGTTGAGACTTTTCTTGACCTTTTTTAAGTTGATGAAGAAGATGTTAGTATTAGAATTTTTTCTCTTTCTTTGCAAGGCAAAGTCAAGAGTTGGTTCAAAGCCTTTCTTGATGCGAGCATCTCAGATTTCCAGCATTTCATCAAAGTTTTCCTTGACAAGTGGCTAATCGGACAGAATCCATTCCTGATTATAGAAGAGTATAATCAGCTCAAAAGACTGCCAGGGGAGACAGTACAACAATTTTCTGCCAGATTTAACCAAGTATATTTTTCGATGCCAGCTGATATAAGACATTCTCCTAGATCTGCTCTCTTGCACTACCCGGGTGCCTTTGATCCGGAAACGGAGTTTCAGCTGAGAGAAAGGAATATTGCAACACTTCATGAGATGCAGAACAGTGCAGTGAATGTAGAGGCTCATTTTCTGATCCGAAGGGAAAGGTTGAAGGAAGAAGAGATGAAAAACATAGATCCGGAAAAATCGACATCTCTAGAGGTATAGCTTGACATGTTGGTAAGTGCAATAGAAGAGATGATGTAAAAGAACACTACAAGGAATGAATATAGCGTTAAAGCCCATGGCTCGCTGATTGAAGAAGAACAAGTTGCTGATCCAAAACATTTTGTTACTTATCCCAGTTGTCATAGATCTGATAATGATTGTTTTGTAGATCATCTTGGAGAAGAGAGATCTGTTGATTTGACATGTATGATTGATGATGTGTTTTATACTGATGATTTTCCTCAGTTTGATCAGTATGATGATCATTATGTTCTCCAAACAGAAGCTAATCTTACAGACAAATCAGCAACTAGTTTGTGGAAGGAGGAAGTTCACTTTCAACAACTTGAGTACAGTGATCAACTAATGCATATCAGCTATGACAATGATGAGGAAAGTGCAACAAATTTTGAAGTAAGTTTGCCTTTTTGTTTTGACTTGTTTCAGTTCATCAGAGACAACTTTCATGCAATCCGAAATCAACTGTCAACAAGTCTTGATTTGGACCATTTTGAGGGCAATGAAAACCTTGTTCAAGACTTCTCATATTCAGATTTTCAGCCCCTGAATGCCATTGATTTTCAAGTTGCAGATGAAGCCATGGAAGCTGGCACATATGATCCAATGATACAAGGTGACTCTGTACCATTTTGTTTTGAATCATTCCAGTTTTTGAAGGGTAAATTGCATAGTAAATTTTCAAATGAGCAGCCTATAGGAAATCAACAATCTCTCAGTGTTAATGTGGAGGATCAGACAGATAGTGGAATTCTTGAGCAAGTTGTTAATGAGAAATCTTCCCCTGAAATGACTGATGAAATCATTTTGGATACAAAACCCTCCCTAGCTCTAGATTTGCAGCCACTAAACAAAATTGAAGGTCAGATTGCGGATGAAACCGTGGAAGCCGAAATACAAGATTTAATGATGCAAGAGAATTCTATACCCTTTTGTTTCGAAGCATTTCAGTTTATAAAGCAGAATCTTCGTAATATCTCTAAAGGAAAATATGAACAGTCAGTAGGATGTCATACAGTTTCAAAGGATACATCGCAGCAGTCTTCTCAAGTTTTTGACGATCCTATTGCTCGTGTGTTGGATGAAGTTTGCTGTACAAGTTCTTCTGCATTGGCTAACCATGTGCCAGAAAAGAATGTTGATGATAATCTTATTCAAAGGTCGCCTTCATTATCTTGTTTAACATATTTTTCATTACAAAGCCCATGTCAAGGTTTGCAGTCATATGAGGAGATTGATAAAGGAGATTTTTGTTTTGTTTGGAATCAGCAACAGAGTTTGGTTATTCACGAAATTCAGGATCCTTTTGGCAGCTTGCTGCAGTCACCAAAGAAAGATAGCACAGATGTGAGAAAAATCTTAATATCCAGCTATGAAGATTACTTGGACCATAGCAGTAATGTGTTAATGGAAATCAATAGCTATGTTTATGAAGATCCTTTCGCAGTATTCTTGAAGTCATCCAGTCAATTCATGCTTTGCAAGTTTATCAGCAGTCAACTTGATTCCAAGTTTCCATGGGAGTTGCCTTTCGATTCTTTCCTTTTCCTGCGCATCAGAAAGAATTTGGGAAGAAATCAAATAGTAGCAGCCAGGATGCTTACATGGTTGCATTGGCTGTTCCATTTCACTTGAGCGGGTGGTGAAAAGAACAATTAGAGTAGGTTTGATGAATAAGCTCAATTATGAGCATCTTTCCAGTTTGTTAGTTCTGTTTAGTCATGTTTGGTTTTATTATGGTTTTCAGTTTTAGCCTTGAGTCAGAGTTAGTCTGCATAATGTCAGTTTTCGTGTTTTGACTCCATTTCCCAATGGATGAAGGCACTGGTCTGCTCTCCCAAAGATCTGCAGTTCTTGGCACCTCCAAGGAGCTACCATTCCCATTGGAGCCAATTTTAGAGTTGGTCTTGTCATCCCTCCGTCAGAGATCATTTCTCTTATTCCATTTCATTTTTAGGTGTCTCATTCAGCTCGTTCATCTGCATTCCGTGAGGGGCATGCCATTTTCTGATGGAAGGGATTTGTTTTCTCGTTTCCCTCATGTTTGTACCTGCTGGGTTGGTCGAAATTTCTCAAAGTTCATCAAAGTTGATTTCAGTCATTTACAGTCATAGATGGTTTTTGGTCAAAAAAGAGTCTTTCAGCCACTAGGTCTAGGGTTTGGTCTTCAGAATGTCAAATAATTCCCGCAGGCCATGAGGATGTCTTCAATAAGTTTTCATTTCAAGATTTTCATCATTAACAATGCTCAAGAATGTTTCTTCTTCAAAACTCTGTTTTGAAGAAGAAATCATCAATTAATTGTTTGTAATAAATATGTATTTTTAAAGTTTTCCGCCATGAAGTACTTCAAATGCAGCCTCTGGTCATCCTTTGTCAAAGTCCAAATGCCACCATCCCTGCAAAAAATCAACCAAGAAAGCCATCAATTCAACCAAAAATCAAACAGGAAACTTGAAGAACAGAGTTGTATTAAAAGTGAAGAAATGCCAATTCTAAAACATTACAAAATGGGTCTTTACAAAGAAAAAATAAAAGCCATGAATTTATATAGATATTTCTATGCGTATCAATTCCATTTGCATCCAAGACATCAAGGAAAGTCGAAGTTTAGTGGTGAGAGGGCGAAACTTGTAATTTTGAAAAACCAAGACTGTGTTCAAGTCTGCGTGGTGCATTGGGTAAATGCGCGATGCACTGGGGCTGCGCGACGCATTGGGCGTTTTCACACAGTGTATTTTTCCTCTGGCGCGGCGCATCCACAGGACGCGGCGCACAGAGCCTCCGAGCCAAAATTCATCTCCGCTCCATAAAAAAATCAAATCGATTCAACTCATTTTTCTCCATGTAAGTTTGACAAAGTCTGTTCAATGATTTTAGTCATGTGTGGTGTGGTTTAGAGACGAAGACATTAGAATTTGGTTGGTGAAAACAAACCCTATATCCATATTAAAATCTTCTCCCTAGGGTTTGAAAAGAAGTGTTGAAATTTGATTATTGGTGCTTAACACTCCCAGTCCATTTTTCATTTGTGTTCCCATAACTGTCATACTGTTATCACAATCCCTTCTCCTATTCCCGCTATCCCATATCCCTTATTCCCTTTGTTCCCATGTTTTCATCCTCAAACCCTATCATTGTCTATCACTTCCCTTCCTTCATATCATTGATAAATTCCTAATTCCCAAAACATTCAAGGATTGTTTTGACATCCTTGACTTCACCTAGCTTGAATATATCTTGTCATTTCATTTACTCCTATCTATAAAAACTACCCCCATCACTATCACCCATTCCCATATCACTTATAAAGTCTCCAAATCCCGAATTCCCTCAAGCTATCAAGTGACTGTCCTTCCACTCCAATTTCACTTGACAGTCCATTATATTGTTTTCACACTGATATTTCCTCACAGCCTCTCATTACATATTTGGCACATTTGGTATTGAAAAACAAACTCTTATTTTCACCACACATCTATCAGCATATACTTGTGATACACCTTGCTTTCAGCACCATGTCAGAGAAAAATTCATCATATGAGCAAGGATATGAGCATGGGACATGATGGGAGACATTCACTCCAAAGTTCAGCAAATTTGGAGTAAATTTTTTCATTTTTGAAATTTTGGTTGCAAAACAGGTTTTTCTGCCCGACGCGTCGCGCCACTCGACGCGCGCTTACGTTTGAGAGATCTTCTGGAGGAAAATTTGATATTTTCGGGTTTTTTATGATAAATTATGCATGTTCAGGAATGGCCGAAGAATTTCATCAAATTTTGGGTTGCCTAAAGGGCCAAAAACACCTTGAAAATGGCCTTTTTTCCACCTTTTGCACCAGCAGGAACCAGTCTTGGGATATTGCAGTTTTGGAGGCGCAAATGAACTCCAAATTGATAAATTCCACTTGGGTTGGATAGCAGACAGACAGGTCTTTCCAACGAGCTATCATGAGCTCAATTTGGACATCTGGAAGTGCCTAAAAAGCAGGCTCAAAGTGGCGCGACGCATTGAGTTTTTGGGCGCGGCGCATAGAGAAATTTGGCCTCATTTTGACTCTTCAGCTCAGAAATTCACCCAGTTTTGACTAGTTTTACATTTTGATGTAACGATTGATCTATCTTGATGTAATTTGATGACTATGATGTAATTTTGGCACATATTTACTTGTTCTAGAGGATTCATTCACTAAAAAGTGAAAATTAAATGAATGAATCAATTTCCTACCATATAGAGGCAAGTTGTTTGATTGCCTAGATTTCAGTTCCATGTTTAGAATTGGTTGAAACAGCTCCTAGAAGGATGAGCTCGACCCCTAGAGGCATGGGAAGGGGTTAGGATGGTCTATATATTGTATTTTCTGAGACATTTTCAGGTTGGACTCTTGGGAATAGTTTGGCACTTCTCTGGTCATCCTTTGTCAAAGTCCAAATGCCACCATCCCTGCAAAAAATCAACCAAGAAAGCCATCAATTCAACCAAAAATCAAACAGGAAACTTGAAGGACAGAGTTGTATTAAAAGTGAAGAAATGCCAATTCTAAAACATTACAAAATGGGTCTTTACAAAGCAAAAATCAAAGCCATGACTTTATATAGATATTTCTATGTGTATCAATGCCATTTGCATCCAAGACATCAAGGAAAGTCGAAGTTTAGTGGTGAGAGGGCGAAACTTGTAATTTTGAAAAACCAAGACTGTGTTCAAGTCTGCGTGGCGCATTGGGTAAGCGCGCGACGTACTGGGGCTGCGCGACGCATTGGGCATTTTCACACAGTGTATTTTTCCTCTGGTGCAGCGCATCCACAGGACGCGGCACACTGGGCTTGCGCGCGGCTCACAGAGCCTCCGAGGCAAAATTCATCTCCGCTCCATAAAAAAATCAAATCGATTCAACTCATTTTTCTCCAAGTAAGTTTGACAAAGTCTGTTCAATGATTTTAGTCATGTGTGGTGTGGTTTAGAGACGAAGACATTAGAGTTTGGTTGGTGAAAACAAACCCTATATCCATATTAAAATCTTCTCCCTAGGGTTTGAAAAGAAGTGTTGAAATTTGATTATTGGTGCTTAACACTCCCGCTCCATTTTTCATTTGTGTTCCCATAACTGTCATACTGTTATCACAATCCCTTCTCCTATTCCCGCTGTCCCATATCCCTTATTCCCTTTGTTCCCATGTTTTCATCCTCAAACCCTATCATTGTCTATCACTTCCCTTCCTTCATATCATTGATAAATTCCTAATTCCCAAAACATTCAAGGACTGTTTTGACATCCTTGACTTCACCTAGCTTGAGTATATCTTGTCATTTCATTTACTCCTATCTATAAAAACTACCCCCATCACTCTCACCCATTCCCATATCACTTATAAAGTCTCCAAATCCCGAATTCCCTCAGGCTGTCAAGTGACTGTCCTTCCACTCCAATTTCACTTGACAGTCCATTATATTGTTTTCACTGTGACATTTCCTCACAACCTCTCATTACATATTTGGCACATTTGGTATTGAAAGAGAAACTCTTATTTTCACCACACATCTATTAGCATATACTTGTGATACACCTTGCTTTCAACACCATGTCAGAGAAAAATTCATCATATGAGCAAGGATATGAGCATGGGACATGATGGGAGACATTCACTCCAAATTTTAGCAAATTTGGAGTAAATTTTTTCATTTTTGAAATTTTGGTTTGAAAACAGGTTTTTCTTCCCGACGCGTCGCGCCACTCGACGCGCGCTTACATTTGAGAGATCTTCTGGAGGAAAACTTGATATTTTCTGGTTTTTTAATGATAAATTATGCATGTTCAGGAATGGCCGAAGCATTTCATCAAATTATGGGTTGCCTAAAGGGCCAAAAACACCTTGAAAATGGCCTTTTTTCCACCTTTTGCACCAGCAGGAACCAGTCTTGGGATATTGCATTTTTGGAGGGGCAAATGAACTCCAAATTGAAAAATTCCACTTGGGTTGGATATCAGACAGATAGGGCTTTCCAAAGAGCTATCATGAGCTCAATTTGGACTTTAGGAAGTGCCTCAAAAACAGGCTCAAAGTGTCGCGACACATTGAGTTTTTGGGCGTGGCGCATAGAGAAATTTGGCCTCATTTTGACTCTTCAGCTCAGAAATTCGCCCAGTTTTGACAAGTTTTACATTTTGATGTAACTATTGATCTATCTTGATGTAATTTGATGACTATGATGTAATTTTGGCACATATTTACTTGTTCTAGAGGATTCATTCACTAAAAAGTGAAAATTAAATGAATGAATCAGTTTCCTACCATATAGAGGCAAGTTGTTTGATTGCCTAGATTTCAGTTCCATGTTTAGAATTGGTTGAAACAACTCCTAGAAGGATCAGCTCGACCCCTAGAGGCATGGGAAGGTGTTAGGATGGTCTATATATTTTATTTTCTGAGACATTTTCAGGGTTGGACTCTTGGGAATAGTTTGGCACTTTATTGTACATACACTTCTGCATTTTTGGCAAAGGAAAGACCAAGGTTTTGCAGCACTTGTTGGGATCCTTGTGGCTCTAAGTTTTGATGATGTTTTTCTCCATGTATCTGTAAGTTTCATTAATGTTATATGTATGCCATTTCCCTTCTCTTTGCTTCTGAAATTAAACAAATGAGTAACTAAGGTAGAATTCATTAGTTGGTTGGTGCTATGCCTTAAACTTTTGTTTAGTTTTATATGTTTTCGTCAGTTTGAAGAGGATCCTTGCACCCTCTTGCCCTCTTCAGCTCCTCAGCAGTCTTTTCAATCCATTCAATTAATCTAAGACATCAAAGTCATTGTCTTCCTCGCCCCAACTTGAACTCTGCAAGAATTTGGCCTCATCCCCAAGCCCAAAATTGCCTTTCCCTTTTTTCCAACAAAACCCCAAAAAAAATCAAAACAAATCCTCCTATTTGCATATCTAGCCTAAGACCAGTTGTTGTTTCTGTCATCTCAAGCCCCATTTAATACTTTTCGCTGAGATTGACCCAGAGAGAGCCCTCTCCTGTTCTGGTAGGGCTAGCTACCTGACTGAGCGTGGTTTGGTGTTATCCTGTCTCTGCCTTCCTTCAGCCTGAGGTGGATATAGGCAATAACATAGTGGCGACCATACTGGGGAGAAAATGGTTTGCTTGTTGGTGTTATTTGTTTCATAAGCTACAGACGGAGCCTGAAGTTATGCCAGGTAGCCTTCGAAACGCTTTTGCTTTGCATTAGCGGAAGTAGATAAACGCTGCTTCAGTCAATCTCCGGTCTAGCTTGTGAACGTGACACTTGACTTGTAGATTGTCTTGCCCCAGTACATGTATCGATTTAAGATTTGATGGTTGATGGTGGACAACGATCATACATAAGAAGGTTGAAATCATTCACCTGGTGACTCCAACTCAATGTAGAGACTCCACTGGAGGACTAACTCTTTCTCTGCGAAAATGGAAGGATCTTACACAAAGTTCAGGTATCCAAAGTGGAATGGTATTCAGGATCTAGTCTGCTTTCTTGTAAATTACTTCTTTGCTGTTCTTGAAGCTATCCTGAAAGTTTTTCAGAATTTGTTGTATGATAAAGGTGATCAAAATCTTCACTCGGCCTATTCAAAAAGTGTGAATACTGAGTTTCCTTTTGATCTTGGCCTTCTTACTTTTCCCACATCTTATGATGACTCTCTTCATAGTGACGAGCCTCAAGAAAACAAAACTGATCCCGTAGCTCTTGTATATACTCCTACACCTTATATAGTCCCAGATAGGTATAAACCTCTTGTTTTACCTTCTGTTCTTCATGCTTTCCCTAAAAACTATGACCTATATCTACCAAGATTTGATGGTGAATGTAACAATGTCAACGCTGAGCAACATGTGCAGAATGTTGAGACTTTTCTTGACCTTTTTGAAGTTGATGAAGAAGATGTTAGTATTAGACTTTTTTCTCTTTCTTTGCAAGGCAAAGTCAAGAGTTGGTTCAAAGCCTTTCCTGATGCGAGCATCTCAGATTTCCAGCATTTCGTCAAAGTTTTCCTTGACAGGTGGGTGATTGGACAGAATCCGTTCCTGATTATAGAAGAGTATAATCAGCTGAAAAGACTGCCAGGGGAGACAGTACAACAATTTTCTGCCAGATTTAACCAAGTATATTTTTTGATGCTAGCTGATATAAGACCTTCTCCTAGATTCGCTCTCTTGCACTACCCGGGTGCCTTTGATCCGGAAATGGAGTTTCAGCTGAGAGAAAGGAATATTGCAACACTTCATGAGATGCAGAACAGTGCAGTGAATGTAGAGGCTCATTTGCTGATCCAAAGGGCAAGGTTGAAGGAAGAAGAGATGAAAAACATAGATCCGGAAAAATCGACATCTCTAGAGGTACAGCTTGACATGTTGGTAAGTGCAGTAGAAGAGATGATGCAAAAGAACACCACAAGGAATGAGTATAGCGTTCAAGCCCATGGCTCGCTGATTGAAGAAGAACAAGTTGCTGATCCAAAACATTTTGTTTCTTATCCTAGTTGTCATAGATCTGATAATGATTGTTTTGTAGATCATCTTGGAGAAGAGAGATCTGTTGATTTGACATGCATGATTGATGATGTGTTTTATACTGATGATTTGCCTCATTTTGATCAGTATGATGATGATTATGTTCTCCAAATAGAAGCTAATATTACAGACAAATCAACAGCTAGTTTGTGGAAGGAGGAAGTTCACTTTCAGAAACTTGAGTACAATGATCAACTGATGCATATCAGCTATGACAATGATGAGGAAAGTGCAGCAAATTTTGAAGTAAGTTTGCCTTTTTGTTTTGACTCGTTTCAGTTCATCAGAGACAACTTTCATGCAATCCGAAATCAACTGTCAACAAGTCTTGATTTGGACCATTTTGAGGGCAATGAAAACCTTGTTCAAGACTTCTCATATTCAGATTTTCAGCCCCCGAATGCCATTCATTTTCAATTTGCAGATGAAGCCATGGAAGCTGGCACATATGATCCAATGATACAAGGTGACTCTGTACCATTTTGTTTTGAATAATTCCGGTTTTTGAAGGGTAAATTGCATAGTAAATTTTCAAATGAGCAGCCTATAGGAAATCAACAATATCTCAGTGTTAATGTTGAGGATGAGATAGATAGCGAAATTATTGTATCCAAAATGACTGATGAAATCATTTTGGATACAAAACCCTCCCTAGCTCTAGATTTGCAGCCACCAAACAAAATTGAAGGTCATATTGCGGATGAAAGCTTGGAAGCCGAAATACAAGATTTAATGATGCAAGAGAATTCTATACCCTTTTGTTTCGAAGCATTTCAGTTTATAAAGCAGAATCTTCGTAATATCTCTAAAGGAAAAGATGAACAATCAGTAGGATGTCATACAGTTTCAAAAGATACATCGCAGCAGTCTTCTCAAGTTTTTGACGATCCTATTGCTCGTGTGTTGGATGATGTTTGCTGTACAAGTTCTTCTCCATTGGCTAACCATGTGCCAGAAAATAATGTTGATGATAATCTTATTCAAAGGTCGCCTTCATTGTCTTGTTGAACATATTTTTCATTACAAAGCCCATGTCAAGGTTTGCAGTCATATGAGGAGATTGATAAAGGAGATTTTTGTTTTGTTTGGAATCAGCAACAGAGTTTGGTTATTCACGAAATTCAGGATCCTTTTGGCAGCTTGCTGCAGTCACCAAAGAAAGACAACACAAATGTGAGAAAAATCTTAATATCCAGCTATGAATATTACTTGGACCAGAGCAGTAATGTGTTAATGGAAATCAATAGCTATGTTTATAAAGATCCTTTCGCAGTATTCTTGAAGTCATCCAGTCAATTCATGCTTTGCAATTTTATCAGCAGTCAACTTGATTCCAAGTTTCCATGGGAATTGCCTTTCGATTCTTTCCTTTTCCTGCGCATCAGAAAGAATTTGGGAAGAAATCAAATAGTAGCAGCCAGGATGCTTACATGGTTGCATTGGCTATTCCATTTCACTTGATCGGGTGGTGAAAAGAACAATTAGAGTAGGTTTGATGAATAAGCTCAATTATGAGCATCTTTCCAGTTTGTTAGTTCTGTTTAGTCATGTTTGGTTTTATTATGGTTTTCAGTTTTAGCCTTGAGTCAGAGTCAGTCTGCATAATGTCAGTTTTTTTGTTTTGACTCCATTTCCCAATGGATGAAGGCGCTGGTCTGCTCTCCCAAAGATCTGTAGTTCTTGGCACCTCCAAGGAGCTACCATCCCCATTGGAGCCAATGTTAGAGTCGGTCTTGTCATCCCTCCGTCAGAGATCATTTCTCTTATTGCATTTCATTTTTAGGTGTCTCATTCAGCTCATTCATCTGCATTCCGTTAGGGGCATTCCATTGTCTGACGGAAGGGATTTTTTTTCTCGTTTCCCTCATGTTTGTACCTGCTGGGTTGGTAAAAATTTCTCAAAGTTGATTTCATTCATTTACAGTCATAGATGGTTTTTGGTCAAAAAAGAGTCTTTCAGTCACTAGGTCTAGGGTTTGGTCTTCAGAATGTCAAATAATGCCCGCAGGCCATGAGGATGTCTTCAATAAGTTTTCATTTCAAGATTTTCATCATTAACAATGCTCAAGGATGTTTCTTCTTCAAAACTCTGTTTTGAAGAAGAAATCATCAATTAATTGTTTGTAATAAATATGTATTTTTAAATTTTTCCGCCATGAAGTACTTCAAATGCATCCTCTGGTCATCCTTTGTCGAAGTCCAAATGCCACCATCCCTGCAAAAAATCAACCAAGAAAGCCATCAATTCAACCAAAAATTAAACAGGAAACTTGAAGAACAGAGTTGTATTAAAAGTGAAGAAATGCCAATTCTAAAACATTACAAAATGGGTCTTTACAAAGCAAAAATCAAAGCCATGACTTTATATAGATATTTCTATGTGTATCAATGCCATTTGCATCCAAGACATCAAGGAAAGTCAAATTTTAGTGGTGAGAGGGCGAAACTTGTAATTTTGAAAAACCAAGACTGTGTTCAAGTCTGCGCGGCGCATTGGGTAAGCGTGCAACGGATTGGGCATTTTCCCACAGTGTATTTTTCCTCTAGCGCGGCGCATCCACAGGACGCGGCGCACTGGGCTTGCGCGCGGCGCATAGAGCCTCTGAGGCAAAATTCATCTCCGCTCCATAAAAAATTCAAATCGATTCAACTCATTTTTCTCCAAGTAAGTTTGACAAAGTCTGTTCAATGATTTTAGTCATGTGTGGTGTGGTTTAGAGACGAAGACATTAGAGTTTGGTTGGTGAAAACAAACCCTATATCCATATTAAAATCTGCTCCCTAGGGTTTGAAAAGAAGTGTTGAAATTTGATTATTGGTGCTTAACACTCCCACTCCATTTTTCATTTGTGTTCCCATAACTGTCATACTGTTATCACAATCCATTCTCCTATTCCCGCTGTCCCATATCCCTTATTCCCTTTGTTCCCATGTTTTCATCCTCAAACCATATCATTGTCTATCACTTCCCTTCCTTCATATCATTGATAAATTCCTAATTCCCAAAACATTCAAGGACTGTTTTGACATCCTTGACTTCACCTAGCTTGAGTATATCTTGTCATTTCATTTACTCCTATCTATAAAAACTACCCCCATCACTATCACCCATTCCCATATCACTTATAAAGTCTCCAAATCCCGAATTCCCTCAAGCTGTCAAGTGACTGTCCTTCCACTCCAATTTCACTTGACAGTCCATTATATTGTTTTCACTGTGATATTTCCTCACAGCCTCTCATTACATATTTGGCACATTTGGTATTGAAAGACAAACTCTTATTTTCACCACACATCTCTCAGCATATACTTGTGATACACCTTGCTTTCAGCACCATGTCAGAGAAAAATTCATCATATGAGCAAGGATATGAGCATGGGACATGATGGGAGACATTCACTCCAAATTTCAGCAAATTTGGAGTAAATTTTGTCATTTTTGAAATTTTGGTTGCAAAACAGGTTTTTCTGCCCGACGCGTCGCGTCGCTCAACGCGCGCTTACATTTGAGAGATCTTCTGGAGGAAAACTTGATATTTTTGGGTTTTTTATGATAATTTATGCATGTTCAGGAATGGCCGAAGCATTTCATCAAATTCTGGGTTGCCTAAAGGGCCAAAAACACCTTGAAAATGGCCTTTCTGCCACCTTTTGCACCAGCAGGAACCAGTCTTTGGATACTGCAGTTTTGGAGGGGAAAATGAACTCCAAATTGATAAATTCCACTTGGGTTGGATAACAGATAGACAGGGCTTTCTAACGAGCTATCATGAGCTCAATTTGGAATTCGGGAAGTGCCTCAAAAATAGGCTCAAAGTGGTGCGACGCATTGAGTTTTTGGGCGCGACGCATAGAGAAATTTGGCCTCATTTTGAGTCTTCAGCTCAGAAATTCGCCCAGTTTTGACTAGTTTTACATTTTTATGTAACTATTGATCTATCTTGATGTAATTTGATGAATATGATGTAATTTTGGCACATATTTACTTGTTCTAGAGGATTCATTCACTAAAAAGTGAAAATTAAATGAATGAATCAGTTTCCTACCATATAGAGGCAAGTTGTTTGATTGCCTAGATTTCAGTTCCATGTTTAGAATTGGTTGAAACAACTCCTAGAAGGATCAGCTCGACCCCTAGAGGCATGGGAAGGTGTTAGGATGGTCTATATATTTTATTTTCTGAGACATTTTCAGGGTTGGACTCTTGGGAATAGTTTGGCACTTTATTGTACATACACTTCTGCATTTTTGGCAAAGGAAAGACCAAGGTTTTGCAGCACTTGTTGGGATCCTTGTGGCTCTAAGTTTTGATGATGTTTTTCTCCATGTATCTGTAAGTTTCATTAATGTTATATGTATGCCATTTCCCTTCTCTTTGCTTCTGAAATTAAACAAATGAGTAACTAAGGTAGAATTCATAGGTTTGCTGGTGCTTTGTCTTAAAATTTTGTTTAGTTTTATATGTTTTCGTCCGTCTGAAGAGGATCCTTGCACCCTCTTGCCCTCTTCATCTCCTCATCAGTCTTTTCTATCCATTCATTGAATCTAACACATCAAATCCATTGCTTTCCTTGCCCCAACTTGAACTCTGCAAGAATTTGGCCTCATCCCCAAGCTCGAAATTGCCTTTCCCTTTTTCCAACAAAAACCCCTAAAAATCATTCCAAACTCCTTGATTAATATACCTAGCCTAAAATTAGCACTAATTACAGTCATCTCAAGGCCTTTTGATACATTTTTCCTGAGATTGACCCGGAGAGAGCCCTCTCCTGTTCTGGTAGGGCTAGCTACCAAACTGAGCGTGGTTTGGTGTTACCCTGAATCCTGCCTTCCTTCAGCCTAAGGTGGATTTGGGCAATAACATTTCTCACGAAAGTGTAACGCACCTTCGTATTCTTACCTTATTATATATATATATATATATATATATATATATATATATATATATATATATATATATATATATATATATATATATTTGAATAATGAAATATAGTTTTTAAAAAACAATTTGCAAATTTCAAAATCTCAAACTTATTTAAAAATGAAATATTTGCACAATTTTCCAAAAAAGAAAATGTTTTAACGTAGAGAGTATAAAAAATACAAAATCACGTATAAATTCATTTGTTTTGTAAATTTGTCTATTCATCGTAACTGAAGTGTTCCTATCCAGTGACTTTAATACATTATATAAAAGATACATTATATTTAATAAATTGTTATTAACATAATAAACTTAAAATAAAATAAACTAATATAAATTAAATGATAATAATTTTTGAAAAGAAAATTAACACCGTGGCTGAAAATTGTTGGAATTTTAAGACTTTTCACAGGGGTGGTATTTTATCTTTAAAGCCATGCCTGAAAATCCTTGGAATTTTAAGGCTTTTCAAAGACATATATTTTATCTTTAATACCATGCCTGAAAATCGTTGGAATTTTATGACTTTTCAGAGACGTGATATTTTATCTTTAATGCCATGCTTATCGTTGGAATTTTAAGGTTTTTCAGAGTCATGATATTTTATCTTTAACATCATTATTAAAAGATGTTGACAATTCACTCCGAAAAAAAGCGCTATTCCAACATCAACACTTTTCATTTTTAGGGTGTTTTTTGCACAAAAAAAATAGGCTTTTACTTCCATTTTTAAAAAATATTGAAAATTTACCCAAAAAAATAAAAAACGACATTCCAACATTAAAAATTTTCATTTTCAACTTGTTTTTTCATGTTTTTTGGTTAAATTTCTCGTTTTGAGGTAATATTTCTCGTTTGATTAGTAACTTCGTTGAAAAATTAGGGCTTGGATACATAGATAAATCATCCAAATCAAAAGAGAACAACAATTTTCATAATGGAAAAATACCAAAAAGCTATGTTGATGCTCTTTGCAAATAGCCAAAGGAGAAAAGAAGTTCCAACCAAGTCAAAAATATCCTTGTGATGATCCAATGAATAAGAAGAACTATTTTCCAGAAAAGGATGTCACATCAATCCAAGGCTATCCTAACAGGTATCAAACTATTTTCCTTGGTCATTTTTTCTTTTGCAAAAAAATTGGTCACCATGCTAAGCATTCCAAGGCTTATGGAAAGAATGTTTACTCAAGGGGTTATATGACCGACTTCTCAAATAAGTTTGTTGATTCATGGAGACAAGATCATATCAAGAATTATAACTCATTTGATCCTTTGTCAAAGTACAAATTAGAATGCTCCAAATGTAATAATTCGGGTCTTGAAGCAACAGTTTGTCCATTTGATCCAAAAGAAAATGTTTGGAGAAGAAAGGAATCCACTACAGATAAATGTGGTCTAGTTATGGGTGCAAAAAGTGAGGAAAACAAGTGGTTTGTAGATAGTGGATGTTCTAATCACATGTCTGGTGACCAAAATAAGTTTGTCTCATTAGAAAAGAAGGATTAAAATGTGACTTTTGGAAGTGGATCCGCCAAAATTGTTGGTAAAGGCAGAGCAAGTCTTGAAAATGGCAAGAGAAAAGCACAAAATGCACTACTTGTTGATAGACTCAAACATAATCTTCTAATAATCAACCAAATATATGACCAAGGACATGATATCATTTTTAGTTCCAAGTATTGTGAGATAAGAAGATCTTCATCAGGAAAACTCGTGGGAAAAGGAGTAAGAACAATAGATAATGTATACATTCTTATTGAAATTCAAGAATAGAGATTTTACATAAGTCAAGTAGATGAAATTTTTTTATGGCACAAGTGATTGGGATATCTAAACTTTGATAATTTGGTAAAGATCAACAAAAATCAAACAGTGAGAGACATTCTTGTAATTTTGAAACCCGAAAAGGCCATTTTTGCACCATGTCAACATGAAAAAAAAACAAGGACAAGTTTCAAGACCAAGGAATTCTCAACATCAAAACCTTTGGAGATAATCCATGCAGATATGTGCGGACCAACCAAAACTCTAGCTCTACAAGGAGAAAGTTACTTCGTATTATTTGTGGATGATTATACTAGAGTGATGTGGTATTTTTCGTAAGATTTAAATTTGAAGCACTAGAATGCTTTCATAATTTTAAATATCTGTTTAAAAGTGGAAGTGAATAAAAAATCAAGTGCCTTAGAACATATAGAGGTGGAGATGAAGGGGGCCTATCCCTAGGATCGAAGAGTTGATGGATGAGATGAAGGGGGCCAAGTACTTCTCGAAGATTCATCTCCACTCAGGATATCACTAGATCAGATTCTGGAAACAGGACATCCCGAAGAGAAATTTTAGATGTCACTATGGACACTACAAATTCTTGGTTATTCTCTTGATATATTTCAGCCTTGTATGAACCATGTCTTCAAGAAGTAGTTATGCAGATTCATGTTGGTATTATTTGATGAAATTCTAATTTACAGTCAGACATGAAAGGAGCATCTACAACATTTGGATGAGGTGTTAGGAATTTTAGAGTCAGAACATTTCTACGCTAGAATGTCCAAATGTAATTTTGGCCTAAAAGATATTTTGTATTTAGGACACATGATCGAGGGTTAGGGGGTCGAAGTGCATCAAGTGAAGAATGAGGCCATTCCTATTTGGTCCCTTCTCAGGAATGTAACGGAGTTAAGGGGCTTCTTACGTATCCACACTTATTATAAAAGGTTTTTCAAATGGTATTCATATTTGGCAGCCTTTCTTACCGATATCACTAAGAATGGGGCATTTATATGTTCATAGGTAGCACAGGAAGCATTCAAACAACATCATAGAGTGATGAGTTCATGCTCAATCCTAGCCTTGTCAATATTTTCTCAGTCATTTGTTTTGGAGTGTGATGCCTCTGGGGAAGGCGTCGAGGTTTTTTTGACATAGAGCCATCACCTAATTTATTTTGGGAGTAGGAATCTCAAAGAGTATGAACGTACCTATTCTATCTATGATAAGGAGATGATGGAAATTGAGTATGCATTTTCCAAGTTTCAACCATATTTGGTGGGAAATAGGTTTACGGTAAAAACATATCATGAAAATATTAGGTAGTTTCTATATCAGAAGGGGTTGAAAAAGAGGCAAAATAAATGGGTAATAAATATCCAAGCCTATGAATTCGAGATTGAATATGTAAAAGGAAAGATAAACGTAGTAGAAAATGCCTTATCTAGGAGACCGACTACATTTTCTCTCATAGACATTAAAACAGATTGGAAGTCCCATATTTTGGTGGAATGCTTGAAGAAATAGATGGCTTGTGAGATCCTTGATGGGAAATCACTAGATGGACGATATTGGGTTGTACATGTCATTATATATTATAAATTATAGATCTACTTAGTATCGAAGTCCCAACTGAAGGTTAATATCATGCAGGAATTCTTGGCTTGGTAATTTTTGAACTGTATTCTTGAGGCTCGGACCCGTGGAGGATTTGAGGTTTGATGACTTTGGAGTATTTGATTTGAGTATAATTTCATACTAGAATCAGTGGCCAGTGTATTGACCAATGCTTTGAATCTATGGGAAAACTTGAAGACATCTCTTTGACATAATTTTAATCTCTTGTTGAAGCATAAGTTTTAGATCTCAGTTGGAAACTTGAAGCAATGTTTGAGCATCATTTGAAGGTATTTTGAGGCATCTTAGAAACATTTCTTAGATAATTTTGAACCTCAATAGATACTATCAAAGGATCATTTGAATACATTGTATATCTTTTGTAGAGTAATTTTTCTTGAATTTGACTAATCTGGATATTAGAGGGATTGGAGTCCTCACCCAAGATTAGAGTCTTGGAAGTTTCTAAAGGTTATAGATTGAATCATTGTAAGGAGTATTAGATTCCTCACCCAAAATTGGAGTCTTGTAAATTTTGTAAAGGTTGGAGCCTGAATCATTGTAAGGATTCTACGTTATCATCTTGTTAATAAGATTATTTTTTTGTTTTTGTCTCTTATCTTCTAGTTCATTTTGTGAAAAAATCTTAACTTCTTATTTCCAAAAATTGGTATGAAATTTAGCTTCTTCAAAATCAGCTTAACAATTAGAAGAAGGATTTTTTAATCATAATGGCTAGTAATGATGTAGGTATATTTCCTCAATTTGATGGAACAAATTTCTCTTTCTGGAAAATTAGGATGAAATTCTACTTGATATCTCTTGGAGTTGAAGTTTGGCAATCTGTCATTGATATATATAAGATACTCTCTCCTCTTCCAACAAATCCAGATGGAAAAAATGCATATATGGAAAATGCAAAGGCATTAAACATTATTTCAAGTGGTTTGTTAGATTCAGACTTCACTAAAGTCATAAGCATTAAAATGGTTAAAGGGATTTCAAACAAGCTCATTAGCATCTATGAAGGTGATGAAAAAGTTAATAAGGCTAAACTCCAAACCTTTAGAAGGCAGTTTGAAGGACTCAAAATGGACGAAAGAAGACTTTGTTGGTTACTTTCACTGGATAGATGAAGTTGTCAATTATCTCAAAGGGCTTGGTGAAGATATTAAAGAGAAGTTAGTTGTGCAAAAAGTTTTGAGATCTCTCCTAGATTATTTTGATGCCAAAGTCAGTGCCATAGAAGAGTTGAAAGACTTGGAAACCTTATTAATGGATGAGCTCCATGGAATTCTAATTACATATGAAATGAGAACAATAGACTCAAATCACAAAGATGAAGCATCTAATGCATCAAAAACATCAAGAAAAAGGAGGAATTGTAGTTGCACCAATGATGACTACTATGTTGAAATAGAATTGGCACAATTTCTGAAGAAACTAAAGAAAGGATAAAAAAATAAAAGGTAAGTACCCTCTAATCTGTTTTAAATGTGGAAAAATAGGGCATTATGCTACGAAGTGTCCCTCAAGGATGATAGTGATGATGAAGATGGACCAAAAAGAAGAAGATTCAAGAAGAAAGGATCGAAAAAGAAAATTTTCTTCTCCAAACAAGAAAGTGACGATTTTGATGAAGATGGACCTAAGCAAAGATTATTCAAGAAGAAAGGCTAAAACAAAAGGAATTTATTCTCCAAGCAATATAGTGATGATTTTGATGAAGAAGATGACTATGCAGGAAGTAGTGAAGTACAATTCATGACATTTACAGCTAATACTAATGAACTTGAAGGAGAAGAAGAAGGAAATGTGGATGAACTATTAATTAGTGCTATTGAATAAAATGAAAAACTAAGAAAAAATATCATCTCTCTCAAAATTGAAAGAGAAGAAGCAAAGAGGATAGAATAAATATTCAACAATAAGTTAAAGGAAAAGGAAGAGATCTACGAGAAATTGGAAGTTGAAGTTGTTTCTTTAAAGAAGGAACTGAATGAGGTCAACAAAAGTTTGAAAATTTCTCAAAACCTTGATGTTATCCTCAACACTCAAAGACCACAACATGACAAACATAGTTACCTATCAAATGAGAACTTTACCGATTACTCGTTTTTTAAGGTAGCAAAAAAATCACCCAATTTTGAAAAGTGGTTAGTGAGAATACACCTTTTTTTTTAAGCATATTTTTGGTTCTGTGCATGGGTTTGCACATGGTTTTGGGGCATGATGGTTTTCAACCCCTAGTATTTTGTAGATCTAGTCAAGGGAACTACGATTATATTCTAATCCAAGGTTAATGGATTGGGGTTTATGTATGCTTCAGCATGTATATATATGTGTTGTAACACTAAAAGGAATATAATGAAAAATCAAGCTGGTCATCCCGATTTGGGATCCAGGGGAAAATCTCTGTGTATATCTGTTTTATGTTTTATGCTCTCACTATTGTTTATATTCTATTTTTAAGATTCATTTGCAAATAATTTCTATACAGGGTTAAAACCTACATTTGGTATCAGAGTTGTTTCGGCTTCAAGGGGATGCCTTTGCTGCTAGGGGTTTTTTTCTCGGGCTTGAGGTATACCTTGTTCAGTGGGAGATCTTGCGGTGAAAGAAGATGGCGAGCGGCAGGAAGATAGAGATCAACAAATTTAATGGTCATAGTTTTGAGTTGTGGAAGCTCAAGATGGAGGATCTACTGGTGGATAAAGACCAGTGGATCGTGGTATATGCAGGTACTAAACCAATGGAAATGTCAGATGAAGACTGGAAGAAGTTGGATCGGAAGGCGAAGAGCACAATATGGTTGTGTGTCTCAGATTCGGTATTATTGAATGTATTTGGGGAAGCTACGACGAAGAATTTGTGGGACAAACTTGGGAATTTTTACCAATCTATGTCTTTGGTGAATAAATTGTTCCTGCGAAAAGAGCTGTATAACATACGGATGAAGGATGGAGACTTGGTGACAGAGCATTTGAATGCCTTCAATACTGTGGTAAGTCAGATGTCATCTGTTGATATTAAAATCTTAGATGAAGATAAGTGCATCAGTTTGTTGTGTTCTCTACCAGACTCGTGGGATAGTCTGGTTATTGCAATAGGTAGCAATACAACTACCTTGAATTTTGATGGCATTGTCTCAGCCTTGCTGTCGGAGGAAATGAGACGGAGAAATATGGAGGGTCCGAATGGAGATGCCTTATCTGTACGAGGAAGGTCCCAGAACAGAAACAAGAGTAAGGTTTCGAGTGGGAGATCTAAATCTAGAGGGAGATCTAAATCTCCTAGAAAGTTTGTAAAGGTGTGCTGGAAATGCGGAAAGGAAGGGCACTACAAAAAGGAATGCAGATCTAAAGCTCCTGAGAAAGGAAAGGGATCTGATGAAGGTCCTTCTGCAGAGGCAAAAACCACCTCGAATGAAGGTGGGGATGTGTATTTGGCTTCTTCTTCAAATACACATGTAGATCATGAGTCATGGTTGATTGACTCGGGTGCATCCTTTCACTTCACTCCCCATAGGGAGTGGTTCTGCGAGTATGAGAAATATGATGGCGGTGATGTCTTATTAGGGGATGATAGGAAGGCCAGAATCATCGGACGTGGAAAATTTAAGCTGCAGCTGCAAGGTGGAAGGATTAGAACACTTCCTTGTGTTCTACACATTCCTACATTGGCCAGAAATATGATTTCTATAAGAAAGATGGATGATGCAGGTGTAAAAACAATGTTCGAGAAAGATACCTGTAAGATGGTTCAGGAAGCACTAGTATTAATGCGGGGAGTTTGGATTGGAACTCTGTACAAGCTTCAGGGAAACACTGTTATTTCTGGGTGCAACAGTTCTGTGGTTCTCGAAAGTGGAGCGGAAAACCTAGCGGTCTCTGGAGAAAAGACCATGCTATGGCATCAAAGGCTTGGACATATTGGAGAGAAGGGCCTTCAGATACTGCATGGAAATGGTATGGTAGAAGGTATGTCTAATAGCTCTCTAGATTTCGATTTCTGTGAACATTGTGTATATGGGAAGTAGAATCGGGTGAGTTTTCCTTCTAGTGCTAAGACGACGAACAAGATATTAGAGCTTGTGCACAGTGATGTGTTTGGACCTGTGTCGTTTCCATCAATGGGTAAGTTTGTGTACTACGTTTCATTCATAGATGACTTCTCAAGGAATACATGGATATATTTCTTGAGGAAGAAATCTGAATTCTTTGACAAATTTAAAGAATTTAAGGCTCTGGTGGAAAACCAGACAGAGAAGAAGATAAAGGTGTTGAGGACAGATAATGGTGGGGAGTTCTGCAAGAAGGAATTTGAAGAGTTCTGTAAGAAGTGTGGTATAGCACGACAGAAGACTACTCCATACACACCTCAAAAAAATGGAGTTGCAGAAAGAATGAATAGAACACTGATGGAAAAGGCAAGAAGCATGCTCAGTGGTACCGGGTTAGGACAAGAATTCTGGGCAGAGGCAGTGGAGACTGCATGTTACTTAGTTAACAGATCACCTTCATCAGCGTTGGAGGATAAGACTCCACATGAGGTATGGACCGGTAAGAAACCCTCTCTTTCACATCTAAGGGTATTTGGATGTGATGCATATGTACATGTTCCAAAGGAGAAAAGGACCAAGTTGGATAATAAATCTGAAAGGTGCATCTTTATTAGGTATAAGGATGGTTTAAAGGGTTACAAGCTTTGGAACCCAGAAACAAGGAAGGTTGTGTACAGCCTAGATGTGGTGTTTAGAGAAGTGAAAGATGTTGTTAAACATGAGGTCCTACCAAAGGAACCTGAGAAGATAGAGTTTGAGCTATAGGAGGATGAATCAGACTCTACAATTGAAGAAGACTCAGAAGATGAAGAGCCACAAAATCCAGCTTTGAGAAGATCAGTTCGGGAAAGAAGGCAACTAGAAAGGTATAGTCCATCTGCTTTCTGTTCAGGTTTTACCTTAACTATAACTGATGATGAACCCAGAACTGTCAGGGAGGCAGTAGATTCAGAGGATGGAAAACTCTGGAAGGAGGCCATGGTTGATGAAATGGCATCCTTGCACAAAAACGATGCATGGGATTTGGTGGAGTTGCCGGCCGGAAGGAAGCCCATTGGGAGCAAATGGGTGTTTAAGAAGAAGATGAATGTAGAAGGCAAGGTGGAGAAATACAAAGCTCGGTTGGTAGCGAAAGGTTATTCCCAGGTGCCGGGAATTGATTTCGGTGATATTTTTTCTCCTGTTGCCAAAGTTACTTCTATTAGATTACTTTTATCTGTTGCTGCTGCATTTGATTTTGAGATAGAACAGATGGATGTGAAGACAACATTTCTTCACGAGGATCTAGAAGAAGAGATCTACATGAAGCAACCTGAAGGCTTTATGGTGAAGGGTAAGAAAGAACTAGTATGCAGGTTGAAGAAGTCTCTGTATGGGTTAAAACAGTCACCAAGGATGTGGTATCAGAAATTTGATACCTATATACGGGGACTTGGCTTCACCAGAAGCAAGGAGGATCACCGTGTTTATTTTAAATTAATTGGTGACCGTGTTATTTATTTGGTCTTGTATGTGGATGATATGTTGTTGATTGGAAATGACAAAGAAATTATCCAAGATTTGAAGACCCAACTGTTCTCCAAATTCTACATGAAGGATCTTGGTGCTGCAAACTATATTTTGGGCATGGAAATTAAGAGAGATCTGGCAAAGAGGAAGCTCTGGTTAAACCAGAGGAAGTATGTCGAGACTATATTGCAGAGGTTCAATATGCAGGATAGTAAACCGGTGAATGTTCCTATTCCTGTAGGTGTAAAGCTGTCTGCTGAACAGTGTCCCAAGACACAAGAAGAAGAGGAGGATATGTCCCGTGTTCCATATGCAAGTGCAGTGGGTAGTTTGATGTATGCAATGGTCTATACTAGACCAGACATTGCACATGCAGTGGGAGTATTGAGCAGGTTTATGTCAAACCCAGGGAAGGAGCATTGGACAACAGTGAAGCGGGTTTTCAGATATTTGTGTGGCACTAGTGATTATGGCTTGTGCTACCAGGGAAGACCAGGATTGGAAAGAGTGTTGGACATTCATGGTTTTGTTGATGCAGACTGGGCTAGAGATCTGGACCAAAGAAGATCTACAAGTGGGTATGTGTTTAGCCTATTTGGAGGTGCAGTCAGCTGGATGAGTAAAAGACAGTCTGTAGTGGCTCTTTCAACTACAGAGGCAGAATACATGGCAACCACTCATGCAAGAAAGGAAGCAGTTTGGTTGCAGAGATTGTGTTCAAGTATGGGGTTGGTGCAGCAAGCTATAAGGATAGACTGTGATAGCCAAAGTGCAATTTTCTTGGCTAAGAACCTTGCTTATCATTCAAAGACAAAGCACATTGATGTTCAATATCACTTTGTGAGATATATGGCTGAGGCTAAAAGGGTGTTGCTGGTAAGGGTGGACACTTTGAAGAATGTTGCAGATGCATTAATGAAGTCTGTGAGCACTCAGAAGTTCTCTTGGGGTAGAGAAACAATGGGTGTTGCAAAGTTGGGCTAATGAATTAGCTCTCCTGTGGCCCCCCGTGGAAAGAAAAAAACAAGTGGGAGAATGTTGCGTATGTGTTGTATTCTTTCCCTGACTAGTCACGCATGGTGGGCGGACCCGCCCATGGTTTTGTGCTTGGGTTTTCACATGGTTTTGGGGCATGATGGTTTTCATCCCCTGGTATTTTGTAGATCCGGTCAAGGGAACTACGGTTATGTTCTAATCCAGGGTTAATGGATTGGGGTTTATGTATGCTTCGACATGTATAGATATGTGTTGTAACACTAAAAGGAATATAATGAAAAATCAAGCTAGTCGTCCCGATTTGGGATCTAGGGGAAAATATTTGTGTATATCTGTTTTATGTTTTATGCTCTCGCTATTGTTTATTTTCTGTTTTTAAGATTCGTTTGCAGATAATTTCTATACGGCGTTAAAACCTACATCATCCAAGTCAAAAACATCCCTGCGATGATCTAATGAATGAGAAGAAGTATTTTCCAGAAAAGTGTGTCATATCAATCCAAGGCTATCCTGACAGGTATCAAGCTATTTTCCTTGGTCATTGTTTCTTTTGCAAAAAATTTGGTCACCATGCTAAGCATTGCAAGGCTTATGGAAATAATGTTAACTCAAGGGGGTATATGCTGACTTCCCAAATAATTTTGTTGATTCAAGGAGACAAGATCAAATCAAGACTTATAACTCATTTGATCCTTTGTCAAAGTAAAACTTAGAATGTTCCAAATATAATATTTCAGATCATGAAGCAACAATTTGTCCATTTGATCCAAAAGAAAATATTTGGAGAAGAAAGGAATCCACTACAGATAAATGTGGTCTATTTATGTGTGAAAAAAGTGAGGAAAACAAGTGGTTTGTAGATAGTGGATGTTCTAAGAACATGTATGTTGACCAAAAGAAGTTTATCTTGCTAGACAAGAATGATGGAAATGTGACTTTTGGAAGTGGATCCGCTAAAATTGTTGGTAAAGGCACAGTAAGTCTTGAAAATGGCAAGGGAAAAGCACAAAATGCACTACTTGTTGATAGACTCAAACACAATCTTCTAAGAATCAACCAAATCTATGACCAAGGACATGATATCATTTTTAGTTCCAAGGATTCTGAGATAATAAGGTCTTCTTCAGGAAAACTTGTGGGAAAATGAGTAAGAACAACAGATAATGTATACATTATTAGTGAAATTCAAGAAGAAACACTACAAGGAAAAGACCCTCTAGCGGATGTTTTTGAGGAACCTCTTATAAAAATACCCCATACATCTGTTTCTAGCGGAGGTTACTAGAGGAGGTTGGCAGGCGAAGGGTTTTGCGGATGTTTTCTGTTCGGTGCGCTTATCATCCAAAATTGCACCGGTGCTCTCTACAATAGAAAGCACCAGTGCGCACAAAACATTGGCACACCATACACCATGCGCTCCGTACACACCCGCTTGATGCATCGTATTACTATAGAGCATCGGTGCTTCACAACTCTTCCACGCCGGTGCATCATAAAACACACGCCAAAACAGAAACCACCCGGTGCGGTATTAAGAAATCGCACTGGTGCATCATAAAACACTGTGCCAAAATAGAAACTGACCGGTGCTTTTGTAAGAAACAACACTGGTACGCCTATAAACCCCACGCACTGGAACAAGGTTAAATAAAAAAACATTTACAGCAAAAAAACCGGATTTTTCACTTTTCTCAGTGCTCTAGAGCTCTCAATCACCAGTGTGCTCTACAAGAGAAAGCACCGGTGCGCACAAAACATTGGCACACTAGACACCATGTGCTCTGTACACACCCGCCCGGTGCGTCGTATTACTGTAGAGCACCGGTGCTTCACAACTCTTCCGTGTCGGTGCATCATAAAACACCGCGCCAAAACAGAAACTGCCTGGTGTGGTGTTAAGAAACCGCACCAGTGCATCATAAAACACTGTGCCAAAACAGAAATCGACCGGTGTGTTCGTAAGAAATAGCACCGGTGCACCTATAAAACCCCACACACTGGAATAGGGTTAAATAAGAAAAATTACGGCCAAAAAACCACATTTTTCACTTTTCTCAGTGCTCTAGAGCTCTCAACCACCGGTGCAATTTATCCTTGTCTGAGCCGCCCTGACATGGATGCTCCCATTGCACCCATTGCACGCACTACTGCTATGCATTTCCCACCAATCTCCAGCTTGCATTTTGCAAAACGGTGGGAAAATTTTCTTTTTCAATTTCTACAGCCAATATGCCTCCTCGACGGAAAAATGTACAAGTATTTTTCTTGTTTTTCCATAATTAAACTTTTTAGCGGATTAGAATTTCAAATAACCTTAAAATTAACCATTTAAAATAAAAAAGAAAAATTTGTCACACTATGCGCACGAGCCATTCGGCTCACACTGGTAAGCGGTGCTGCTTGTAAAATTTACAGGCCGCACTGCAACCGATGCTAATCGTATCTGTACCGTGTTCAGGGCGGTACCGAAAAGGCGCACCACATTATTTTAACATTTTAAAAAAAGTGTGGTGCGAGCATTTAGCCGATCGCACCGTTGACCATGGGAATAGCAATGCAGTGCGTTGACAGAAATATCCACCCTGGTGTTTGTTAGCACACCGCATTTGGCATTCCGATAGGGTCAACGGTGTGTCCTGGTAAAAGACCGCACCGTTGACTATGTAATTTGTCAGGAAGTTAGTGTGCTGGCACAACTATACACGTTGGGGCGTATATTTTAGTCAGCGCACCGATACTCTGACACCATACATAGTCAAGGGTGCTTTAAAAATTTTCAGATGTGCCGCATACGGTGCGTTGAATGTCATTTAGGGCACCGCCCTCGGTGCACGACAAACAAACAATGCACCGGAACCAGTGCATGATTGTTTTTTGTGGCGCACCGACTGGTCTAATTTTTTTTTTTCCAAAAAAATATATATATGTATATTCTTAAATACATGTCTCATTTAATAAAAAAAATTATTTAATATTTCAATGATTCAGAGAGAAGAGGGGGAACAAAAACAACAACAGGCAGAGCAGTATGACATGGTTCACCTGTGGGAGGAACGAGAGAGGGAGAGAGATGTGTACCCTAGCCCTATTACACCAGCTACCCAGGGGCTCCTAAAGCAGGTAGGTCTCCTCAAGTTCTATGAGGAGGCTACTTCCCTAAAGGCCCATAGTGTGTTTTTGAGACATCTTATCCACAGGTGGAATTCTCACCGACAAGCTTTCTAGCTTGGTCCTAACCAGTGGTACACAACCACTGAGAAGAATATATATTTCATTACATGGCTATCGAGGAGAGGGGTGGATTTTCCCTCATTCCCATAGGTTCTAGCTGGTTGTGTAGCAGGGAGTCAGTTAGTTTACTCCCATAGATACATTGGAGCATCAATACTGTCTCCTACAAATTTTTAGGTCACTAGAGGTCAGTTACATATTGGTGCATTTGGTAGTGAGGAGGTGCAGTGCCTCTCACTTCTCCTTTCGACCATTTCACACAACACCAGTGACGGGAAACACATTAGTTGCTCAAGGAGCCACGACTTGTGAGGTGGTCTGCCATTTTTTTGTGGCAGTTCTGTACAACCTTAGATATATGTCATGCTCATGCACAAGGGAGGGTCAACTTCCATTTTTCTTCAGAGATTTTTTGTTTATTTTTTGAGAGGTTTCCAGAGATGAGGCCTACTTTTTTTCGGCAGCCTTGTAGGCCAATGTTGGAGGCACGGATGCACAAGTGGGGGTAGATGATGCCCAAGAGGGGCGAGACTATGTTCCAACCAGGATATCGCATGATGCATTGGACTTGCTAGCCAGTGTTAACGAGCTGCATCCCTTCATTATGGTCCCCTTTCCTTATGTTGGATTGGATTGGCGAAGGTGTGCCAACATCCTCTTCACAGATGATGAGCTGCCAGATGATAGAGGTAATATTACTTTTTTATTTAAATTTATTCTAACATGTTCTTTAACTTTTTTTTATTAAATTGTGTAATTATTGTTGTGTACTTGTATATATTTTGCAGACATTGGCTCTTTTGATGGTGAGGAGATTCCAGCACCACCACATGATCCAGGTGTGGATCCTGATGACGATTAGGGAATGCTATATGCCGAGGATCATTAGGAGGCCGGTGCAGAGAGACATGCTCCTATTGGTGCATCGGTACCACCTTTTTCTAGGTGCGGTCGATGTGATACTAGATACAGGATGGAGTTGGGCGACCAACTCAGTGCATTGATTGTTGAGGCGGGCATTAGGCCCGCTCATTATAGAGACATACAAGCCGATGATAGGCTATTACAGATGTGGAGAGGCATGCCGCGTGACATGTACAGCCTGATGCGGAATGTCGTAGGAGCTACAAAAACTGTTACGCAGTTGAGGAGGACTGTTGCACATTATAGGCATGGTCGAGATGCAACACGTGATGGACAGTCCGCGAGCAGCGACTCATCATCTCATGATCGTTCACCTCACGTCGCACCAAATGAGCATGATCCTCCACTAGAATATAGCAGCAGTCATCATGGAGATGAGTTTGGACCATCGGCCACATCCAGTCAGCAGCCTGCAGCATCCATCGGTACTCATGATCATGAGAAGGCTAGACCATCGACTGTCGAGGCTGCACCATTGACTGAGCAGGCCTCGACTAGTACTGCTATTGATGTTATACCACCAGTTGATCCATGACATTTACATTACAGTTGTATATTTTTAACATTATTCAGTTATATATATATATATATATATATATATATATATATATATATATATATATATACATGGTCCATGTATTTTATGTTCATGTTGCAGTTGTACTTAATTTACATGCTGGTGATCATCATGATGTATATATTGTTAGGTCATGTTATATATGTTCATTTAATATGCAACTTGCAGCTAATAGATGTGTATGTGATAGCATGAGTTATTTGACATGAGATGTATATTTCATGTTTGTGTTGTGATGATGTTATACAATGCTAGTTGTGTTTTGTTAGATGATCATGATCACGATGATGTTAGTGAATTTGAATGTGTTTTTTAGTCGAATATGATGTTTGGATGATGGTTATCATGATCGTGATGTTTATTAATTAATTTAATATTAAATGACCGTGATATTTATTAAATATTATGTCGTGATTGTAATTGAAATTGAAATTTTAATTGTATGTAAAATTGTAAAATTGTATTTGAATTTGTAATTGTAATTTTAACTCTAATTGTATGTAAAATATTTAATGTAAAATTTTAATTGTAATTGTAATATTTAATTTATTGTGAAATTATTGTAATTGTATATATGACAAATTGTAAAATTGTAATTGTAATTCTAATTGTATGTAAAATTCTAAAATTGTAATTGTATGTAAAATATTTGTAAAATTGTAATTGTAAATGTAAATGTAATTCTAATTCTAATTCTAATTGTATGTAAAGTATTTGTAAAATTTTAATTGTATTACTGTGAAATGATTGTAATTGTAAATGTAATTGTATGTTAAATTAAAATTGTAATTGTAATTCTAATCCTAATTGTATGTGAAATTGTAAAATTGTAATTGTTATTGTAATTCTACTTCTAATTGTAATTTTAATTGTAGTTGTATGTAAAATATTTGTAAATTTTTAATTGTATTAATGTGAAAAATTTAATTGTATTAATGTGAAATGATTTTATTAAAATATTTAAATTTGTAAATTTGTAAATAATTGTAAAATAATAAATCTAGAATAATATGATTTTTTGTAACATAATAAAGTTTAGAAAATAATGCAAATAAATTCATGTACTTTAAATTATCATTATTTTATTATGACCTTACATACTAAAAAAAAGAAATTTATACAGTCGGGTGCGCTTATCATCATAACACGCACCGGTGCGTCTTAGTACTAAGATGCACCGGTGCTTCACAACTCTTTCGCACCGGTGCGTCATAAAACATCGCGCCAAAACATAAACCTCGATCTTACAAAACCACACTAGTGCGCCTATAAAACCCCGCGCACCGGAACAGGGTTATTCTGTAAAGTGCAGTATTGGAGCAGCGGAGGGTTTGAATCGCAAGCAAGAATTTTTCTGAGGAGATGAGAGTTTGAAAATACGAGAGTTCAAATTTCAGCTAAGAAGTTTATAGCAGAGAAAATGAGTGATTCAAACAAAAAGACGGACAAAGATGCTTACAGGGATGCAGACGGCTACAGAGCTCGATAGAGTACAAAAGGAGAAAAGGAGTACAGGTTGAGACCGACAGAGAGCATTTGGTTGAGGCCGATGATAGGGTTAAGAGGTCCCATGATGGAAAAATGGAGAGCAGAGTTGATGGCAGAGAAAGATCAATCGAGGCAGTCGATAAAGCCAAGAGGCACCATGAAGGGAAGGATTCTCATTCCCTTAAGAATAACAGAGAAAGATCAATTGAGGTTGTTGATCAGGCCGGTAGGTCCCATGAAGGGAAATATTCTCCAGAATACGTTTAAAAGCAGTTGGGAGTATTGTCCGAGCTTCGGTTGGCTTACATAAACTTTTACTGGCAAAGCTGACGTTGCATAAAATCACATCTTCGGCTTTCAATTGAACCTAAATGGAATCTCTAACTTGTCTGAGCTATGGTCCTGTGGATGAAACCAGTAAAAAGTCTGTTTGTATTATAAATGGAAATCCAGTGACCATTTTTGTGGGAAGAAAAGCATAGATACCTGCAACTACCATATTTCCACCTGCAAATCGGTTTCCCATTGGAAAAGCTAATGTAATAGCCCATTTTGCAATGTCTTTCCTTTGCTCAACCCTATACTCATTTTCTATGAGAAACCATTGCCTCCACATGTAATAACTGCATCTTCTAGTCGAAGATCGGTCTTCTTCTGCTAACAAATGCAGAATGAAGGACTCGTTGTCATTGCTCCCAAAACATTTAAGGTCGGTTTCTCGTAAAATAGATCTTGTTTAAAAAATTTTAAGATCAATATAGAAAGCATAAAGGAGAAAAGAGGAAATGGGATGCCAAGATGGAGGAGGAACTTACAAATGAGCAAGAAGATCATGGGTCAGCAAGCAGATCATGGGGCACCTTTTCTTGTTACAGGTTATGGAAAGGTTCAAGTTTCTTTTTCTAAAAGAAGAAGAGGTGTAGTTTTGAAAAGAAATGGCCCAAATATTTTCACAGCAAAATGTACATTTCCAACATGTCTAAGAACTAAAATATCTCCAACTTCAATAAACTACTCAGAAACAAAACTTTCCCAACCATTTGTGAAAACCACCCACGTCTTAGCGTAGCACAGGTTCACATGCCACAATTGGCCCCTTGGGCCCTGTAGTATTGCATCTTCACACGCCCCACATTGCATTCTCTCCACATAATCAGTGGGGACCTCCTGCAATAAAAAAAATGCATTGGAAGAAAATTTATTTCCATCAATAATTTATCCAATTCCAATTCTTAATTCTAATTCTCAAGAATAAACAAAATTCTAATTCTCAATTTCCATGGTTGGATTTCACTAAATTTTGGTGTACACACCTAAAAGTAATTTCGGTGCCTTAACCGCAATTCGGTGCCACTGTACATATAACTGCACCAGTGCGTTTTAGTTACTGCGCACTGATGCTGGTGTTACAAATGGACGCACTGGTGACGAATAAATGCAAATAAAAAAAATGCAACTCTGTTTTCTTTAAGTGAAAAAAAAAAAACGGCAAATTGAAAAATGGGTGGTAAAATATTTTCGAAAATCTAATTTCATAAAATAATTCTTCAAATACTAATTTTTTTTTATTATTTCACTATTTTTGCTATAATTTTCAGCCAGAGATTTGCAGGAGACATACCTGGAGCAAGAGAGCACGAGAGCATGTTGGAAATTTTGTCATTGATGGCAAAGGAGCACAAAGGAGCAACACCTGAACCAACAATAAGGAAAACTAGAAGACAGGGAACAGAGGTAGCAGAGAGGTAGCAGAGGCAACAAAAAGAGAAGTAAGGAGCAACATCAGTCAAGGAGTAGAGGAAGCAAAGGCAGTGAATTGAGAGCTTCAATAAGAAATTGTATGAGTTTGTGATAGGGTTTTGGATAGTATGAATAAGACTCTGTGATAGGGTTTTGGATAGTACTTTGGTTAAATGGAATAGTCGATGTCAAGGATCATAATTTTACACTGAATGCATGAAGGGTTTGTAATTGAGCTCGTATGTATAAATGAGAAATTTGGTTCTGAATGCATGTGGTTTGATTGACTTAACTCTGTATGAATATGTTTGGTTTTGATAAGCAAATATGAAGTAACTCTGCAATAGGATTCGGGATCATGCTATGCACACAGTTGGAAATAGATGAAATTGTCGAAATAGGCTCAATGTTGTGCTTGAATTGAATGATATGGGTTGCAGGGGAAACACTGAATAAAATGGAAAGCACAGAGTCAAATTATGCATGAGGAATAACGCTGGGTGTTGAAGACTACGTTGAAGTATTACATTGAACGAATTAAGGAAGGCGGAATTGGAAGATGAGACGGAGCTGTGTATTGTTGAATTGAGCGGAGATCGAAGCTTGCCATGTTCCAGAGTAATGTATTGTGGGTTCTATACAAAAGAATCAATGGACGGAAACCATTCCCCCAGTTGTGGTGATTAAATCCCACGCGAAAAGAACAAGTGAAGAAACGTTGTGGTGGAGGTTAACCCGAGTTGTTAACAAACAAAGGCGTAGAACTGTGAATGAAATAGAACAGAAAGAAGCGGAATTATAATGAACCTGAACCATGAGAGATAAACAGTAAAACCGGAAGGCAAGGACCGGAATTTTTCACGCAAGTTAAAGGGTGGTAAGTGGAATTGAGGAATTTAACGTGATATCACAAACTCAATGACGCGTGTCCATAGGTGGTTTCTAAAAACCACTTACATCGCGTGAAATTGGATAGTTAACCCTTGTGCGATATGTGTTTATTGTCGTCAAATCATCCAAAGCTACGTGATAAGTTGTCCACCGTCAGATGTGAAAGGTGCGTTAGCACTGGGGCCCAGCTCTGCTCTACGTTGTAAACTGTTGTTTTAACCAAGGATTCACGTTGTGGGGCTAAGGGTTAACATATCGGACTATGTTATATTGTTAAAATTTGTATGGTCGAACGTTGGTTATGTGATGGCGTTCCAATTAAGGTGTGAACGTTAAGCCAGGGTTCATTTTTGTGGATCTGATA
Source organism: Pinus albicaulis (assembly GCA_034641835.2). Classification (NCBI taxonomy): domain Eukaryota; kingdom Viridiplantae; phylum Streptophyta; class Pinopsida; order Pinales; family Pinaceae; genus Pinus; species Pinus albicaulis. The sequence goes on from CM076580.1 coordinate 1,816,078,706, forward strand.
TATGCTATTAATGTATTGGCCAAAGGATTTTGTATAGTCCGGCTTTTATGTTACGATATACCAACGATTGGTGCATAAACCAAAGCTAAACCTTGAATGAGAAGGGATTATTAACCTTGTGGGACCCTCACGAATCACATCGGAGAAAAACTTAACAACGGAATATGTTAATAAAAGTTCCGATGAAGATGCGGACCCGATGGGTTTATGAACTGTGATTCATACGTGTTTGAGTTCCGGCATCAAAGTAGGCCATCGCATTGGAAAAGACCAGAACATCGGAGCATTCTATTGAAGGCTGCGATTGCGATTATCGCATCGGGTCTTTCACAAATGCATCAATCGCAATCGGAAGTGTTTAGTTGCGATTAATCGCATCGGAAAATAGAAAAAGGTTCAATATTGTGGGCCTGAATACCTTGAGTCTTGTTCCAAAGTCTTGAATGTAGATCCGAACCTTTGTGAAGGTGTAATGTATGTCGAGGAATATATATTATATGAAATGAGGAGTTTATGACCTTTGAGGAAATAGTGAGATATCAAAAGTGCCGCACTCATTTAAATTTCCAGCTTAGGCAATAAGATGGAGGTGTACTCTCGTATGAATTGAGAGAGGTATATATACTGTTGGAGTTAAAATCTGGGGATGCATTCTTCTATAAACCGAATTGAAACAGCAGATAGGGGACTGTGGGTTTTACCAGCCATCATATAGTTTTCATAAAGGAAACGCTGCTTATGAAGATTGAAAATTTAAAAGTTTTACAATGGTCCAATTGTAATATTCAAATGATAATTCGATATATTATATGAAGTTGTGGGTTGCGCTTTAATTCAGGGAACACATATTTATTAATATGCCGAAGACCATTATGTAGTGGAGAATTTCAATGGCCTTATAACCATGGTCTAATTCATCGCACAAACATATACAAAGAGCGCAAAATTGTGGTCCCAAAATATATGATTTCATAATCAAAATATAAAAGGTAGAGAGCGTTGGAGGCGCATTATGGATTTTATAATAAGGTTTAATCCCATTGAGGCAAAGAACAAAGTTCCCGCATATACGATTTGTTAGACATGGTTCACAACCATAAGATAACCTTGGAAGAAAAAGGCCTCCAGATATCTTTATCGAAATTTCCAGACCAGCAGTTATACATATTGTAACGCAGTTATATATATATAGATGACACACAATCACAGTGAACAAGAATATACACAGGAATGAATTTGACAAGTGTACAAGCCCAGAAAACTGGAGAATATGCAGAAGACATTGAACAGAGTGTGCAGAATGTAGAAATTTGAATAAATGATATGTTATCCACCGAGATTCTCCTGATCACACACTATTTTAACTTCATGCACAATACAGAATCTCTTCTAAATTGATCATTAATTGCGGAAATAAAAACAATCGCATGCGCACATTAAAACCACAAACAATCACACATATGAACACAGTATTTCATGGGAAAGCTTAAAGCTGAAAACCCCCAACTATCTGTATATTATATGTCATAGAGATCATGTAACAATCATCATACAACGCTCCTCACAAGCTCTCAGTACAATCTCCAATTACTACACAGTAATCAAAATAGATCTAGCAAAACACATGCTCCAATCTCTACCACCTGATAGCCTGCATCTACTGCACAATCAATGCTGAAGAATGGCTCATAAATAAATTCGAACCACCTGGCTTGTACTGCGCAATCCTCATTGGCATCTCCAATCACTGGTTGTTGCAAATCATGCAACAGTATAGTCACAACTGATAGTCACACTGCTCTTTCACCTATCTCTTCACTGGTCTCCAATGAAACTGTCCATGCACTGAGGTTAACTGATGTATTCTTTATTTGATTAATGAGTTTATATTTAGTGAATTAATTAATAATTAATTCACACCACTCTTACTAGTGTATCAATCAGTTAGACTATATACAACTAGCTCAACTATGTTTAGCTTAGTTAAACTGAACACAATTCCATTAACTTCCTTAATCAACTCCACCAAACTCTCTCACATGAGTTCTAACTGAAGTATCCATGCAATAGCTCCACTTAACCCTTAGGAATAGCATAATTCCTTCTGTCAGCTCCTGTGCCACATTTGTGCACTTAACTGAAGTGCTCCAAGAGAATAAGATAATGTTTACAGTCCAAATATTATTAAGAGCTAATAATATTCGACATATCTATTTTTAGATTGGCAATCTAAAAATAGATTCCACCCAATATGTCTAAAAATAGAAGTCCATATATTTTTTCAACTTGACCAACCATCCACAAATAGCATCCTGCAACTCATAGAATATGATCGACATGTCTAAAAATAGATATATTCTAAAAATAGACTTTGCGCCAAAAATAGCCTGCGGGCCCACTTAGTGAAGGCGACTTCTTACCACTAAGCTCATCATCTTGTTGCAATCTCAACACTCCCTCTCAAAAATATAAGGATTATCTGCCACCCCTATCCTACCTCTGTGGTATTCGAATTTACTCCTGGTGAGCGCCTTCATCAAGATATCAGCATCCTGATCCTCCGTGGGAATGTATGAAAGTAACATGATCTTCCGCTGCACACAATCTATGATACGATGATACTGGATGTCAATGTGTTTAGATCTATTATGAAATACTGGATTAACCAAGAGTTAAATGCAACTCTGATTATCACAATAAATCACAGTAGGATCTAAGTGTGAACCGAACAACCCAACCATGATCTTCCTCATCCATATAGCCTCGCATGCAGCCAAAATCACTGCAATATACTCATCCTTTACTGAACTGAGTGCCACGAATCTCTGCTTCCTGCTATACCAAGAAACTGCTGTCGACCCGATACTAAAAATCCCTCCAGATGTGCTCTTTTTGTCCATTGGGCTCCCTGCCCAATCTGCATCCGTGAAGCCACATAGCTTCACCTCATCCGACTATCTGTACCATAATCCATATCTCGATTTGCCTCTGAGATATCTCAATACATGCTTACCTGCCTTCCAAAAGAGCTTGGTAGGCTTAACCATAGCTTGTGAAAGCTGGTTAACAGCATAGCATATGTCGGGTCGTGTATTGACCAGATACATAAGCGACCCCACCAATTGTCGATAAACAGTGGCATCCACTACCTCTGCCAATGTAGCATCCTCTTTCCTCCATCCACTAGGAAGAGGAGTATCAACAGGCTTGCAACCATGCATGTTGAACTTCTCCAGTATCTCCTGGGCATAATTGCCTTGAGAAACAAACAGTCCATCACTGCGCTGCCAAATTTCCAATCCCAGGAAATAATGAAGGAGGCCCAAGTCCTTCATCTCAAAATCCTTTGCAAGATCAGCCTTGCATGAGTGTATCAACAGTTCATCACCTGACAAAATCAAATCATCTACATAAAGTACAATGATCAACAACTTACCCTCCACCACAATCTGGTATAGGTTCGGATCCGCCTCACTCTTGGAGAATCCAAGTCCGATGGAATAACTGTCTATCCGTGTGTACGAAGCACGAGGTGCTTGTTTCAACCTATATAGCGCTTTCTTGAGCCTGCACACATGCGACTCGCTGCTGAAGATCTCGAAACCTTCGGGCTACTCTATGTACACCTCCTCCTCAGTCACCCTATTGAGGAATATAGTCTTCACATCCATCTGATGAATGTGCCACTCCATCTGCACCGAGACAGCTAGGATCATCTGTATGGAAGAATACCTTGCGATGGGTGTAAACGTTTCCTCATAATCGATCCCCTCAATATGTGAGAAGCCTCGGGCAAAAAATATTGCCTTGTACTTCTCCACACTCCCGGCAACTACTTGCTTCACTTTGTAGATCCATCTTGAACCCACCATTGATTTCCCTTCCGGCCTTGGGACAATCTCCCATGCACTGTTTCTGACAATAGAATCATACTCTTCCACCATGGCATATACCCATGCGGGATCCTCCACATCTTCCTCGAAAGAGGATGGCTCTGTCACGATACACTTGCTCATTAGAGCCATGTATCCAGTATACCGGTTAGGTGACTGTCTCTGTCTGCGCTGTGATGTAGGTGCTCCTACAATCCTCTCTGCATCTTGAGCCAGTCGCTCAGCTTTTGTAGTGCACTTCCGCCCTCTGATGTTTGGCGCTGCATGAGTGGTATCTTCCACTCCATGAACCTCCTCTTGTGGCTGATCCACATCCTAAGGCTCATCCTTAGGAACTAATAACTCCTCATCTGCATGCAAGTGTGGCTCCCTCTCAAGCGAACACTTCATGGCTTTCTCCTCATGAAATTTGATATCCCGTCGCACAACAGTCTTGTGACTGTCTGGAAAATACACACAATAGTTGTGGGGTGTATCATTGTACCCCACAAATATCCCAACCTCTTCAGTCGGCTCCATCTTCTTCCTGGCATCCTTCGTCATGTGAATGTAAACAGGTGAACCAAAAATCCTCAAATGGGAAATATCAGGCTTCTTACCAGAAAACGCCTCCTCGGGAGTACTCATGCTAAGTATCCTGTGAGGACAACAGTTTTGCACATAAACCGCAGTATTGCATGCCTCCGCCCACAAGTGTATGGGAAGGCCCTAATCATGCAACATCGCCCGTGCAGCACCCACAATCATTCTGTTCTTTCGCTCCGCCAATCCATTCTGATGTGGGTTATGAGGTGTTATGAGCTCTCTTCGAATTCCTTCTGCGTTGCAAAAGTCCTTGAACTCGCCAGAGATGAATTAACCACCATTGTCGCTCCTAAGAGCCTTCACCTGCTTCCCCGATTATTTCTCAACCAGTGCCTTGAACTCACAGAACTTTGAGTATGTCTCGCTCTTCTTCTGCATGAAGAAGATCCAACACTTACGAGAAAAATCATCAACAAATATCACATAATGCTTGTGCTTTGCTATCGAAGCTACTGAGAAAGGTCCACACACGTCTGTGTGAATTCTCTCAAGGATCGTCGTGGTGCAACTATCCTTCTCGTGAAAGGTGGCTTTCACAAATTTTCCCAAGGTACATCCCTTGCACTGATCTGACTACGCAAGTTTACCTTTGGGAAGCCCGGTAGAAATCTGCTGCAAAATTTTCAAGGCTCCATGGTGAAGGTGGCCCAATCTCCTGTGCCACAGCTCGCCATCATCTCTGCTCACCACTCCTTCTGCCTTGCCTGCCATTTCTGCGCAACCATCTACCTGCAATTGATAAAGGTTCTTAACTCGAACCCCTATCCTCCAGGTTTCACCAGTTGCCTTACTACGCAGGAAAGCCTTTCCCTCGCTAAAGACAACATCATATCCCTTGTCTTCTAACATGGCCACAGAGATAAGATTCTTCTTCAATCTTGGAACATGCATCACTTCCTTCAATATGAAGGGTTTACCAAACTCCCTCTCAAAGGAAATGATACCGATACTGGTCGCACTGTATCTACCATCATTGCCTATCTCGATGTGCACTCCAAGATCTTTCTCATCTAGATCAGTAAACAAATCTTTGTCTCTGGTCATATGAAAAGATGCACCACTGTCAAGAAACCACACTGAACCCATCACACTTGAGACCAAGCATTTGATCAGTGAAAAATCCAGCTCAAACTGCGAGGCTAAGGCCTCTCCAACTGCAAATCTAGCAACCTGATTATTTTTCTTCTTCTGTGGACAATTAGTGGCATAATGTCCGTGTTGGTGACAGTGAAAGCACTTCACCTTGGACATGTCCTGCTTCTTTCCTTTCGCACCGGATTGAGAAGAATTATTCTTGCTCTTCCTCTTCCTTGCTTTGGCAGCCAAAGAAAAATTTTCTTCATATGAGTTCTTTGATGAAGATCCATCCCTGGTACTTCGCCTTACCTCCTCTTGCACAAGATCTGACCAAAATCACTCCCATCCTGGCAATTTCTCTCGACCATTGACAGAGTCCTGATAGGAATGCCAACTCTTCAGAAGCCCAAGGAGAGAAAATCTCACCAAGTCCTCGTCATCAACAGTAACCCCCACACTTCCCAGCTCATCCCTACATTGGATGAACTTCGTGAGGTACTTGGGCATACTGTCGCCTTTCTCCATTTTTATGTTCCTGAGTTTATCCTTGAGCGCAAACTTCCTCTGGTCGCTCTTGATTTGGAATAAGTCTATCAACGCTTTCCAAATCAAGAATGGAGAAGCCTTACCATGAAGGCTGGACACTATGTGATCCTTCACACCTTCCAACAGAATCCTTCGACAATTCGTTGTCTTCTTTTGCCATGCGTCAAGTACGGCAGCATCGCTAGAAGTAGGTTTTGGAATTTCTTCATCTATGAACTCCTTCAACCCATTTTCATCCAGCACTGCCTCCATCCTATCCTTCCATGCAATATAATTCAAGCTTCCCTCAATGGAATACTCCAATCGCAACCCGTTGAAAGACATCTCAACTTCGACACCAAGAAAACACTGCTGCAAATTCGAATTCCACCAGCTCAAAACTCAACCGCTTCAATGTTTTGCAATTTCTCCAATGATCAATATCTCTCTGATACCATGTAGAAATTTGAATAACTGATATGTTATCCATCAATATTCTCCTGATCACACACTATTTTAACTTCATGAACAATATAGAATCTCTTCTACCATTGATCATTAATTGCGGAAATAAAAACAATCGCATGCGCACATTAAAACCATAAACAATCACACATATGAACACAGTATTTCATGGGAAAGCTTAAAGCTGAAAACCCCCAACTATCTGTATATTATATGTCATAGATATCATGTAACAATCATCATACATATCTCCTCACAAGCTCTCAGTACAATCTCCAATTGCTACACACTAATCAAGCTAGATCTAGCAAAACACATGCTCCAATCTCTGCCACCTGATAACCTGCATCTACTGCGCAATCAATGCTGAAGAATGGCTCATAAATAAATTCAAACCACCTGGCTTGTACTGCGTAATCCTCATTGGCATCTCCAATCACTGGTTGTTGCAAATCATGCAAAAATATAGTCACAACTGATAGTCACACTGCTCTTTCACCTATCTCTTCACTGGTCTCCACTGAAACTGTCCATGCACTGAAGTTAACTAATGTATTCTTTAGTTGATTAATGAGTTTATATTTAGTGAATTAATTAATAATTAATTCACACCACTCTCACTAGTGTATCAATCAGTTAGACTAGATACAACTAGCTCAACTATGTTTAGCTTAGTTAAACTGAACACAACTCCATTAGCTTCCTTAATCAACTCCACCAAAATCTCTCACATGAGTTATAACTGAAGTATCCATGCAATAGCTCCACTTAACCCTTAGGAATAGCGTAATTCCTTCTGTGAGCTCCTGTGCCACATCTGTGCACTTAACTGAAGTGCTCCAAGAGAATAAGATAATGTTTATAGTCCAAATATTATTAAGAGATAATAATATTCAACATATCTATTTTTAGACTGGCAATCTAAAAATAGATTCCGCCCAATATGTCTAAAAATAGAAGTCCATCTATTTTTCCAACTTGACCAACCATCCACAAATAGCATCCTGCAACTCATAGAATATGATCGACATGTCTAAAAATAGACTTTGCGCCAAAATAGCCTGCGGGCCCACTTAGTGAAGGCGACTCTTTTCACTAAGCTCATCATCTTGTTGAATCTCAACACTCCCTCTCAACAAGATAGGGATTATCTGCCACCCCGATCCTGTCTCTATGGTATTCGAATTTTCTCCCGGTGAGCGCCTTCATCAGAATATCTGCATCCTGATCCTCCGTGGGAATGTAAGAAAGTAACATGATCTTCCGCTGCACACAATCTCTGATATGATGGTACCGGATGTCAATATGTTTAGATCTATCATGAAATACTGGATTAACCGAGAGTTTAATGCAACTATGATTATCACAATAAATCACAGTAGGATCTAAGTGTGAACCGAACAACCCGACCAGGATCTTCCTCATCCATATAGCCTCGCATGCAGCCAAACTCGCTGCAATATACTCGGCCTCTGCTGAACTGAGCGCCACGGATCTCTGCTTCCTATTGTACCAAGAAACTGCTGTCGACCCGATACTTAAAATCCCTCCAGATGTGCTCTTTCTGTCCGTTGGGCTCCCTGCCCAATCTGCATTCGTGAAGCCACATAGCTTCACCTCATCCAACTGTCTGTACCATAATCCATATCTCGATGTGCCTCTGAGCTATCTCAATACATGCTTGCTTGCCTTCCAAAAGATCTTGGTAGGCTTAACCATAGCTTGTGAAAGTTGGTTAATAGCATAGCATATGTCGGGTCGTGTATTGACCAGATACATAAGCGACCCCACCAACTGTCGATAAACAGTGGCATCCAATACCTCTGCCGATGTAGCATCCTCTTTCCTCCATCCACCAGGAAGAGGAGTATCAACGGGCTTGCAACCATGGATGTTGAACTTCTCCAGTATCTCCTGGGCATTCTTTCCTTGAGAAACACACAGTCCATCACTGCACTGCCAAATTTCCAATCCCAGGAAATAATGAAGGAGGCCCAAGTCCTTCATCTCAAACTCCTTTGCAAGATCAGCCTTGCATGAGTGTATCAACAGTTCATCACCTGCCAAAATTAAATCATCTACGTAAAGTACAATGATCAGCAACTTACCCTCCACCACAATCTAGTATAGGTTCGGATTCGCCTCACTCTTGGAGAATCCAAGTCTGGTGAAATAACTGTCTATCCGTGTGTACCAAGCACGAGGTGCTTGTTTCAACCCATATAGCGCTCTCTTGAGCCTACACACATGCGACTCGTTGCTGAAGATCTCGAAACCTTCGGGCTACTCTATGTACACCTCCTCCTCAATCACCCTATTGAGGAATGCAATCTTCACATCCATCTGATGAATGTGCCACCCCATCTGCGCTGAGAGAGCTAGGATCGTCCGTATGGAAGAATACCTTGTGACGGGTGCAAAGGTTTCCTCATAATCGATCCCCTCAATCTATGAGAAGCCTCAGGCAACAAATGTTGCCTTGTATTTCTCCACACTCCCTTCAGCTACTTGCTTCAATTTGTAGATCCATCTTGAACCCACCGTTGATTTCCCTTCCGGCCTTGGGACAATCTCCCATGCACTGTTTCTGACAATCAAATCATACTCTTCCACCATGGCATATACCCATGCGAGATCCTCCACAGCTTCCTTGAAAGAGGATGGCTCTGTCACGATACACTTGCTCATAAGAGCCATGTATCCAGTATACCGGTTAGGTGATTGTCTCTATCTGCACTGTGATGTAGGTGCTCTTACAATCCTCTCTGCATCTTGAGCCAGTCGCTCAGCTTCTGTAGTGCACTTCCGCCGTCTGATGGTTGGCGCTGCATGAGTGGTCTCTTCCACTCCATGAACCTCCTCTTGTGGCTGATCCACATCCTGAGGCCCATCCTTAGGAACTAATAGCTCCTCATCTGCATGCAAGTGTGGCTCCCTCTCAAGCGAACACTTCATGGCTTTCTCCTCATGAAATTTGATATCCCGTCGCACAACAGTCTTCCGACTGTCTGGAAAATACACACAATAGTTGTGGGGTGTATCAGTGTACCCCACAAATATCCCAACCTCTGCGGTCAGCTCCAGCTTCTTCCTGGCATCCTTCGTCACATGAATGTAAACAGGTGAACCAAAAATCCTCAAATGGGAAATATCAGGCTTCTTACCAGAAAATGCCTCCTCGGGTGTACTCATGCCAATTATCATGTGAGGACAACAGTTTTGCACATAAACCGCAGTATTGCATGCCTCAGCCCACAAGTGTATGGGAAGGCCCTGATCATGTAACATCGCCCGTGCAACACCCACAATCATTCTATTCTTTCGCTCTGCCACCCCATTCTACTGTTGGTTATGAGGTGTTATGAGCTCTCTTCAAATTCCTTCTACGCTGCAAAAGTCCTTGAACTCGCTAGAGATGAATTCACCACCATTGTCGCTCCTAAGAGCCTTCACCTGCTTCCCCGATTATTTCTCAACCAGTGCCTTGAAATCACAGAAATTTGAGTATGTCTCGCTCTTCTTCTGCATGAAGAAGATCTAGCACTTACGAGAAAAATCATCAACAAATATCACATAGTACTTGTGCTTTGCTGTCGAAGCTATTGAGAAAGGTCCACACACGTCTGTGTGAATTCTCTCAAGGATCGTCGCGGCGCAACTATCCTTCTCATGAAAGGTGGCTTTCACAAATTTTCCCAAAGTAAATCCCTTGCACTGATCTGACTACGCAAGTGTACCTTTGGGAAGCCCGGTAGAAATCTGCTGCAAAATTTTCAAGGCTCCATGGCGAAGGTGGCCTAATCTCCTGTGCCACAGCTCGCCATCATCTCGGCTCACCACTCCTTCTGCCTTGCCTGCCATTGCTGCGCAACCATCTACCTGCAATTGATAAAGGTTCTTAACTCGAACCCCTATCCTCCAGGTTTCACCAGTTGCCTTACTACACAGGAAAGCCTTTCCCTCGCTAAAGACAACATCATATCCCTTGTCTTCTAACATGGCCACATAGATAAGATTCTTCTTCAATCTTGGAACATGCATCACTTCCTTCAATAAAGGGTTCGCCAAACTCCCTCTCAAAGGAAATGGTACCGATACCGGTCGCATTGTATCTACCATCATCGCCTATCTCGATGTGCACTCCAAGATATTTCTCATCCAGATCAGTAAACAAATCTTTGTCTCCGGTCATATGAAAAGACGCACCACTGTCAAGAAACCACACTGAACCCATCACACTTGAGACCAAGCATGCGATCAGCGAAAAATCCAGCTCAAAATGCGAGGCTAAGGCCTTTCTAGCTGCAGATCCAGCAACCTTCTTATTTTTCTTCTTCTGTGGACAATTAGTGGCGTAATGTCCGTGTTGGTGACAGTGAAAGCACTTCACCTTGGACTTGTCCTGCCTCTTTCCTTTCGCACCGGATTGAAAAGAATTCTTCTTGCTCTTCCTCTTCCTTGCTTTGGTAGCCAAAGAAAAATTTTCTTCATCTGAGTTCTTTGATGAATATCCGTCCCTGGTACTTCGCCTTATCTCCTCTTGCACAAGATCCGACCAAAATCGCTCCCATCTTGGCAATTTCTCCCGACCATTGACAGAGTCCTGATAGGAATGCCAACTCTTCAGAAGCCCAAGGAGAGCCAAGCTCACCAAGTCCTCGTCATCAACAGTAACCCCCACACTTCCCAGCTGATCCCTACATTGGATGAACTTTGTGAGGTACTTGGGCATATTGTTGCCTTTCTCCATTTTTATGTTCCTAAGTTTATCCTTGAACGCCAACTTCCTCTGGTCGCTTTTGCTTTGGAATAAGTCTATCAATGCTTTCCACATCAAGAAAGGAGAAGCCTTACCATGAAGGTTGGACACTATGTGATCCTTCACACCTTCCAACAGAATCCTTCGACAATTTTCTGTCTTCTTTTGCCATGGGTAAAGTACGGCAGCATCGCTAGAAGTAGGTTTTGGAATTTCTGCATCTATGAACTCCTTCAACCCATTGTCATCCAGCACCGCCTCCATCCTGTCCTTCCATGAAATATAATTCAAGCTTCCCTCAATGGCATACTCCAATCGCAATCCGTTGAAAGACATCTACTCTTCGACACCAGGAAAACACTGCTGCAAATTCGAATTCCACCAGCTCAAAACTCAACCGCTTCAATGTTTTGCAATTGCTCCAATGATCAATATTTCTCTGATACCATGTAGAAATTTGAATAACTGATATGTTATCCACCGAGATTCTCTTGATCACACACTATTTTAACTTCATGCACAATACAGAATCTCTTCTACCATTGATCATTAAATGCGGAAATAAAAACAATCGCATGCGCACATTAAAACCATAAACAATCACACATATGAAAACAATATTTCATGGGAAAGCTTAAAGCTGAAAACCCCCAGCTATCTGTATATTATATTTCATAGAGATCATGTAACAATCATCATACAAAGCTCCTCACAAGCTCTCAGTACAATCTCGAATTGCTACACACTAATCAAGCTAGATCTAGCAAAACACATGCTCCAATCTCTGCCACTTGATAGCCTGCCTCTACTGCCCAATCAGTGTTGAAGAATGGCTCATAAATAAATTCAAACCACCTAGATTGTACTGCGCAATCCTCATTGGCATCTCCAATCACTGGTTTTTGCAAATCATGCAACAATATAGTCACAACTGATAGTCACACTGCTCTTTCACCTATCTCTTCACTGGTCTCCACTGAAACTATCCATGCACTGAGGTTAACTGATGTATTCTTTAGTTGATTAATGAGTTTATATTTAGTGAATTAATTAATAATTAATTCACACCACTCTCACTAGTGTATCAATCAGTTAGACTAGATACAACTAGCTCAACTATGTTTAGCTTAGTTAAATTGAACACAACTCCATTAACTTCCTTAATCAACTCCACCAAACTCTCTCACATGAGTTCTAACTGAAGTATCCATGCAATAGCTCCACTTAACACTTAGGAATAGCGTAATTCCTTCTGTCAGCTCCTGTGCCACATCTGTGCACTTAACTGAAGTGCTCCAAGATAATAAGATAATGTTTATAGTCCAAATATTATTTGGAGCTAATAATATTCGACATATCTATTTTTACACTGGCAATCTAAAAATAGATTCCGCCCAATATGTCTAAAAATAGAAGTCCATCTATTTTTCCAACTTGACCAACCATCCACAAATAGCATCCTGAAACTCATAGAATATGATCGACATGTCTAAAAATAGACATAGTCTAAAAATAGACTTTGCACAAAAAATAGCCTGCGGGTCCACTTAGTGAAGGCGACTTCTTTCCACTAAGCTCATCATCTTGTTGCAATCTCAACACTCCCTCTCAACAAGATAAGGATTATCTTCCACCCCTATCCTACCTCTGTGGTATTCGAATTTTCTCCTGGTGAGCGCCTTCATCAAGATATCAACATCCTGATCCTCCGTGGGAATGTATGAAAGTAACATGATCTTCCGCTGCACACAATCTCTGATATGATGATACTGGATGTCAATGTGTTTAGATCTATCATTAAATACTGGATTAACCAAGAGTTTAATGCAACTCTGATTATCAAAATAAATCACAGTAGGATCTAAGTGTGAACCGAACAACTCGACCAGGATCTTCCTCATCCATATAGCCTCGCATGCAGCCAAACTCGCTACAATATACTCGGCCTCTGCTGAAATGAGTGCCACGAATCTCTGCTTCCTGCTGTACCAAGAAACTGCTGTCGACCCGATACTGAAAATCCCTCCAGATTTTCTCTTTCTGTCCGTTGGGCTCCCTGCCCAATCTGCATCCGTGAAGCCACATAGCTTCACCTCATCCGACTGTCTGTACCATAATCCATATCTCGATGTGCCTCTGAGATATCTCAATACATGCTTGCCTTCCTTCCAAAAGAGCTTTGTAGGCTTAACCATAGCTTGTGAAAGTTGTTTAATAGCATAGCATATGTCGGGTCGTGTATTGCCCAGATACATAAGCAACCCCACCAACTGTCGATAAATAGTGGCATCCACTACCTCTGTCGATGTAGCATCCTCTTTCCTCCATCCACCAGGAAGAGGAGTATCAATAGGCTTACAACCATGCATGTTGAACTTCTCCAGTATCTCCTGGGCATACTTGCCTTGAGAAACAAATAGTCCATCACTGTGCTGCCAAATTTCCAATCCCAGGAAATAATGAAGGAGGCCCAAGTCCTTCATCTCAAACTCCTTTGCAAGATCAGCCTTGCATGAGTGTATCAACAGTTCATCACCTGTCAAAATCAAATCATCTACATAAAGTACAATGATCAGCAACTTACCCTCCACCACAATCTGGTATGGGTTCAGATCCGCCTCACTCTTAGAGAATCCAAGTTCGATGAAACAACTGTATATCCGTGTGTACCAAGCACGAGGTGCTTGTTTCAACCCATACAACGCTCTCTTGAGCCTGCACACATGCGACTCACTGCTGAAGATCTCGAAACCTTCAGGCTGCTCTATGTACACCTCCTCCTCAATGACTCCATTGAGGAATGCAGTCTTCACATCCATCTGATGGATGTGCCACCCCATCTGCGCTGAGAGAGCTAGGATCATCCGTATGGAAGAATACCTTGCGACAGGTGCAAAGGTCTCCTCATAATCGATCCCCTCTATCTGTGAGAAGCCTCGGGCAAAAAATCTTGCCTTGTACTTCTCCACACTCCCGTCAGCTGCCTGCTTCACTTTGTAGATCCATCTTGAACCCACCACTGATTTCCCCTCCAGCCTTGGGACAATCTCCCATGCACTGTTTCTGACAATCGAATCATACTCTTCCACCATGGCATCTACCCATGCGGGATCCTCCACAACTTCCTCGAAAGAGGATGGCTCTGTCACGATACACTTGCTCATAAGAGCCATGTATCCAGTATACCGGTCAGGTGACTGTCTCTGTCTGCGCTATGATGTAGGTGCTCCTACAACCTTCTCTGCATCTTGAGCCAGTCGCTCAGCTTCTGTAGTGCGCTTCCGCCCTCTGATGGTTGGCGCTGCATGAGTGGTCTCTTCCACTCCATGAACTTCCTCTTGTGGCTGATCCACATCCTGAAGCTCATCTTTAGGAACTAATAGCTCCTCATCTGCATGCAAGTGTGGCTCCCTCTCAAGCGAACACTTCATGGCTTTCTCCTCCTGAAATTTGATATCCCGTCGCACAATAGTCTTGTGACTGTCTGGAAAATACACACGATAGTTGTGGGGCGTATCAGTGTACCCCACAAATATCCCAACCTCTGCGGTCGGCTCCAGCTTCTTCCTGGCATCCTTCGTCACATGAATGTAAACAGGTGAACCAAAATCCTCAAATGGGAAATATCAGGCTTCTTACCAGAAAACGCCTCCTCGGGTGTACTCATGCCAAGTATCCTGTGAGGACAACGGTTCTGCACATATACTGCAGTATTGCATGCCTCGGCCCACAAGTGTATGGGTTGGCCCTGATCATGCAACATCGCCCGTGCAGCACCCACGATCGTTCTGTTCTTCCGCTCAGCAACCCCATTCTGCTGTGGGTTATGAGGTGTTATGAGCTCTCTTCGAATTCCTTCTGCGCTGCAAAAGTCCTTGAATTCGCCAGAGATGAATTCACCACCATTGTCGCTCCTTAGAGCCTTCACCTGCTTCCCCGATTATTTCTCAACCAGTGCCTTGAACTCACAGAACTTTGAGTATGTCTCGCTCTTCTTCTGCATGAAGAAGATCCAGCACTTACGAGAAAAATCGTCAACAAATATCACATAATACCTGTGCTTTGCTGTCGAAGCTACTAAGAAAGTTCCACACACGTTTGTGTGAATTCTCTCAAGGATCGTCGTGGCACGACTATCCTTCTCATGAAAGGTGGATTTCACAAATTTTCCCAAGTTACACCCCTTGCACTGATCTGACTGCGCAAGAGTGCCTTTAGGAAGCCCAGTAGAAATCTGTTGCAGTATCTTCAAAGCTCCATGGTGAAGGTGGCCCAATCTTCGGTGCCACAACTCGCCATCATCCCGGCTCACCACTCCTTCTGCCTTGCCTGCCATTGCTGCGCAACCATCTACCTGCAATTGATAAAGGTTCTTAACTCGAACCCCTATCCTCTGGGTCTCACCAGTTGCCTTACTGCGCAGGAAAGCCTTTCCCTCGCTAAAGACAACATCATATCCCTTGTCTTCTAACATGGCCACAGAGATAAGATTCTTCTTCAATCCTGGAACATGCATCACTTCCTTCAATACGAAGGGTTTACCAGACTCCCTCTCAAAGGAAATGGTATCGATACCGGTCGCACTGTATCTACCATCATCGCCTATCTCGATGTGCACTCCAAGATCTTTCTCATCCAGATCAGTAAACAATTCTCGATCTCCTGTCATGTGAAAAGATGCATCACTGTCCAGAAACCACACTGATCCCATCATACTTGAGACCAAGCATGCGATCAGTGAAAAATCCAGCTCAAACTGTGAGGCTAAGGCCTCTCCAGCTGCAGTCCCAGCAGCCTGCTTATTTTTCTTCTTCTGTGGACAATTAGTGGCATAATGTCCGTGTTGGTGACAGTGAAAGCACTTCACCTTGGACATGTCCTGCTTCTTTCCTTTCACACCGGATTGAGAAGCATTCTTCTTTCTCTTCCTCTTCCTTGCTTTGGCAGCCAAAGAACAATTTTCTTCATCTGAGTTCTTTGATGAAGATCCGTCCCTGGTTCTTCGCCTTATCTCCTCTTGCACAAGATCCGACCAAAATCGCTCCCATCCTGGCAATTTCTCCCGACCATTGACAGAGTCCTCATAGGAATGCCAACTCTTCAGAAGCCCAAGGATAGCCAAGCTCACCAAGTCCTCATCATCAACAGTAACCCCCACACTTCCCAGCTCATCCCTACATTGGATGAACTTCATGAGGTACTTGGGCATACTATCGCCTTTCTCCATTTTTATGTTCTTGAGTTTATCCTTGAGCGCCAACTTCCTCTGGTCGCTCTTGCTTTGGAATAAGTCTGTCAACGCTTTCCACATCAAGAATGGAGAAGCCTTACCATGAAGGTTGGACACTATGTGATCCTTTACACCTTCCAACATAATTCTTCGACACTTTTCTATCTTCTTTTGCCATGCGTCAAGTGCAGCAGCATCGCTAGAAGCAGGTTTTGGAATTTCTCAATCTATGAACTCCTTCAACCCATTGTCATCCAACACCGCCTCCATCCTGTCCTTCCATGCAATATAATTCGAGCTGCCCTCAAGGGCATACTCCAATCGCAATCCGTTGAAAGACATCTCAACTTCGACACCAAGAAAACACTACTGCAAATTCGAATTCCACCAGCTCAAAACTCAACCGCTTCAATGTTTTGCAATTTCTCCTGATCACACACTATTTTAACTTCATGCACAATACAAAATCTCTTCTACCATTGATCATTAATTGCGGAAATAGAAACAATCGCATGCGTACATTAAAACCATAAACAATCACACATATGAACATAGTATTTTATGGGAAAGCTTAAAGCTGAAAACCCCCAACTATATGTATATTATATGTCATAGATATCATGTAAAAATTATCATACAAAGCTCCTCACAAGCTCACAGTACAATCTCCAATTGCTACACACTAATCAAGCTAGATATAGCAAAACACATGCTCCAATCTCTGCCACCTGATAGCCTACCTCTACTGCGTAATCAATGCTGAAGAATGGATCATAAATAACTTCAAACCACCTGGCTTGTACTGCACAATCCTCATTGGCATCTCCAATCACTGGTTGTTGCAAATCATGCAACAATATAGTCACAACTGACAGTCACACTGCTCTTTCACCTATCTCTTCACTAGTCTCCACTGAAATTGTCCATGCACTGAAGTTAACTGATGTATTCTTTAGTTGATTAATGATTTTATAATTAGTGAATTAATTAATAATTAATTCACACCACTCTCACTAGTGTATTAATCAGTTAGACTAGATACAACTAGCTCAACTATGTTTAGCTTAGTTAAACTGAACACAACTCCATTAACTTCCTCAATCAACTCCACCAAACTCTCTCACATGAGTTCTAACTGAAGTATCCATGCAATAGCTCTACTTAACCCTTAGGAATAGCGTAATTCCTTCTGTCAGCTCCTGTGCCACATCTGTGCACTTAACTGAAGTGCTCCAAGAGAATAAGATAATGTTTATAGTCCAAATATTATTAAGAGCTAATAATATTCGACATATCTATTTTTATACTGGCAATCTAAAAATAGATTCCGCCCAATATGTCTAAAAATAGAAGTCCATCTATTTTTCCAACTTGACCAACCATCCAAAAATAGCATTCTGCAACTCATAGAATATGATCGACATGTCAAAAAATAGACATAGTCTAAAAATAGACTTTGTGCCAAAAATAGCCTGTGGGCCCACTTAGTGAAGGCGACTTCTTTCCACTAAGCTCATAATCTTGTTTCAATCTCAACACAGAAAAGTTATATGGCAGCTGCAGATACACAATTGCAGTAAATAGCCGAGGAAGGCAGAGCAATTACCTAACAACAGCAGAAAAGACAAAGCCAACAGGCCAAGTGCTGGAAAGAGGACTGAGTGAAATTTATACATGTAAATGAAAATGGGAATGTAAATGTTTCAATTGATTTATATTGTTTGTGATGCATTGGAAATTCTCTAGAGGAAAACAAAACTCCCACTGTAATATTGAAATTAATGCATATTGTTATATTTTTCTGAATAAGCGAGTAGAAGAAATGAGAAGGCAAAAGGCAAAGAGGCATGACTGTCCATTTCAAATTCCCTAAGGAATGCTAACAGTCATAAAGAAATCCCTATAAATGATATCACCTTGATATGCGTAGAGAAGTTAGAGAGTGAGGAAATAGAATGCAGAAATGAAGCAGTGAGGCAGAAAAGGAGGAGCTGAGCAGAGAAGAAGGTGGATCTGATAGAGAATCCGAGAAGATGCAGAGATGATGCAGGACAGATATGAGGACTACTGAACAACAGAAGAGAAGGTACAAAACAAAGCTGATATCCAAGGTAAATCAGCAAGTGTTTTACTTTTGAAAGAGTAAGGAAGTTGGAGCTTCCCTATCAAGTTGTAGCTTGATAGATGTCAGTTGTAGCTGACTGAGGTAGGAGCCTCCTGTAGGTTGTAGCCTGCACAAAATAGATGGGAGTTGGTGCTTCCACATCAAGTTTTAGCTTGATAAAATTTCAGTTGTAGCTGACTGAGGTAGGAGCCTCCTGTAGGTTGGTGCCTGCAGAAAATTGATGGGAGTTGGAGCTTCCTTGCAAGTTGTAGCTTGCAGAATTGAGGTAGGAGCCTCCTGTGGGTTGGAGCCTACAGAAAATCAGTGGTGAGAGGGATTTGGAGCTTTCCTTTGCATCACAACAATAATAAGATGTGCTTTTCTCCCTTTATGGGTTTCCACTTATATTTGGTGTCTTTGTGCATGATGTCTATGTGTTGATTTGGTTTATCTAATCTGATTAATACTTTTTGCTCACATATTAAGACTGTTGTTACATTAACAAATATGCTTGACTTGCTGCTCACAAATTAAGATTGCTCACATATTAAGTTGATCATGAAATGAAGGTGTAAATAAGTTTCAAGGGACAAGTTTTTAAAAATTCCATATATGTGTTAAACTGATTCACCCCCCCTCTCAATTTAACTAAGGGTTCAACAGAGCACTGTGGAGCAGCGAAATAGGTTCGAATAGAAGTATTCAGACAATCAGAAACCAAATATCTGTTGATTCAAACCCTGTATCATAGAATTTCAAACCATCTTATGATTAAATTTGATTATTTTTTTTTACTTTTTCTGCAGTTTTATCCATTTTTACCCTAAACCCTTCATTTTTTGTTTGTTTTTGCCCTTTCTTCTCCCTGTTTGTGTGATTTCAGAATTAGGGCTTTTCATTTTAGATTGACATCCAACCCACAGGACGACTTGCATAATTGGATCCCAATCCATTCGGCCCTTGCGTGAATTTTTGGAAAAAATGGATTTTTTTTTTTATCGATGCACCCTGCATAACCTAGCGCATCGCGCAAGTACTGTGTAATAAAAAATTTGAAAACAATATTTTTAAATCAGTGTGCCATATCTAAAATAGGGCACCGATGCTCTATGTTACAAGTATAGCACCGTACGGTTTATTACACTGTTTGTGTGGTGTGTTTATAATACCCCAACACATCGTACGGTCTATTATACTGTTTTTGCGGTGCATTTCTAATACCCCCACACACCGACGTTGGTGCATGCATCATGAAAGGCGCACTGGTTTCTTGAGATTTATTTTTTACCTGAAAATTTGACAATTTATTTATAAATGTATTAATGAATGATATGGTACAGGTTTTATATTGATAAAGAAATGACTGCCAAGAGATCAAGTAACAAAAATACTGATAACACATCAAGAAAATAAAAAAAGGCAAGTTCTTTGAAAATTCTTTATAAAAAATATTATTTTTGAACTATATGTAAGTTTAATTAATATGTATTGTTTATTGTGTATCATGCAGAGCCACAAAATGACAAAGCTCAATAAGATTAATTTTGATCTAGGACAAGAAGAGCATAAAACCTTGATGGAAAAATTGCAAAAGGATGAATCAGGTGAATGAAAAAATACTATCGATCCAATATGAGTTTCTTTATTTTAATTTTCATTAATAATATACTTAAAATTATTAGATAACATGTGTCAAAAATTCTATTAATTCACATCTGTTTAATGTTCTACAGGGACCAACAACTCAAAAAAGGAATGTTGTTCTAAGAAAAGAAAAAAATAGAACATGCAAATGAAAATGAATTGCTCCTTAGCTCATCTGGAGTGGTGCTGGAGGTTAACGAAAGGGGGAAAAACTTTTACGAAACTTCGAGGGATCTAGTGGAATGAATGTATAGACATTCTTTCCATTTACAATACAAAAACCAATCCAATGATTCCAAGAACCAAATTTTATCTAAACTACAGGAAGAGTTTCCAGAGAATTGGTCAATGAGACATGTCAGACTTTTAATAGAAAAAATATACAACAACAAAAAAGAATGAATGAAAAAGTAATATTCCTTTAAATGTTTGTCTAGAATTATTTATAAATATCACTTTTGTTATATTTACTTTTCATATATCAATATAAAAGTTAAATATTTTATTGTCATGTTACATTTTCAGGAAGAGTATGAAAATCTCAAAAGATGAACGAGCTGATATCATAAATATGCCAATAGGAATGTTCAAAAAGGTGTATAAGAAGATGGTCAAAGAAATTGACAAAATTGCATCGTAGGAGGAGCCATCTCAACAACAACATGCTTCACATCATAATATGTAATCATTGAATTTTCGAACATTAGGTACAATAAATAAACAATTTAGCATTAAATATTAATTTTCAAGAATTTTCTTGCAGAAAAGAAAAGAAAATGGAACCCATTCAGCACAGAAAACAGGACAACAAGGAAGAAAAGGGTTGATATCTAAGTTTGTGAGTAATTTTTAATTCCTTATAACAACTTAACTAGATTTCATTTTTGTATTTTTTAAGTTGTTTTACACAAATCATCATTAAATGTCTTCAAATAGGTGCTAACATACAAAGAAGAACCATGAGATGAAGTGATTGAAATTGGGTTAAATATGGGTTGTAAGTATATGCTGGCATATCAGAAATTAATTGTGGAATTTGTAAGCATCTATCGATCTTGTTTTACTTAGCTCCATCTATAATTAATAGAACAAAAAAATATTTTATATTAAATATATGATTTTTTATGGGGTATAAAACTTGCAGGAAACAAAGTATGGAACTGCGCCAACATATGAAACTTTGAAAGATGGCATGGTATGTGGTTTTGAAAGAATGTGTGTAGTTTATGAGTCAATTGTTGCTATGGTACGTCATTTTTATTTTCGATTTACATTGATGTATATTATTTAATATTGTAATTTTCATTATTCTCACCAATGTATATACACTCGTTCAATTTATTTTTATGTTTGTAGATGGAAGGTGAAGAAGGAGAAAACAATCAACACCGTGAACGAAACATTCCTGAAAATAACCCAAGTCATGGAAGTAGCTCTAGCAGTGACAACAGTTCAAGCGAAGAATGGTGATCACTATGTTTGGATATCAAAGCAAGGCATTGTATTTTTTGAAATATGTCTGTGAAATCAAAAATTTTGTTTAATGTGATGGACATAGTATCCCAATTGAAAGACAAAGGGATGCCAATAACTATCCTATTTTGTATGACAAATACTGTCTTATATATATATAATCAAATATATTTTAATTTATTCTATTGTGTTCTCCATTGTCGTTCTCAAATGCGCTAATAAAAATTTAATTCATATGAATATTGTTATAAGATATATATGTGTCGACTTTTGATGAATAATGAATTTTAAAAAACACTATAATTATGATATGATATAACAAATTAATCTAAACATCACATTCAAATGCATTAATAAAAATTTAATTAATATGAATATTGTTAAAATATGTGTTGACTTTTGATGAATAATGAAGTTAGAAAAATCACAATAATTTCCCTGTCACAAGTCGATATTTCTAAAAAATAAAAAATAAACAACGGTGCGTGTCAGGTACTATACACCGGTGCTTTTGTATGTTGAAGCGCACCAGTGCGTTTCTACGACCTATGGGCACCGCAAAAATACCAAAACCAATTAAAAATTTTGGTGTGTTCGTGCGATACTGCACACTGGTGCTTTTATGTGAGATTACGCACCGATGAATTTGTACGACGTGTTTGGTCTCAGTCTAGTCTCCTAAACTGAGCTCATTTAATTGTCAACCAGGATTTGTAAACTGCTGAAGTGAAGTGTACTATATGTACCTAGGTGCTTGTTTCCTAATACGTTGTGTGTAGTGTTTTGTGATGTTTTTGGTCTTTTGGTGATTTTATGTTCACAAGAAAAATGACTAGAAAACTGATGGAAGGAAGCTAAGGATTAAAAACAGAGTGGGACTTAATTGATTGATGACAAATGACAAATGCAATTGCAAACACTGAAGTAGAATCAAATCTAAACTATGACTAAGCAAAAACAGAGCTTGATAATGACTTCTAAGGAAATGATTAAAAACATAAACTCAACTTGAGAAATGATCAACTAAACATGCAAATCTTCCTAACTAAACAAACAACTAACTTATAATGATGCAGCATTTTATCCTTGGTTAGAGATTTGTTGAAGTATGTTTGGAATAAAACATTGATATCATCATAAGATCTTCTATTCTAGGACTAGTTTTCTAACTCTATTCTGCAATTCAATTGAATGTCACAAAACCTTGCTCAAGAGTTATTAATTTCTTTTTCAAAGTAGTCTTTTGAGAGAGGGCTCTGTTTATGAAATAATAAGGAAATTGCAGAGGTACTTCAGGCCTTAAAGTGATGTGGTCTTCTGTTCATGTAGTGATGAGTCAATTATGGATTTTAGAACAAGAAGAGATTTGTGAATAATGAAGGTTGTTTTGTTAATCTTAACAACTGAAGTAATCTATTGTGCAGTGAATGACAACTGACTATGGAATGCAAATGCAGTGAGTTGAACTACAACCAAACCTAAAATGTCACTAGCCTAAAACAGTGTTAAACTACAAGTCATCATCAAACTCAAAACAAAGTAACTGAACATGATGTTAAGTGCAATGAAACTCCGGAGTATCCTAACTATAATATCATGCATTATTCTATGAAATTATACAGTCTGTTTGTCCATCATTATTGATATTTTGGAAGAGATTTTAGAACAATCTTGACTATGTAATTGAATGCGAATGCAAGTAAAAAGACTGAAAGCAATGAAAAACTAAGATATTTAAAAATATCCATATCCCACTCATCATTATGATATTTTGGACAAGCGTTTAAGAGCAAGAATAGAGATGGTACTTAGTGCAAACACACAACTAAATCATTCATTATCACGGTCATGTCTTGGACTCCTTAAGAATTTATTGGAAGAGTTTCTTCTTGTGGAAGAATGATTAGAACAAGTGTAACTGTGATAGTGAACAACAAAAATTACAACTAAATCCTACAATACTATAGCCATTTCCCATTCATCATTATAATCTTTTGGAAGAGCTTCTTCTTGTGGAAGAGTTAGAATGAGTATAACCACAGTAGCTAATTAAAAAAAACTATGAATTCAACTTCTAATCCTACAATACTATAGTCATTTCCCATTCATCATTATAATCTTTTGGAAGAGCTTCTTCTTGTGGAAGAGTTAGAATGAGTACAACTACAGTAGCTAATTAAAACAACTACTAATTCAAATTCAAAAAAACGTAAAGGCAGCTAGAATACTTATCTAATTTACGCAAATAAATCCGTGCAAGAGGCAGGGGCCCTCTACCACCTGACGGAATTCAACTCCAAATTAAATCAACGCTTCCAAAACAACACTGTCTGCTTCATTAAAGATGAAATAACTTGAACATAGCACTCTGCGTCTTCAGAAATGTAGCACAGAATCTAAGCAAAATCTAGCATAAAATCTAACATCAAATCTAACCTAGCTCTCGGTTTCCCAAGTGTTTATATAACAAATGTAAATAACAAGATTTGCAACAATTCAGGAACACTGTCTTTCCTTATCGGAATCACATTAGGACTCTTGAAGTGGCTGCGTGAAAAGGGAAAAGACATCTGGACTGAGACAGTCCTAATAGAAGTCTTCCTTCCTAAATGTGTTCCCACGTTCCAAAACCATACCTAGAATTCGTTTCTTCCTCCATGATGAGCAACGAACCATGTAGACATGACGTGGATTATGCCCATATGCGGTTTTTCTTGAGAGGCCACCTGGAACATACTCAAACGTGAAGACAGCTGCAGAATCGCCGGTTAGCTACGGAATGTCTGCATTCTGCAGCTAGTTCCGGTCAAAATGCTTTACAACGGCAAAAATCACAAAACTTAGCAAGTCAGTCATGTAAATCATTCTAGAAGTAATTTTAACTATATTCATTGATCAATTGGGTCTAGGATAGCAATGGTCAAAGGAAAATGAGGTAAAATGGAATGAAAGAAAGCAAACTTTTGAGGCTCAACACGACGTATGGGCACTACACAAAAATTCCAATACCAATTATAAATATCTGTGTGTTTGTCTGATACGACGCACCGGTGTGTTTCTATAAGTCTACGTACCAGTGCGTTGAGACGACCTATGGGCACTGCACAAATCCCAAGACCAATTGGTACGGCCCCATGCGTTATATCACCAACATTGCGCCCGGTGTTGTTTTATACCTTGACGACCTAGTGTAGGAACCTTCGACCGCCTCGGGGCCACTGTCCAGATGACACACACCGGTGCGTTGAAACCTTAGTAGCGCACCGATGAAAAAAACATCCATGATAACCTTCGGCCGCCCAGTTTTTTTTGTTGTGTTGAATTTCTGTTAAAAGCTCGGCCAAAACCTCCGTAACCATAAACAGATATTGTAGCAAATTTTTTTTTGACAATTTTGGCCAATTTTATAACACTAAAAATCCCCTTCATAACCTCTGGTAGAGGGTTTTTTCCTTGTAGTGAAAAATGTTACATAAGTCAAGTAGATGAAAGTTGGTTTTGGCACAAGTGATTGGGATATCTAAGCTTTGATATTTTGGTAAAAAAAAAAAAAAACTCAAACAGTGAGAGACATTCCCGTAATTTTGAAACCCGAAAAGGTCATTTGTGCACCATGTCAACATGGAAAACAAACAAGGACAAGTTTCAAGACTAAGGAATGCTCAACATCAAAACCTTTGGAGATAATCCATGTAGATCTGTGCAAAATAGGGCAATGTAGTATCCCATGTATTTCATATTTTATTTATCTTTCTATGCAAAATATATAGGACAATGTAGTATCACATGTATTTCATATTTTATTCATCTTTATATGCAAAATATATAGGACAATGTACTATCACATGTATTTCATATTTTATTTATCTTTCTATGAAAAATATATACGACAATGTAGTATCACATGTATTTCATATTTTATTTATCTTTCTTTGCAAAATAGGTATAGACTTTAGAATATACCTTGAAAAATTATATCAATTGTACATAATTATTTTTGCTAAATAATAATATTATTCTATGTATACAATTGTACAAATATAGAATAATATTGTTCTGTGTATACAATTGTACATAGGTATTTTTTTTAAGAAATAATATTGTAAGGAGTGGCAGGAGGGGGAGGGATTCTTCTAAATCTCAAAGGAATAATTATGGACCAATTCTCGTGGGGACTTGGTAGGAAATATAAAAATTAAGTAGAATTGTATGGGATCTATCTGGGATTAACAATATCTCAACACTGATGTTTCCAATTTTCGCACTCTTTCCTTTTTGTTCGACACTTGAGAACCAACAACCCTCCAAAAGATAACACACTATTTTTTTTGTTTCAAAGAATCAAAGGTATCCTCCAATATTTCTCTAGATCCTCCTCCTCTCATATACTCATAATCCTCAATTCAGAAGCATGTCTCCTCACCGATAAGGCCTATTGTTTGGGCGAAGGGAAAAGTAACATCAATGGAATCGATGGTTATGTTATTATCCCCTAATGATGCTCATGGTTGAAATTTGTATTCCGAATAATCATTTTTGTTTCCATTCCCTCTTATTTCCCATGATTCACCCTCCAATAACCCCTAGTCATACCCCTCCCATGAAGCCATGCCCCCTAACAATCTTGGCTCCCCTCCCATTTCCCCTTGCTTTTCATGGTTTAGATATGAAAAGTTTTAATTTGTCTCATCCAAGCATGATTATAAGAGAGTGCTCATGCCAGCTCAATGTGGCATCTCTTGGGCATCAACCTCATGCAAGTATGCCACATTAATGGCATCTACAGGGATTAGTTTCACCATCATGTAATATTTTAAGTAATGTTAAGGTTTCAACTCGACCATCTTGGCTCATATAATCGTTCAAGTGAAGCTTAGACCTTTTCTCCATCTTGAGCTCATGGATTACAAGAAAGGAGTCTTCTTAGTTAGTTGTGTGAGGATTACATCGTCTCGGCATCCTGGAACTCATAATGAGGAATTGCAGGATAATATGAGGTTATTGGATTGCAACGTTAATAAATTGAGGAGAGGACACACACTATTATTCACTTCCTGCAAGCATAGTGGGTTATGGTTTTTTTATTCGCTGATAATCTGGAAGAGGGAAGTTTCAATAGCAAGAGTGGTGTCCAGTCGGTGGAAGAATTGGAAGCTCAAGGATGAGATTTGGGATGCTACTCGAGAATTATTCCACTGTGAGCTTTGTTCGGGAGTAAAGCACCACTGCAATTGCGAATTTTGACAGCATACCCTCACCAGTTATGAGGTAACTATCTCAATTTTTTGCTCCCTTGATCTCATGAGATTCTGGAGAAGTCATATTTTTTCACTCGTCTAGGTTGATAACTTGGTCAAAGATAGAGAATTGTAATTAGGAGTAGTCTTCATTTCCTTACTGGGGTTTATCTCTATATTCAGGCTCACAATTCTTATTGCGTTACTAGGCCATACGTCTCAAATCTACTTGAGTGCCATAAAGTATATTGGCCACCTGCATATTTCCTTTGTTCTTTCCTCAAGTGGCCCTTCATACCTATCTTGTCTTCAGCTTAAGTGTGCCTCTCCCATGGATTCAATTTCATCAACATTTGACTCTTCAACATCATCCATATGTGAACAATGAAAAAAAGATCATGAGGATATTAATTATAAAATTTATAGCCTGCATGTCATGTTATACCAACAAAGGGCCTGTGAGTGCAACACCCTAGACATAATTGAGGCTCAAAAACAAATAATCCGATGCAGAAAAACTCCAATGTTATCAGAATACGTGCAGAACTTCTTACCTGGAGGGTCCCACAACACTTTGAACCAATCGGAAGGGAATCACACTTCGCAACTTATATGATTTACCTTCCCCGCAATTTCACACTTTTAACAATTTAATAAACTTGTGATGGTAGAAATTGTATGCACTAAGCATGCATATGTCCAAGATCCACCTGATCTCACACTATTTAACTTTATGCAAGATACTGAATCTATTCCACTTGTTAATCTTTTGCGGAAAAATTAATTGCACACACATGTGAAGCATAAACAAAAATATTCAATCGCACATAACACAATTTTTAACCGGGAAAGCCTAAAGCTGAAAACCCAAACTATATATTATGTAATGTGGAGATCATATGACAATCTCATACAAACATACAAAGCTTATCACAAGCCCTCAGTACAGTACCATCGTCATACACTAATCAGGACCAATCTTGCAAATCCATGCACCGATCTCTGCCTCCTGCTAGCCTGCCTCCACTGCACAATATCTGTTGAAGAATAGCTCTGAATGAATTCAAATTACTCCATCCTTGACTGCACAACCCTCATTGGAATCTCCACTGAGTGTGTGATGCAATCAATGCATCACTATAGTCACAACAGATAGTCTATCTTGCCCTTTCACCTATCTCTCCACTGGTCTCCACTGAAACTGCCATGCACTGTAGTTAACTGATGTATTTTTTAGTTGATTAATTAGTTATTATTTATGAATTAATTAACTAATTAATTCACTCCACTCTCACTAGTGTATCAATCAGTTAGACTAGATACAACTAGCTCAACTGAGTCTAACTGAGTTAAACTGAATACAACTCCATAACTACTTCTTCCAACTGTGTCATAACTCTGCCACTTGAGTTCTAACTGAGTCCTTCATGCATTAGCTACCAGTAAACCCTTAGGAATGGCATAATTCCTTCTGTCAGTTGATGTGCCACATCTGTGCACTGAACTGAAGTGCTCCAAGAGAATAAGTTGTTGTTTAGAGTCTGATTATTATTAATAGCTAATAATAATCGACACACATCTATTTTTAGATTGAAGATCTATAAATAGACTTCGCCCAATATTCTAAAAATAGAATTTCATCTATTTTTCCAAATTGACCAACCATCCACAAATAGCATCCTGCAACTTCTGAAATATGATCATCATGTATAAAAATAGACATATTCTAAAAATAGACTTGCGCCAAAAATAGCTTGCGGGCCACCTTAGTGAAGGCGACTCTTTTCACTAAGCTCATCATCTTGTTGAATCTCAACACTCCCTCTCAACAAGATAGGGATTATCCTTCAACCCGATCCTAACTCTATGGTATTCGAATTTTCTCCTGGTGAGCGCCTTCGTCAGAATATCTGCATCATGATCCTCCGTAGGAATGTACTGAAGCAACATGATATTCCGCTGCACACAATCTCTAATACGATGATACCAAATATCAATATGTTTAGATCTATCATGAAACACAGGATTAACCGAGAGTTTAATGCAACTTTAATTATCACAATGAATCACCGTGGGATCTAAATGTGAACCGAACAAACCAACCAGGATCTTTCTCATCCAAATAGCCTCACATGCAGCTAAACTTGCTGCCATGTATTCTGCTTCCGCTGAACTGAGTGCCACAGATCTTTGTTTCCTGTTCTACCAAGTAACTACCGTAGATCTGATACTAAAAATCTTTCCTGATGTGCTCTTTATGTCTGTTGGGCTTCCTGCCCAATCTGCATCCGTGAAG